>OZ021732.1:63991213-64591213 GCA_963978545.1 Linyphia triangularis
ATATATACATACATAAATACATATAGTAATTTCAAAACAATAAAGAATTTAAATTGAAATATTTTTAGTTAAAAATTAATATTGTGCATGGATAGTGAATGGAATTGAAGTTAATGATTCAAATATATTTGAATCATAAGCAAATTGAAATTGTCTAGAGTTTTAGTCATGTGATTTTATAGACTTTTAGATATATAGATTTTATAGACATGTGAATTTATAGAATAGAGACCAGGTAGTCTCTATTCTATAAATTCTATTCGACTATTATGAAAAGAATGTTTTTATGCACACTTTTCCTGCACAAAAATTATAAAATGAGTAAAACTACATGAACAATAATGGCACTTTTCATTTAAAAAAATTTAGCCAGAAAACTAGTTTTGCTATCAAAAGAGTAATTTACCTGTTGACTATTATAATCGTCTTCAGCTCCATGTTGTCTTTTCATTGTTCTTGCTTTATCCATCTGGTTTAGCAGGTTCTTGTTCCATGTTAGATACTTCTCCATGAACCATCAACTAAATTCTCCCCAAAGGTGCTTTTGAGAAACTTTCTCTCAAATATGGCAAGGACCTATTGACTACAAAATAGTAAAAATTAGGTGACTGATTTTTTGGATAACAGATCATTTATATGATAAAATGTGGTACCAGCGTCATAACAGCCATATGAAACCATGAAAGAATGCTATTAAACACAAAACTATAGATATTTTATATCACAGGTTTTACAAATAACCTTACTTAAGAGTAATATTACACTAAAGTAGGTCTGAACCTAAAGTTTAGAAAAAGTTATACATTTTGAATTGATGATCATTAACACGAGATGAAACATTTTGAATAGTGAATTTTCATCATCGGTCATCACAGCTTCACATGTAGCTCGGATAACCAGCAAGGCACTTTTACCAAAATACAATGATTGCTAAGATACATTCAAAAAGGAAATAAGATATATGTTTGAATTAAACTAGAGATGATGTCTTGACTAAGCTGCAGTATGCTTATCGGATAACAGAAGAGGTAAAATTATGCCTTGTTTAATAAGAAGACACATAAGACATAATAATGTACAACCTCAAAAAACAATTACCATATTTTTTATGGCATCACAATGTAAAAAAAAAACAATCAAGCTATTTCAATATGTTGCAAAAAGATACTAATCAAAAATTGATTTTAGCAATAAGTTTTCTATAATTCAACAAGATGAGGTTTAAAGTACCCACTTGTAACAAAACCAGGTTATATTATATACAGCTTGTATATGCTACTTAGAAAAGGTACTTTGCTATGCTATTGTGCTTTATTCTATCCATCATGGTTGGTGGTTTTCAGATTATCTGGCGCCGTCAGCAACACGAGGGCTATAATGCGCCGAAACATTCGTCATTAGACAAGCCAACATACATTTACAAACACCCATGCCAAACACGGGACTCGAACCCGCAACCTCACGGTCTAGAAGCTAGCACGCTAACCACTATACCGTTTGGTCGGCTCTATCCATCATGATAAATAGCAGAGCATTTTTGTAACTTCCTATTAATTGAGGAGACATACCAAGAAAGCATACAAAATTTTTCATCAACAAATTTCCTGATGGAGCAGGGCAACCTATAAACTGGCATTTTTTTGTGGCCTCTTGAGGGAAGGGAGTAGTAGATGGGGGCACTCTAAAAAAGATAGTTTATGAATTATGATGTTGTTACGGATGCAAATACCTTTGTTAAATATATTATATCGGCGGAATTTGCCAAAAATACAAAAACTAATGTCATTTTTTTTACAAAGAAAAAGTAGAAAATGCCTTGAGGAATTTGATAAGATCTGGAATTTAGCGGAGTTTTGGATCTGGAATTTTGAGGAATTGGATAAGATCTGGGATGCGCAACCAATTCCACTAACACGGAGAGTGCATTGTGTCGTATCAGTTTCTTCATAAACCATAAACTGCTTAGTGACTTTTAATTACCCTCAAGGTAAAGTTGTCTATACATCAAAGAAAATGGAGAGTGATATTGTACAACAAGTAAAAAATAAAGTTATTGTCACATGATGAATATTACCTCAGGAAAGTGGTATGCTGCATATTGGAAAGAATAATCACTAGTTTATTGGCCGAGCACTTAACGTTAGTCTTAATGAAGACAAATTCTCATACATCTACCAAACTAAGCCATCTAAAAATCAGTTTTAAGAGGCTTAAACCTTTATTATCCAGCCACACCCCTCAACTGTGTATTACCGCATGATTTTTAACACATTGAATCAAAAGTTTGAAATTTGTAACTGCATATAGTATTTTGTTTATTATCTTATTTTTAGTTTACTTTTCATAAGTATTTAAATGCTTAAGTTTATGTTCTGTGCTTAGTCACCAGATTTATTTGATTGTAGACATATACTGTGGGTAAAAAAAGTCTCAGTACGGAAGCCAAAGTTACAAATAAATTAGCAAAATTTCTACTCTTTTGCTTCATATCTTCAGTAACTACTGAAATTATGTTTAATTTGGTTCTTTAAAATAAGTTTAAAATAAATGTCTGTTTTTACAAAACGCAGCAAATATTTAAATTGAAATACTTGGGAGATATTGCTTAAGTCGCACATGGCTTAAGAATTTATAAAAATATTGAAGGGACATCTCAAACGGTGAGAAATATTATTAAAATAGCGGGTCTGAATGAACTTGCAGCCCGTAAGAATCCTTAAACAAGTACCTGTAACAGAAAAAAAAATGCCTTGAGTTTGCAAAAAAGCATGTAAGTTATCAGTTATCTTTCTGTGAATCAGTTCTTTTTAATGATGAATTAAAATTTAATATCCAAGGGTCAGATAATCGAGTTATGGTCTGGATAAAACCAAACCAACAAATGTTAATTTAGAATTTATGTGGAACTGTCAAACACAGTGGAGGAAGCGTTATAGTATGAGGGTGTATGAGAGCTGTTGGTGTGTCGCAATTTACGTTATGTAGAAGGAAACAAGCATAAATACGTGTATCTTGAAATTCTAACACAAAATGTCTTAACCAGTGCACAGAAATTGTCACTTGGGAAATTGTCTTCCATGCTTTTGTTAATTCTTAAGCCAAGTGCGACTTGAGGTGCACTTATTCGCGGATTAAATTGAACCTTGCAATAGGATATTTCTTTTATGAAAGCGTTTTAGCTTTGAAGATCTTCTGGATCAAACTCTATCCTCAAAAGTTTGAAGCTCACAGTGCCTTTCAATAATATATATTAAAGATTTCGCCAATTTTTTTCATAGATAATCCATCATTTCATAACTGGGTAAATTCCTAGTTCACGTTTATGGGTTGGCGCACTATTGAAAAGTTGGCGACAAAGCCAGAATGTCGCCAATTCGGAATTCCAATATGAAAAATTGAGAAACGAACCAGCTCTATGATTTGTGGTATAGAAAGGTTGAAGCCAAAGCACGTCAATAAAAAAAATGGGGTTGCCAAATTTAGAACTGTATCGCCTACAAAACAGCGCCAAATCGGCTTGGCGATATTTTAACGTCAACTAGGAATAGACCCATAACTGAATTACCAACTCACAAATGGATTTAGGAACTCTATTTTAAGACAATCAGCTACAAGCTAAAATTAAACAATTGCTGCTATCATGTCTTCATAACACTTGCGTACACTTCAGCTTGGAAAATTTATTGCAAATCTGTTATGGAAGACATCAGAATTCATTTTCATATTGCGTACGGAAACTTTTTTTGCATGGCACTTAGCAATATCTCCTAAATATTTCAATTTAAATACTTGCTGCGTTTTGTAAAAACAGACATTTATTATTAACTTATTTTAAAGAGTCAAATTAAACATATTTCAATAGTTACTAAAGATATGAAGCTAAAGATTAGAAATAATGCTAATTTATTTGTAACTTTGGCTATCGTACGGAGACTTTTTACCCACTGTAATTAACTCAGTTTGAGAACACATTTCTGATAAAGAAAAGTTTAATTGACTAAAAATAATTTTAAATTAAATAATAATAATAAAAAATAAAAAAAACACTGATTACCATGCTTTGATTTGATTTGGTGGTGGTTTTGCTGGATTATGCTTCCCGGGAGACCGATTACCATGCTTTTGAGCTGTGTTTTTGAGAAACAACGTATTGTCAACTAGAGTATTGCCACTGCATATATCTAAAACTAAGACAATTTATGTATGGTTACGTCATAGTCAATTGCTTATACAACGTATAAATAAAATGGATATTTTTGATTGGTTTAAAATTTGAATATGTTTTTAAATCTGTACTTTTCATTAGTTGCGTTTTGATACCATGTGCTTCAAAAATTTCTTTTGTCATGAAATGAAAAATTTTACTTCTTAATTAGTTTCCGAATTTCTGATTTCACGTACTTTCCTTTTCTTTTTAATTATGTGTTATTTTTTTATTGACATGCCGAGTTACATAACGAATTGAAAAACTCGTTTCAATCAAATGCATTCACGTGCATTATTAAATATAAATATGCTCAGCTTACAAATTTCCTAAGTTACATATAAGCACACACAATGAATTTATTTTCTGATTACAACACGATATGCTTATAAATATTCTAGAGCAGCGTTTGCCATTAACTTTTAGAGATGAGCGGTATAAGTTATGTTCCAGTTTTTTGTGGGCCGCAGATTTTTACAGAATATGCCAAAATGATTCCTATATATATATATATTTTTTTTTTCATTTTTAGGAGTTTAAAAAAATATTCTCATTAGATTATCTTAGCTAAGATTATCAAGTTTTAGATTAAGAAAAAACTATTATAAACTATTCAAGTTTTAGATTATCAAGCATTAGATTATCAAGTCTAAAAAAATAAGCGAATCTTTAATTAAAACCTGTCTATTGCATTTTTTTGTGACTTCTGACTTGACATAATATTCAATAAAGGTATTTAAATCATAATTTCCATATATTCTGCTGATTTATTCGATATCATCAATCTTACTGATCATGTTATTCATTTGCTTAAACTAATCATGGACGTATTTGTTAAAGTTTAAGCTGACTTATGATGGATTTTAGTGTATTTGTAATTTGGCAAGTAGCAAGGACTCTTTATCCGAATGATATACATTTTTGCAAGTAGTGTTTTTCATATTCATATAAATTGTGTGATCAGTTTACATCAGCATCATATGTCCAGAAAACACTCAAATCTAAACATGTTATTTTAATAAATTTTGTTTGCTTAATTGTATAAATATGGAAGGGGGGTAATAGATATTTTATTATCTATCCATAACATCCAGGATATATTTTTCAAAAGTCAGGTTTATACAGAATTCTGATATCCAAAAGATATGTCATATATGTATCGTTTATTGCATTAAAAATATATTCGTTTTCGGTATACAATCTATCTACAAAAATGCTTCTGTAACTTGGCCATTACGCGTCAGTGAACCTGAATACATAATGGCCAAGAGTCGGAAATAGTTTTGCCACTAGATATTTAGGCCTATGCAGGGAAATTTTGACTTTGAGAAAAAATTTTACTAATTTTCATTGCCCGTAATTTACAACAACTTTAAACTTGGCTCTACGTTAGATCTCAATACTTTTCACTGCCGTAATCATTGCATGAAGAACTTGGCGCCTTTTTACAGATATGTTTTCATTGGGATTTAATTTCTTCTTTTAAGGTACTAATTTAAAATTTATTATTTATTTGCCCAACAATAACTAGTTTTAAGTGTTCATAATTTTTAAATTTGCAAGAAAACTTCCTGGAATACAAAGGGTTAAGCATACATGTTTTATGGTACTTACTAATTATACAGCCGACCCTTGACGAACTTTTTGTTGGCGGCGAACTACGAAATCTAATTAGCCGACATTTTTATTCTTTTAATTATTATTTGGTTTTAAGGAAGTTTTAAAAAAGACAATCAACAACATCTAATTAGAAAAATCTCGTATGATTCTCCGCTAAGAAAGTAAAATTTACCGGACCGCAATCCATGATGTACTTATGCATTCAATATGAATGATGATATTATAAAATTATTTTAAATACTTTATTTAGATACTGGCTGAATACCAGTGCTTAGCTACGAAATTTTAACATGTGCAATATTTAAGATTGCTGTGAGGTCTCGCATTGCGGAAATTCGTCATGGGTTTATAGGTCCCAGTTTTTGGCGCTTCGTTCGCAGGAAGGTTCATCTCTAATCAAAATCGAGCTCGCTTCGTTTGCTGAAAAGTTAATTGACACGTAAGCACAAGCTTACTTCACTCGTTGAAAAGTTCATTACTATACAAACATAAGCTCACTTCGATCGCTGAGAGGTTCATTGCTTCCTAAGCATAAGCTATCGCTTCACTCTCTAAAATATAATTGCTAAGTAAAGCTTTAATAGAGAAAAAAAAAATCCCCGTTAATACAATAATACAACACCCCTTTAAGATTTTTTTATCACGTGTTTGTGGAAAGCAAGATTAGAAGGCCAAAACTACTTATGTTGAAACTTTCAGAGATCTAGACCTATTAGAAGTCGCTTTTTGTGAAAATATTAATTAAAAAACCAAAAATTTAACACTCTTTTTGTAAAAAGTCCAATTAGAAGAGCAAAACTACTTGTATTGAAAATTTCAGAACTGTAGCCCAATTAGAAATAGTTTTGTAAAATATTTGTTATAAATTTTTATTTGTTTTTTAATTATTTTTTTTTAAGTTCTGTTTTTCAAAAGTCCAATTAGAAGGACACAACTACATGTGTTGAAAATTTCAGCACTGTAGCTCTAATAGAAATCGTTTTGTAAAATATGTATTAATTAATTACAAAAAATTAAAAAAGAAATAAATAAAAATTTAAAATTCTGTTTTTCAAAAGTCCAATTATAAGGCTAAAATTACTTATATTGAAAATTTCAGAGCTGTAGCCCTATTAGAATATTAGAAAACGTTTTGTAAAGTATATATTAATTAGTTAAAAAAATTAATTAAAAAAAATAATTAAAAATAACTAATTAAAATGTCAACATTCAGTTTGTCAAAAGTCCAATTAGAAGGCTAAAACTTCCTATGTTGAAAATTTCAGAGCTGTATCTCAGTTTGAAGTCACTTTGCAAAAAAAAATTAATTAAAAAATTAATTAAAAAACTAAATAAAATTTTAACATTCTGTTTGACATGTATACAATTAGAAGGAAAAAATACTTATGTTGACAATTTTAGGGCTCTACTCCAATTTTAAGCAAGTTTCTATAGATCCACAGAGCCACAGACACAGCTTTTTTTATTATTATAGATGTAAAAAAGTTGTTAAAGGAGAAAAAAAATTAGCAATTGGTGATCATTTCGTAGGCGATGAAATATAGCCAATGGTCAATTTTATAATGCCAAGTACACTTTTTTTATTATTTCTTGATTTTAAAGGCTTTGAAACGTGTAGCGGGAGTTGTATCTATTTATATATGCTAGCATTCCAAGTTGTATAATTCTAGGCCCAATAAAAATGAATTAAAATCGAGATTCAAATTTTTCGAACTTTACTCCCTTTAGGCTATTCAGAGGGGAAAATCTCGATTTTTAGATTTTTTTCCTTTATATACATATAAAACCTTACAAGCATACCAAATTTTATAGATCTAGCTCTACTAAGTGTACCTTAGTAATTTGATGATCAGTGAGTGAGTTTTTGGGTGGATTTCAAAATATGACGTTTTCTGCCGTTTTCGAATTTGATTTTCTCGAAAACCAATATAATTAGAGACTTGAAACTTAGGCGACTTACTAAGGAGGCTAACAGCTACCCGTAAAAAATAAAAAATTCATCTCTCAAGCATACTGTAATACACAGATATGAGAGGTCACAATAGTGCTCAGTGACTTCCGGTAAAAGATGGCTGGCAGTGAACTTGGCGGGTGCACTGCCGTGCACCTAGATATGTTGAAGGAATGTAGTTACTTTACTTACATTTTGCAAAATCGTAACCAAATTCTACTAACTAACCTTGAGCTGAAAATAGAAATAAACTGTTTTTTCTTTCGACTAATAAAAAAAGTAGATAGTTCATAGTTATATTTTAATTAAGTTGGAGAAATTATGTTTAATAGAATGTGTAACTTTTTTAAATAAGCTGTATACCTATGAAAAATAATTATTCTTGCATTAAAAAATTCAAATGAACACACAAATTGAGAAACATCTATATTTATTTACAACATAATATTATAAATTAAACTTTAATATTATTATCATATCCATAAGCATTAGCTTTATACGCCATCTTCAAGCAAATAACGCTTATCGTTCAAACTAGATAAAGCAACATTATTTACAATAGTGGTGAACATTTCATGATTTTCATTTAAAAATCACCCTTGCTTTGCCCATGTAAAAATATTGTGCAACAAACAATTCTTTTAGATATCTGAAATGCTCCTTTACAATATTCCGGTATATTCCGTTTAAGGTTTTCCTCTCATCAAATTTACGAAGGCTGCTCATTTTGGCACGAAGACTGCCAAACTCAGCAGTAAGTTTGGAATTCATTTCATCCTTTAAACAACATACTGTTTTCTTATTTTTTTTTTTTTAGATGAAGTGTTGGACAGTCAGAAGTGCCACAAGGCGAGTCTGAGCATCCTCTCAATTTCTTCCTTCCTTTCAATGTGTCCATTCTCAATGTAAAAGACTCTCATAAGGTGTAACTTTCATCTTTGTAGCCTTCATCAAAGATCTTTTCCTTTTTCCTAATTTGAAAATCAGCAGGTACATTGTTATCCTCAGCAATCTCCTTGGCTTCTAAGATAGCATCAGATGGTACATTGTTCCTAGTTGATTCCAAAAAACTTAAGACCATGAATGTTTCCGATTGCCTTGTTTACAGTTAACTCATCTCTTTCAAGAAATTTGTTTACACGGTCAATTTTCTGTATAATGTTATACCAGAAACAAGTCACGACACCAATTCAAACTTTCTGATGTTTCTTAACAAAGAGGTATAGCTTCAGTCTTGGAATGGTGAAAGGACTTGGGACCTCGATCGGCAACACTGGAAACACTGTCAGGGTTCATTTATGCGCAGTCCCGAAAAATCACATAGGTCTACGTTATATTATATAAATTGTATATTCAACATTCATTTACTGCAGTCAGTCAATCAATATGACATAAAAGATAGCACAGTTTCGCCTCTTTAATATTTCCTTAATATTTCCTCAAATGATACTCCAACACCGCTGCTAATAGAAATGGACTACTTTTCACGCCAAATACCACTCGAGTGTGGCGCAGAATTTTCAAATTTTCATTTTTCACTCCTTTCCACCAAAAGAATAGCAGAAAGTTTCTTTCTTCAGGTCTTAGACTTATCTGCAGAAATGCTTTCTCTATATCGGCAATGATTCCATATTTACAAAACTAATTACATCTCTAAATTTCAACAAAAGGCTAGGAATTAATTCTAATAAATTAGGGCCACACTCCAAACACTGATTTAAGAATGGCGATCCGATTTGTTTCGCTGAAGCGTGAGCTTTCGCGGAGCTGATAGTCAGCTCCTTAGCTTTCTTCCTAAGCTCTGCTGCTGATTTTTTTTTTTTTTTTTTTTTTTTTTTTTTTTTTTTTTTTTTAATCATGATTTCTTTGCTGGTACTTGCACTTATCAAAACTAAACTGCCTAATTTACTAATAAAAAATGCTGTGAATAGCGGAAAGAACTACAAAAATATTGATTGGAAACTAAAACTAAGCTACAATTACAAGAATTAGAAGTTTAACTATGACTAAGAATTAGAAGTTGGAAGTCGCACTTGCACGTTACCCCACTTTGCAGTGATAGTATATGAAAGTAGGTTCAGTGAAAAGTCGCCAATGTGGTATTACAATCTAAAGAGAGGAGAGAGAGAGTTGCAAAGCAATTTTGTATAGTAGGAAAATCGATTTCATTGAGGTAATTACCTCAGTGTCAAGCAACAGCAGTTTTTTCATTTAACACCAATTTCCCCATTTTGGCGCCCGGGGCATATGCCCCGCTTGCTCCCCTTCAGTTGTGGTGTGGTGAATTTCACCTGAGAGTTTTCAAACAAAAATAATCTAAAGGTTAAAGGCCTGTGTTAAACATTATTTCATAACCCAAGATTCAGCTTACATCCCTACTGTGGTATAATGGATGCAGTCAGATGTATTAATGATGTGTCACATGTGTTAAAGAAGACAAGCATGTAAGATTTGCTGAGTAAAGGAATTTAATTAAAATTAACAACAACAAATATTCAAGTCTAGCAAAACGTCTTAACACACAAATTAACCTAGTAATGGCCTAGCGAGGCTATATATATAACCTGCACGCAGAGCGCACAACAAAATTTTATACAGAGCGGGGAAATGGCAATGGCATAGGATTTTAACTAGGGATGGAACGGATGTGAGTTTTGCCGGATGCCGGATTTCGGATATCCGGGGTACCATGTCTACCGGATACGGATATCCGAAACGGATTTCGCCGGATATCCGGCCGGATATTCGTTCTATATACTAAAAACGATAGTTATACGATATGCTATACGAAAAAAATGGTCATGATATGAAGTATTAAGTAAATTATAATTAGTGGTTAGCGCACCGCACTGCATGCCACAGGTCCATGGTTTGATTCGCGGACTGGGCAAGGTTGACTTAGCTGTTTATACCTGAAAGAAATAAACTGAGGAGGACCATGCATGCTTGGGAACTAAGCACTGGAGTTCGGCGTCAGAATGACCATCTGACTGAAACATCTGCTATGTGACACACAAATGCCACAGTCGAGAAAGCTGAGCTGGGCCCAGCAGGCCTTAGTCCACACGGGCTGTCGCGCCACTGCCCTAATAGCACACATCCTCCCAGGGAGGTCCCTGGGAAGTCATTCGTAGTCCCGGGTATGACTAGGGACTTCCTAGGGACCTCTCTGGGAGGATGTGTGCTATTAGGGTGAGTTAATTTTTTTAATTTAAACTTTAGTTTATGAGTGAAAGAGATCTTTGTTGCTGATTTTATATCTTGTAATATTGATACTTTTAGTTTTTCATATAGTTCTGGCAGGGCTTTATCACGAAAATAATTTCTATTTGGAAGCGGATAACGAGGAGCTAGGTATTTTATTAACTGACCAAAGCCTTCTCTATTCACAATGGAGAATGGTTCAGCATCAAGAGCCATTAACTCACCTAAAATTATATTAATTTTTTTTTTTTACAATGTTGAAGTGCAAAATATAGCTACTTTCAATTTACTTCATGCATTGTTTATAATTGATAAATGATTACAAAATTATACCGGAGGCATTTGTTAATAACAAAAGATTTATTTTAAATATTTTATGAAATTGAAGTCTATTTTTTTTTTGTAATGCACCTAAAACATTACGGATTTAAAGAAATCTCGTAGAAACCTTAAATTGGATCTATCGGAATATTCCGTCTTTAAATATAAACTTAAAAAATTTCGAACCCAAAATTCATCAACATTATGTTATACCATATTTAAAATATATATTTAATATAAATAAACAAAATTAGTACTTACATATTTTTGTGGTTAAGGCTTTTGCTTTAGGATCATCTAAACTCCACAATTTTGGTACAAATAATTTCGATTCCAATGTTGTCTGCTTGCATTTCTTGTTTTGATGCATTGTTTTTTCTTGTTAATCAATATTTGATGCATTTAGTGAGTCTTTAAAGCTTCGGTGAATTTCCTTATGCACACTCATTAAATGGTTCCATAAGGGTTTTGTGGAAAAGGATTTTGGGCTTTTGCCGCGCACAATATATTTTTTAAACGATTCTGTGGAGCAAGTAACACATAGGGCTTTGCTTTCGTCATTTCCCATTAATTTTAAAATACTTCCAAATGGGTGATTTTAAATGAGCCATTATTAAAAATTATAAATTGGATTGTAATTGGAGAAAACTAAAATTCAAGGCATTCTAGAGAGCTAAATATAATTCCACATTGTGGCGCTGCTTTAAAGACCTAAAAATTACAATACTTCATTTTACGTCAGAAAAAATACACCAGCTTTCAACTTCTGCCAATGAAAAATCAGAAATTAGACCATGCCATTCACAGCATAAAGGGGTAAAGTATTATCGTCGATAGAACAAAAAAAAAACATTGAGGATAGCGCATTGACTATTTATTGCTTTTTACTCGCTAGCAAATGTCAGAAAAAAAGGAGGAAGTGATAATAACTAAAATTCTTAACAAGTCACTTATGTTATGGAAAAAAAGTAGTATTTATTAGTATTTCGGTTCGAGTTTTACGGAGAAGCATTCAAATATAACATATGGAATTAATCAGATCATAAACTTGGAATGAAAAGAACATATTGCAAAACACGTATGAAGGATGTGTATGGAAAAAGATTGGAGGAATGGTTTATGCTTATCAACTCAGCGTCAATAATACGGCGCCTCTTTCTGTTTTTGTTTTCTAATTTGACTGCAATTTATATCCAAGAAAAAAAAAATTAAAAAAAAAAAGAAAAAAGTGTAGGATGCGGTGTTTCCTTTGTCCGAAAAAGATCATTATTTTTTTCAAAAAATTATTTCTTGTGGATACCTGGTGGTCGGATATACAGCCGGATATCCGAATGAAATTATCGGATGTCCGGTATTTCAAATCGGATATCCGACGGGGTTTCGGATATTGAAAAATCAGCCGGATATGCCGGATATCGGATATTTGCCGGATATCCGTTCCATCCCTAATTTTAACTAAATACTTGATTAATAATAATTATTCAGTGAAGTAAGAACATTTTGTATTAGTTTTTTAGAAATGCTTATCTGTGAGAGTCTCAGATTCCAGGCGCGTTTGACCGGCACATGAAGATTCAGGCTCCTGGATCAGGTAAAGTCTTAGCGTCGGGAGAAGTTGCAGGCTCCGGGGTCAGGAATTAACACAGCTTCCGATGAAGGTACAGGCTCCGGCGACAGGTAGTAACACAGCTTCCGATGAAGGTACGGGCTCCGGCGTCAGGAATTAACTCAGCATAACGTTAGGGGAGCATAATGCAACGATTTCTCAGGCGATGGCGGGGATTACTATAGTAGTCTTGCACGATCTCGAGTTTTCAAAGTCTTCGAACCATACTAGCCGCCACACGGTTAGTTCATCTCCTATCTCCAAGCTCCCAAAAAACTCTCTCCCCGCTACCCCGTTTCTTTTTTCTTTTTACTCCTTTGGCCCCCGTAGATTCTTATTTTGATCCTACCGCCGTCTCGCTTTTTCTCCCTTCCTTCCTTTTCACACAAACAAAAATCGCGGCACTCACCGCTCGCCACCAGAAAAACGTTTTCTCCCTCAGGTAGCTGACGTAGCAGTTCCCCAATCCCCGTTAGAGTTTATGCAAGTCAAATCCGCAATTGGAAAGGCAATCCAACTACCCACAGATTCGCCAGAAAGGAAATATATTAGTGGAGAGCAAAAGTCAAGATGATCAAAGTACCAAAAACTTTAGAGGAAGGAAAAGTGCACTTAAATCAAAAACATACATATGAAATTAAATATTAGCATCACAACAGTGGCCCTGTTTAATATAAAATTTCAGTTAACTTAAGCAAATCTACTTTACCAAATAAAAGCAAAATTTTAACACTGGTAGTCCTTACTACAAACTTTATACATACAAACCTTAAAAGGCATCTCCTCTTACAACATATCCATCATTACTAAAAGGATATCAGCAGTATATAAAAATTGTATGTAAATGAGAGAAGCAAATGCAATTTATAAATAAAAGAATCGTGTAATTGTTTCTATAGCTAAGCATCTTATTTCTATATTTTCATTACTAGATGAACATAATTCCATCATAATTTCAAAAAGTTAAAGTAACTACACATTCCCTTAAACGTAACTTAGAATATTATAACTATGACCATCAAATTTTTTTTTATTATTAGTCGAAATAAAAAGACAGCTTATATCTGTTTTCAGCACAAGATGAATATAATTTTGCAACAATTTTGAAAAGTGAAAATTACTATTAACAAGAATATTATAATTATTGGTCTTTCTACTAATAAAAAAGTAGATAACTAGATGAATATAATTTTACTACAATACAATTTCCAAAAATGAATCTTTGCATTCTCCTAAACTATCTTCATCATGACTCATGTTTAAGCAATTATTTTAAGTAATATCAACAGCTAAACTATGGTATGAAGAGTATTCCAGCATGAAATGTTCATGTATCACACTGAGTTCTCATATTATTAAGTTAGTGCATCTACAATTCACATTATGCAACAGAACCCCTATTATATTACTACTGTTACATTAAAGTATTTAATTATAGATAATATTTCAATTATATACTTGTCAAAAACAGTTGATAATCAACGCATTAATTTTATAAGCGCCTAATGGACCACATCTGGCACTTTTAATATAATGCATTGGAACGAGTACTTATTTAAGTGTATATGTAGGGTGAACGGATAGTAACTTCAAGTACATGCCTCATAGAAGATAATTGGTCCCCACCCACTAATACTTTGGTGAGACGTTAGGAGTGGTCATGATTAAAGTGAAACATTAATTAACTGTTTTAGCAACTGTTTTCGACCACTACCTTAAACAGAACATTTTTGTTCCAAGTCGAAGCTTATAAGTTGGGTGATATTGTAACTCGATATTCTTTAAAACATGGATTCTGGCATATCCTGTAAAAAGAAATTGCGTCCCTAGTTAAAACTATATGCAACAATAACCTTTTCTAACACAACAAAAGGAATTCATCCAGACGAATTTTAAAAACTGTAAAATACTTCATATCACAATAGAACGTTACTACTGTAGAAGAAAATTTTTGAATAACATTCTACGACCTATTGTGATCTTGACGAAGCTGGACGGGAAGCATATTATAACCTGCTGTATTGCCACATAAGTTCAAAATTTCCCCTAATCTCACGGACTGTCACCATGCCCGTAACCCCAACAGTCATCTGTTCACCCCCTCATCGACCAAAGCCATGTTAATCTCTCCCACAAACCGCTTACATCCATCATCTGACCCTTGATAAAAGAGCCCATATTATTCAAATAAAAAAGAGGACGGGTCGATTTAAAAAATACTTTATAAGGGGAGGTCTCTGCTCGAGGGTACTGAAGCTTTGACAGGGGGGGGGGGGGATTTTATACACTGTAATCGTTCGAATAGGGAATGCTAAATATTATCTTTACTACTGTTTGAACAGACCACTAGATGAAAAGATTTTTGATGCCAATTTTGAGTTTGGTATACTGACACTTAATACTTTTACTCGACTTATAGATATACTTCATTTTGTTTTAAATTATTGCATTAATTATAATGCACTTGAGTACATAAAAATTTGAAGTAAATAAAATGTTTTAACTGACACTTTATACTTTTACTCGACTTTTAGGTATACTTAATTTTGTTTTAAATTATTGCATTAATTATAATTGAGTAAATAAAAGTTTGAAGTAAATAAAATATCTTAAGCCAAAACTTGAGAACTAATATTTTTGTTATGAAATAAAACTTTTGAAGAATTTTACATCGTTACAATTGTTTGGAATAGGAAACAAAGCAATGCCTATTAAAATCCTAAAAAAGAATGCAGTAATGTTCTAAAAACCATTGCGTTAACAGGGTATCTCGAAAAAAACAGTCTTATTTAAAAATAAAATTCAAAGAAAGCGGAAAAACGATACAAAAAGTTTTTTTTCTTCTTTTTTTTTTCCCCCAATATGCTTGGGAAAATAGTAAATATTTTATCAACAAAATTTTAACATTAGTTACCAAGTTCAACAACACATACCTTTGCAATCAAGAAGAGCTAAAAATTCGATAATTTCAAAGCATCTGCTATCGTGCAGTAATCTTCGACGAAAATACATACCCCGCACAAACCTCTGAGCTGGAAATAGCTTCACGAATCTCCACTCAGAGGTAAAGTATAAGAATACTACAATCACAAGTCTAAAATTTACAGGGGCGATCAAAATTAATAAATTGATAGTCTTCTCTCGTTATTTCTATTTTAAAAGCAAATATATTTATTATAAAAACTCACATTAGACAGTATACATCTACACAGTGATCGGGAAACAAATAATATCGAAACCATAAACTTTAAAAGAAATTGAGATATTACCCTTTACTTCTAGGTACAGTGATGAGTAAAGTGTTTCAGGCATTGTAGTTGTATGTGATAAACTTCATTTTATAAAAAATACAAAATATTTTGAAGAATTTTTTTCTTTATGCATAACCATACTTCAACCTAGAGTTCGAAAAATGAGTCCCAGATATATCAATATTACAGGATGCTTTGAATATATTCTGGCAGAAAAATTTCTCTAAGACTTTTAATAATGTATTTTTTACTTTAAATTTATACGTTCTTTCGTTTATTAACTGTATTAGTAATTATTTGTCTCCCTTCCTTTGTCACTTGGCGACACTTGGCGCACTTCACTTCACTAGTATAGCTTCACAAAGCCCCATCCCCAAATGTCCACAGATAAAAGTACGATGACAATGCCATAAATGTGGTACTGATAGGACCCAATGGACCATAGTCCCTTTTGACCTACTTATGTACTTACTTTTTATAATCCCCTTAACTCGGGGACTGACCATAAAAGTGGTCGTAGACTCCGGATCAATGGCTAAAGGCGCTTATTTACGCCAATGTCAGAGACACAATAAAAGGAAATAAAACCACCATGGTCACGCGCATGAAATTTAATTGAGAATTGCAGACAAAACTCTCCCTAGAACTGTTTTACGGCTGGAACTTGGAGAATTTAGTTTTAGGGTGAGCATTATGGGAATCGTAAAAACTTATGAATGTCTTCTCTGAAAGTTGTTTAGATAAACTTACAGTGGAAGAATTTCTTGAAAAAAAACAATATTTCAGAGAAATTATTCTAGTCTGAGGAGGTAAAAAGAGGATTATTTTGTAAGCCTTAACATTTTTTGAGAAATATGATGCGTGTAATTTTATGTTACTCAATGCTGAAATTTTCCAAAAAGTTTAAGTTGTTTGGTTGGTTGTTTTCAGATTATCTGGCGCCGTCAGCAACACGAGGGCTATAATGCGCCGAAACATTCCCAAAATTTTTAAGATATTGTCCTCTTCACTACTAGTGATTTAGAATTAATGCAAGTCAGTTATTTGTTTCAGGGTGCAATTTATAGTTTGGTGTATAATTTGGCATCTTACATCAACTAAAACTCAAAAATAAAATTTCTGTACAATATCCTTCACAACACCTGGAGCTGTTTCGTTTTTACAACAGTCGTGCGACATTAAAAGGTGTAATAGTTTAAAATAGATTTCTCAAAATTATCTGAAAGTGAAACTGCCTTGTTTTAGACTAATGTCTTTAACCGACATTAGAAACAAAATAAAAAGGAGTACTTCAACCCAATGGTACTTCCCAGCATGCTCGAATACCAGACAAATTCCCCCGATTCCCAGTGTTTCCCTACAGACGAATCAATTATCCTAATCCCCAAAAACCTTCTCTCCTCTACATAATACAACTTCCCCCAAATAAATCCCATCAACAACATCAAAAAAATAAGCCAGCCATCCGACAAGCGTGAAGCTCCAACAGCAAGGCCCTGTTAGGAACTGTGAATAGCGGCCTTTAAGGAGGTCTTGTGTATATGCAAAGCAGGGGATTCCGCAGCACAAAGGTCAATAGGGTGCTTGAATGACAAGGGAGGGGGCTCTCTTTGTCATGTTTAGCAGACGATAGACATGCACGGCAGAAGAGAGGGTGTCAGGCAAAAAAATAGAAGCCCCTGTCCTGACTTTCATGCGATGTCGATTCTTGAGGCTTCATCCATCGATACAATGGGGTGGTGAAACCCGTATTTCAAGCTAGGCGGCTAGGCCTATTCGTATACCACTCTCATTCGGCAAGTGCAAGGTGGAATGAGGTTTGGTGGAATAAAATTGGTGGAAGGAGTACTAATTCTTTGTGTTGCAGGATTGATAGTATTGAGAGATGTAGGATGGAAGCTGCATTGAGCTGAAGCTAGAAAAACACATTTTACTGAAATTATTATTATAACGATGTCTATTATGTACATGCTTTCATAGCATCACACAATATTTCTATTTTGGTAAATTTTGTGTATAAACAGCTCTGACAATATAAATTTGGTTTGATTATAGGGAATTTAATACGAATCGGTAATTTGCCGATCCTGATCTCTAGCAAGTCATGGACTAAACGACAGTAATATATATGAAACCTTTTGTAAAGTTAGTGATTGAAGAAGTGATATGTATGATTTATGAAAGTTATACACATACAACTTACATTTTATAATCAAATTTTGTGTTTTTTAAATCCTTCATATTGTGTACGACTTAGTGGTGGGTAAAATCTGCAGAGGGTAAATTAATGCGCTTAGTGCAACCTAATCGAGCTGAAACTTGGCAGCTTGACTCGTTGTCGATGAAAATGCATTTTACCAGTTTTGGGTTTGTCACTAAAAGACCGCTTTTACACACGTTGCTATTACCGTTCTTCAATTCCTGATACTGAGCCACAGTCAAGCATGTACAATTTGGCAATATTTCATGACTGAAATTTTCCTCTGTTATAGTTGGTGACATGATATGAAACCTGCCATTTTAAATTGTTTACCGTGAATTTCCATTTAGTAGGCAAAATCTTTGGGGATTTACTAACCCACTAGCCGTTATTCAATCGAACTGAAACTTGATAGATGGATTCAACAATGTGAAAAATCAAATTTTAAGGGGAAAAAAAAGTTGGTCAATGAAACAAAATAAATGTTTTCTTAGTAGTAATCAAACACTATGAAAACTCGTTATGAGCTCAAACTGGCTTAAATAAATTGCATTTGCATATAAAAGTTCACAATGCTTATAAAAGATTTATTTGAAATAATGTTTTTTTTTTTTTTTTAATTGCTACGAGAAAAATTAATCTTAGACTTTGGAGCTGGGATCCTTTTAAATCTTTCTACACCGAAATAGTTTGAATACACGTTACACGCTCTACAACAATGATTTTACAAACTATAAAGCCTTTAGTGATAGGAACTAACATTTTACTTGTTTCAACTTCGTTCAAATTCAACTTGTTTAGCTTTCTTGTATAC
Source organism: Linyphia triangularis (assembly GCA_963978545.1). Lineage (NCBI taxonomy): Eukaryota > Metazoa > Arthropoda > Arachnida > Araneae > Linyphiidae > Linyphia > Linyphia triangularis. Next base: position 64,010,385 of record OZ021732.1, read on the forward strand.
TCTTAAAAAAGCATTTGAAGTTTTTCAAAAATTAGATGGAACAAAATTAAATGAAATTTAAAATAGTTCCGAAATGTTATAATCATAAAAAAAAAAAAAAAAAAATGCTTAATACAGGAAAAAAATAAAAAATATTCCGACACAACATCATTTCCTATCACACCCATCCTTATTTCTCATTTAATTCCCTAATCATACACATGACCATTATATGCTCTCCAAAAAGGATTACGGGGGTGTTCCATAAAGCAATCCCTCATCCCCCTTCTATCTCCACCCAAACACCTTACGCCCCGAAAGTCACGATAACCACCCCCTTCAACAAAAACCCGCATTCTGGGGTTGACTCTCAACCCCCCCCCCCCCCTTCCCATCTCTTCGTAGTAACAAGGGCCAAAGAAACGGATTTGTTACCAAAGCGATAACAACAATGTGAGCGGCTTGCCTCCGATTCAATGCCTTTTCCCATAACCTCAATGGGCTCCTGTGTGATGTGAATGGACTCTATCTGTGGGTATGAGTGTATAAATATCTCCTTATCCACAGAATAGGGGGGGCTGGGCTGATGGTGTGTTAGGACGATTTCAGGCTTGGTTTGGGATGGATTCGGGAATAATACAACATCTCGGAGTGTGCTGGTGATGAGGGATTGCGTATGTATTGAGAAAGATGGAGTAATTGATTGAAGTTGTCATTTAGTGCGGCATCAATCAAAACCCCTACTGGTGTAGGAAGTACTTGATGATTTATGTATGTTTCAGACTAGGTCAAAGTCAGGGTTACTCTAATTAGATCAATAACTTATTAATGCAATTTCTGTCTTGAAAAGTAGTATTTTTTCAAAAAATCCTGTTTGAAGTGTTGAAGATAGCAATGGACATCAATGGATGTAGCAGACGACCACTATATATAAAAAGGAAACAAATCATGACTCATGATTTTATTATAAGTAAATCATTAAGATGATAGAAGGACATACATAAAATCTTAGCGAAGTTTTTCTCAATTTACTAGTATTTAAAGTTATGGGTTAGTACTGTTTCTGCCTCTAGTGCTATGAGGCTTCAACTAGGCCAAGTAATAGATATTACCATATACATTTTGATTTAGACTTGTGAATTTATTTCTTGAGGGATGATTAAAGAAATTTTTATACTACCTAATATTTGATAAAATGCTCTGAACACTCAGCAACCAATCCAGGACATCAATTAGAGCGCTTGCGTACAGCTTCTTATAACCAACTACCAAGAAAGGGTTTTTTCAGATATAATAGGATTATTAGTCTATATTTTAACCTAAATAACCTTCTCATACTCCAAAACCGATCAGAAAAACTTTAAAAAGAAAGCATGTCCAGCATCATTTAAATTTACTCACGTATGCCTCTCGACACTGTTTGTATTATGCGCAGAGTCCCCCTATAAAGTCAGTTCACTCTCTCCCTTGTTATACAAAGAATAGAGATCTCCCTCCCCCACTCGGCACTAGAAGTGAGAAGAGTATTCCTAACGAGGTGTTGTGGCCGGATTGTGTCCGTTATCTGGTCCGGCCAATGAAAGGGACCCGGACTCCTTCCCGGACAATAGGTTGGTTGAGACCGAGCCCTGGTTAGCCGCAGATAACGAGCCAGCCCCGTTCCACAGACCACACAGACTCTCTCTGAAAGAGGCCCGTTTTGACTCCATCTTTGGTCCCAAATCAATTGAACAGTGTAATTATTTCGCAACACCTCATTTCTAAAGCTTTGGATTTCTATAGCATTAGCTTTGGATGGAGCTTGTCAACCCGACTATTTTGACATTTTACATGGAAGTGTCAATATAGAACCTTATCCTAAGAATGGCTCAATCAAGTCAAAACTCACGGTGAAGAGTTCGAATCAGAAGGTTAAATCTACAAAATGATGTTTCGATGTAGATATAAAGAACTATTAGAACAGAAAAGTTTTCCTTCAATTCAAAATGTTGAAATTTTAATCGATTCATAAAGTTTTTCTTTCGGAATAGACACATTGGAATAAAAACATTGGACGACATTTCAATCTTCTAATGTCTTACATTCGAAATCTGTAGAATAAATTAAAATCATTGAAACTAAAATCGATAAATCACTTTCACAAACTGTGTGAGTTGTAGTGCCACCACTTGAAAGTTTTGGCAAAATTATACTGGTTAATTTATTCGAAATCGTTCAAAACCGGTTAAATTTGCTTGAGAACTACCTAATATACCATGATGTAGCCAAGTAACCTTTAGATATTTTACTGTTTTTAGATTTTAAAAACATTGAACACTTTTGGCTTTAGATATTTTTTGCTTCGACACTCCTCAAATCAAACATGTGTTAACCTGTCTTTATACAAATGCTAACTCCCAATCTTCGATATACAAGTACAATAGTTTTAGAAAACTTCATAAAAAAGAATACAATTAATTGAAATATCCATACAAATTACTAATTCTTCAGTAGAGTTGAAAAAATTCTCCAATATTTCAATTCCAAAACGATCAAATAAACGTGAGCAAACATGTCTACCACATAAGTCAACTTTGCATTTCACTCAATTTCGTCCTCCCATTGTGTCTGGGCGTAAACAATAAAGAAAGGGCTAAATTGTTGGTTCTCGTATACGAGCTGGACTTTGTGTGTGCAGGTAGCTACTTATCGTCTGCAGAATTATGACAGCACCCTTACAACTCCACTCCTAATCCTTTCTTTGGACACCAAAAGATAGCCTCTCCCCCAGTGTGATTGGTCGCAGAACACAAACAGGAGAGAAAGTATTCAATTTGTCGTTAAAAAGAGTTGGCGACTTCAATGCTGTATACTGAATGTCAAAGATATAATAAGTCGATTGGTGGGAGTTGTAGTTTTTGTGTGGATGAGTACAATGTGATTCTTTTATGTGGGCGAAAGGTTTGACTATCTTGACTCTATAGAATAAATACGTGCAATTCTTCAATTACAGAAATACTACACTAATGATGCTTCTACTAAACAGCAATAATATCTTAAGAGTATCTATGCTACATTTAACTAGCCTTTGTTGTGTAAATACAATTTAAATGAAATTTAGTATTTTTCCACAGTGTAGACGCAATTCAATATACAGAATGTGCAAAAAATATACATATAACTTCAAAATTTCATTTAAAAAAAATTAATAATAATAGATCTACAACAACACAAATTTTGCAGATTTGAATCGCACAACTCAATTTTTTTTTACTGTTTTAGCGAAGTTGCACATGAAAACCCTTCGTTTCATAACCGAATGTCAATATGGTTACAAATTTTCTCAGAGGAAATGACGACAATGTTTTACAAAATCAAATCTGTAATTTATTCTTTGTGAGGCTTACAAAACTTCTTGAAACAAAATTGAACTCGTTATCAAGCTCTAACAATAGCTTCAGTGCATATAACTTCACAGGCACAGCGATAATTCAGGCACAACAAAGGTAAACAGGCTCTTAACTCTTTCGTAACAGCGCACCGCTCAAAACCCAACTAAGTATGTGTGGTCAACATAAAGGATCGACGTACGAAGTTTAAATTTTGTGTAAAGGTTACTGGTAGCCATGAGACCTGTTATTAAGATTTTCGTCAAAGTCAAAATTACGCACAACGTAGCTGCCATTGAAAAAAAAAAAATCATGTTTTTTCAGCAATTGTTAAAAAACGGTTCGGAGATAATGCCTCTTAAATTATTCTAAACATTCCCACCTCCAAAATTTTCGTAAAAATGCAATAGTGTAAAAAAAAAAAAAAAAATGAAAAACGAATGTCTTTAACAAAAAGTTCCCTTTCCTCGAGCATCGTCCATCAAGGATCAATGAGTATTTTTCCTCTGTTTCACTTACAGGAAAGGATATTATAGAATTATCGGAAATATCCAAAAATATATCGCCATTTTTTACTGAATCAATGAAAAGTAGGATGATCTTGTGAAATATTTCCGGTTGTATAAATTACAAGAAATTTATTATTTTGAGAAATGATAATATTTTATATTCTACTTTAGAAATCCGTTGAAAGTACAGATGCAACATAAACAGTTGAGAACAACTGATTGTGCCCCGTATTGAATGATATGACTTTTCATTAACCGATTTAAAAAGAAATGAAAATAACAGCAAAAAAATAAAAATAGTTTACTTATAAAGAAAGTGTCTTCATCATGGATTTAATCGAAAGATTTGTCCGATTCGAACTTTTTCTAGACTTCAACACACACCGGGCTTATTAATCTTTTTTTCAATTTTATAGTCACATATATATTTGAAAGAAATTTTAAAAGATCAAAAAACAGAGGTAAGCTTCGATTTCGACATTTTCGAAATAAAAAGTATCTTCCCATTATCAATGCTTATTCATGCATTTCAAGGGAAAGTCTGAAAATGTTCTAAATATATGTTGTTTGCGATTTGCAGAACTATAAATTTTTGTTTTACAATGACATCCCAAATACTCTTTAGCTGCAATAATTTAAATTCAGTATTTGAAGCAATAATTTATTCTGTGACTTTTAGTTTTAAGATTATTAATTATAATTTTAATTAAAACATTCTAGATTTTAAACAAATCTTCCTTCGATAAAAATTAAAAAAAAAAAAAAAAAAAAAAGCCTGATCAATTAATTTATGATGGTTGAAAAATTGATTAGCACACAATAAAATGGGTCTGCACCCCCCTGCAAATAATCCTGCGGGCGCCCATGCTTATGGAAATAGACCATTATCACATTTTATTAAGTATTTTTATATCAAATAAAATGCAAAACCTTCCTATTCTTATCACAACGTGCTCCAACCATGTTCATCTTGCTTAACTTCCCTTTCGTAATCGACGCTATGCAACTTTTAAATAAAACATACCCATCTAAAAAAAAAACCATTAATGAGAAATTCAATCGCAGTGTCCATTTATTTTCATAGAAGACGAAAGAAAAGCAACTGAAAGACCAAAGAAAGTCAAAGCCGATCTTCGTCATCCGAAGATAACATCGCGAAGGCACAAAAGAACACACTACAGAGATTCGAACGTTCGAAAGTCCATTCTTTTTTGAAGACATCCCTAAAACATTTTATTGTGGAAGAAAAGAACGCTCCTTATCGTAGAAAAGGCGTCATTGTGCAGAAAATTAAAACCACTTTCGATATTATTATACAAAACCATCAAACACAACTCCCCACCCACCCTCCAATTCGACTTGAGTGCTTCACCAGCATCCTAAAAGTGAATTCTGACAAACGACAGTTGAAATGCAAATACTAAATACGACGGGGACTTCAAAAAAGAATCTCTCTTTCAAGCCCATTGTTGAAATCCATTGAGGGTTCCTCAAAGCCCTCTTATAATAAGCGCACAAAAAAAGTTTTTTTTTGTAACTGGTGGTGGGATAAGATAGACAACTATATATAGACTATCGAGGAGATTAGTGGTATAACTACGAAAATGCCGTTTTGATGTAATCACGAACAAATACTTTGCGCCGTAACTTCAATCTTTTAATCAGCTGAACTGCTTTAAAGGTATTGTAAATATTTTTCTTGCAATGCTTTTCCAAACACATTGTCTGTTGAATTATTGCTTCCTTAATAGCTATAAGGGAAATTTTCGAAGTGACTATTGGCGAATCAAAACCAAGTTGGTTAGCAACACATTTTATCCTCGAAATTCGGTGGGAAAACTGAGTTGGCGACATCTTTGTGTAAAAAAAGATATCACCGAATGTCCTCAAACTTTTCAAGTGGAGATATATCCGCAACTAAATAAATCTCTATCTGTATGAAAATAAAGTTCGCGAGCAACTTTTATTTATGAAATCCACATTCATATAGTACACGAGTCAAATTATTATCAAATTGTAAACTAATAACTCTCAATATAAACGCTTGAGACTATTTAGTGGCAAAGATGTTCACAAATCAACGTTTTTTCTTATTTTCACCCTTTATTTACTGGCGGGATATATGGCAACACAAGCTAATTTCTCTTTTATGCAAATACATGGACGATTTGCCGCCATCCAATAATTGAAGAACAAACTTCATAGGAGTGAATCTCAAAGCGCTTAACCCTTTGCGCTCGAGCAGCGCCTCTCAGGCACCACATGATTGGATGCCGCAATACGAGAAGACTACTAGGTTTGATGCGGAAATTCGATGCAAGGCCAATGACCGAGTTTCTATGAAATGAATGCTTAACCTCAAACTAACCCAAAATGCCGCGAAATGTCTTGAGTTGCTGGTCCCTCCGCGTGAAAAAGGTCTCGAGTGCAATAGGTTAAATTAATACTGTACCATGAGAAAACTGGCAGGACTCATAAGTCCCATCAGTAAATAAAGGGTTAAACGATTACCTGAAAAATCACTAAACCATTAAAAAGTAAATGAACGTAATCATGCATTAGCCACCAGATTAGGTAAACTCTCAATACAATGAAGCTCAAAATCAAAAAACTCTTATGAGTTACTTCACTATTATTCTCAGCCAGTGATACATAGGGATGGTAATATAGAAAAATTTTGCTGAAGAGCAGGGGTGGGTACGAGAGTGCTCTCGACAAGACAGCCAGACGAGTTCAACTTTCTCTTTTTGACACGAAAAATGGGGGCCATTGTTGCCCGAAGCGATCGCTTTGGCTTCCATTTGGTGAGCTGGTGCATTTGCATCACAAGAGGAATTGAGGGTTTAGTTGATATAGAGCCTGATGCTCTAAACCGCATCTTTTCGCTTTTTGATAGGGGGAGGAGGGGGTGATGAAATTCGGAGCTTTTTTTTTTCTGATGCCTATCTGTCTCGGGCTGTCAATGCAGAGGGGACTTGAGTGAAGGGAAATAATAATAGGGAGATGGAGATACATCGGTTAAGATTAGGAAGATTTGAAATGATGTGTGGGAATTGTGCAGTATAGACCGTGGAAAGTAGTTTGGAAATATTGTTTTAGACTTGGGGATTTTTAGCAATAAGTTTTGGGTCGCGTCAATTTGATGGATGTCAGAATTGATCAGCAAATTTACAAAATTCATTACCAGTACTTTCTTACTGGATAATTAATTGTATGTTAGAAATCTTTTCTCAAATCTATTCGCCTTTCATTTTAAAATTCGGTGTGTTATTTATCTATTTCTCTGGATACCCGTTAAATTGATGGATCTGCTAATTTCTTAGCGAATCCTAAAAAATCAGTTTTTTTCGTGAATTTATTTCTCCGGTGATAAATATAAAATTAAAAAGGAAGTAAATACTAAATCAGTATAATAATTTCACAAAGATCTTTTACTCACGTTGAATTCAATACACGCCTTAGTTCGTCGAAATAAGGAAAACAAATTGATTTGCGATGTGTGCTTATCTATCATATGCATTTAACACTCTCACAATAAGCAATAGGTCTAAAAATAAAAAATAAACTGCAATCGTTTATTTTATACGTCAATTAAATCTCCTATTGCTGAGTAACTAAATTAAGTCTGTTAACGTTGTAATTGTGTTTTAAATAAAAAAAATATTGTTTTTTTTAATAAGTGGTTTCCTTTACACGATAATTTGACTGCTGTTTTTAAAAATGGATATAAAAGAAACCGTTAAACCTAGTAGGTCATGCGTACATTGTATTGTAATTGACTTTAAAGAGTCTTTAGAATTTTTACGGATTAAGTATGAAATTGGTTTTCTTACTGAGCAGAATTGTTACAATTTTATTGAAAATTTATTTCAGAAAAAATTATAAGTTTTGTGTTTTCCAACAAATCGATGCGAATGATTAATTTTGTGAGTTGCTCTTGCGCCTAATAAATCAGAAAAACAACCAACCAACAAATCGATTATAGGCGATAAATCGAGTAATTTATTTAACCTTCCAGTAGCAAATTGTCAATGTGGTGCTTTTTTTTACCCCCTTCAGAAACTTTTACATTTTTCATCTTTTCCCATCACTTATAACCATGTTGATCTCTTGCAAAATGTATAAATGATCTTAGTTATGTGTTAATACTGTAATCTGTTTAAAATGGTACATGCATTTTTTTTTTTTTTTTTTTTTTTTTTTTTGTAGTATAGGAATTCCGACTTTTTATTCTTTAAAATTGGCACATTATGCCCGACTTCAGCAGTCAACATATTACGCCCAAAGAGGAAATAGATATTTAGATAAAAATTTTACTCTTATTCAGGGCCTCATTACCAAAATAAGCCAGTGAAGCACGAACTAATTCTTTAGATTTTCTAGGGAGCCCTCAAATCCCCTTTTATCGTTGATTCTTTTCCAATTGGTATGTTTTTAAACTTATACATGTTAAATTACTTTGGAATAACGCATCCTATTTAGACATTCAACTTTTAAGTTACACATAATTTGAGTTGTAAGTCTCTTGAACTCGAGTATTGATATAAACATGATAAATACTTAATTATACAAAATTTAAAAATGCAATAAAAAAGAGCTGGTATTATACTTTTTATTTGTTTCAATACAGCGTAAGAGGAAGTTTACTTTCACAACAAGTAAAATTTTAATTAATATTGTTGGGTAAATTATTTCATATTTCATCCTGGCATGATTCAAAGCGGCCCCAGTTTAAAGGGATGCTGGAGATCTCATCCCCCGGGGAAGGCACCACCGGAGATCCCGTTTAAAGGTGGACTTCCCTTACATTAAAGCCTTAATCAGACCCTGCTCTTATAGCCTATCTGTATTATGAGAGATCTCGTCAAACTATATCCTAAAATATTGATGACTCAAAAAAAAAAGCAAAAAAAAAAAAAGCAAGAAAGTGGACTTGATCAGTTTTTATTTTTAGTCATCCAAATAACTAAACAGATGAATATATAATCTATTATTGGAAAATAAAATTAAACTGAATGGAAATAGTTAGTTTGCTTCTTTTTTATATTATGCTTAAGGTAAAAAAAATCAGGTTAAAAATATACATTTATCTCAAGATTCTAAAAATCTCGAAATTGTATGATTAACTTAATTAATCTAATTAATTAAAGTTACAATTTTTTTTCTTATGGGTGATAAAGATGCCTCTCATTCTGAACCAAGGTTAAATTACTAGATTGACATTTGAGCAAGAAAGTTATTTCCAAGCCTGAATACCAACCGAATGTATACAACAAGCATCGAGTCTCATCTTTATCAACAGAAGGACCTTTTGGCGTAAACTGCAGTCAAATTCACAATCCATCAGGCCTATACCTTAGTATTCAGACTACGCAGCTGCAGTTTAAATGTATAATGGCCAATATTACCTACAGGACATCAATTCATTCACTGGTGCTTCCTGTGTGCTTTAAACTATCACTAGACAATTGGTCATTTACAGTAATCACTTCATGGATTCTATACGAATATAAATAATTACGATTAAATGCTAATCTATCAGCGATTTGTTATAACCTTTGTCTTTCACCTTACGTTCAATGTTTCTTACTTTCATACAAATCATCTTTCTTTCATACCCCTAAAACGCGAATTGTGCGATAAATGCGGTCCACAACATGTTGTGGTATAGGGATTTTTTTTTTCTTCGTGAGAGGAGGGCGTGCTTATTGAACATTTTCGATCTTACACTGATGATACAAAACATACAATATCCGATTTTGCGAGAGTCTAATATGCAACAAAAGAAAGTTTCTAAAGTAAACAAAAGACTGAAAAAGTCCACATCAACCGCTTTGAGGTAGAACACAGGATAAAAATAAACAATTATTTTATTCGCCTAATCGTATCTTCAAATAGAACTTCTGCCATGTGAAGTTCAATTTGTGGCAAGTAAGAGGACTCAAGACCATAAAAATCAGCAAGTAATACAATAGAATCAAAATTTTAGAGTATTATAAACTTAATTCAAACCAGTGGATTTTTTTCTGAAAGAAATGTTTTTAACTTCTACTTCAAAATCTAACATTACTACAGCATGTGCGGTAATGATTCCGTAAAAGGTAATAACAAAACCAAAATATTAATTTTTGCATTTTGCTGGTTTTACAAATAAGATATTCAAATGCGTACGTTTTCCTAAAATTTATCTCATAACTGAATATTTCAGAATTTGTATACTTTTCTCACCTAGCTGAAACGCCACATGCGTATAATTCAGAAAGTTCTAACATTTTCTAGAATATGAATCATAAGCCGTATAATCAGCTCAACAGCTGTATTTAGCACTGATAGGAAAATTCAGGCCCTGGGATGACTCTTTACCAACAATAGACCCTGTTACTTCAAACCACAAAAGATAATAGAAACAGTTAAGCTTCAACTGTGAAGATCCTAAACACTTATCACCTTTTGCTATATGACATTAGTTCCAGCTTATCAAAAGGACAGAGCTAATTGGTGAACAATAGCTGCAGATCCTTATCTAATAAGGAGAAATGGGTTGTAAAAGTGACAGAATGCTTCAGAAACATTTTACTTGGACCACACCTGCGCACAAAATGCTCACAATGAGTGAATTTGCCATTTAATGCCACAAATAGCTTTTTCTTTTGTTAAAATTTAAACTACATCTTAAAATTGGATGTATAGTTTAGAAAAGGAGCATCATCTCATAGAAACAGTTATCAATTTCAGCTGACTTATGTGGCTTTTCAGGAAGAAATATTTCAAGCAAGGCCGAATTATAAAACAAAGTTCCGAGTCAAAATTTATCACATGGTCCAATTCTTCCCACAATAAATGAAGATCAAATTTTCAAGCTATAATTCATAAAAGCAAAGTATTTAACAAAAATTGAAATTTTTTATATGTAATTGTAATTTATTGAGCTTAGATGGAGTTTTGATAGCGTATGACCATAACGAAGAAAACATCCCCTTCAAAACTACTGACTTTTTTTTGTCCCCAAAACTGTAATTAAATACATTGTTATCCACAACGAGGCTATCGGTCAAGATTCCAATCGATTGGATGAAAGCAAGTGAGTTAATTAGCCCTCAGAAGATTTTTCCTCATCAACCTTAATAGGGGAAGGTTTCAATCATCAAATATCACCACATTGTACAAGTCTGAATTAAACTCGGTATTTGGATAATTGAACGTGAGTAAAAACCAATAAGTCTGACGTATGGCAATAAAAACGTGTGTAAAAGCGGCTTCCTCGTGACAGTCCCAAAACTTGATAGAAAGAATTGTCATCAACAAGTATACCTGCCAAGTTTCAACGTTTCAGATCGATTGTATGACGGTAACTAAATTTATTTATAATCCGAAGCGCCAATAGAAGCGTGTGTAAAAGCGGTCTTTTAATTAGTGGCAGCCCCCAAAACATACATGATAGAATGCATTATCATCGACAACGAATCTATCTGCTAAGTTTCAGTTCGATTGGATGACGGTAATAGGGTTAAATAGCCCTCCGCAGATTTGCCCACCAGCCACACAAAATCCAAGTTAATATAAAGGAGGGGAAAAAAAATTTGGCAGCATTACTACGTGGAGAACACTAAAATAAATCGGATTGTTCAAGCAAAAAGCAGGCTTTTTTGGTATAGTTCCGTCTCATTAATATTGAATGATCTGCAGTAATATTATCCATTATATTATTTACTTCATAAGTTATTTACCGAACAGTAAAGCTACTATTCGAAAAACAATCGTTGCTTAACCTACCATTTGCATTAACATTTAATTGTCTTGTTAAATAGAGGCTCTTACCTGGTAACAATACATATACAGTAAAAAAAAATCGAACGATGGCTATATCTTGTATTCTAATTCATGAAATAATAAAAATCAAGTACCTTTGTAAATCGTGTAAGGTCTTTATTAATTGCATATATATATTTATCATGAGGGTTCATCTACATATTAAAATTACACCAAACTTTAAAAAGTTTAATGGCAACCGCATAATATTATACCATATTTAGATTTAGAATCGAAAAAAACAGCTAAATGCCAAATTTCATAATTTTCCAATGAGTGGTTAGTAATTTAAATGTCAAAAAAATGGCAAATTAATGTTAAAAAGAAAATTTGTTTTTTTAGTCATAAATTCGTAAATACTTAATATATTTTAGCAATTTTAGTTTCAAACAATAGTTTATAAAATGCCAAACATCAATAACATCCAAGTTTTGTATTAAATTTTTTTTTAATAATTAATTAATAAAACAATTTTTTATTTTTTTTTTTATTTTTTTAATAGATCTTTTTTTTATGTATGTGTGTGCTTCCTCTAGAATTATGATCGAAAATCCCTCCAGACTATTTTTCATTCCATTTCGACTTATGGTTCTCAATATTTTAGCAAAAATGTAAAAAAATGCTCACTTTAAGAGACCATGTAATAGATTACGTCTTGAAGCAGGCAAAACGTTTGTTTCTTCCACGCTTTAAAGAAATGTTGCTCTTAAGATCGGCCAAAACATTTTCGCTCATGATTGACGTGTTCCTCTACATAATGAACTGAAATTTGATATCTAGGGTAAACGAAGTATTCTAAATTGAATGAAAACATAAAAATTAGGGGTCCGTATTGACATTTTTAAAGATAATTAAATTCACTTAGTGTACAACTCCTTAAAAAAAAAAAAAAAAAAAAAAAAACATTTTGCACCAGACATATAGAAAATCGCAAACAAAACATTTTGGTGCAAATCGCAAGATCCTACTATAATTAGAACCGAAGATATAACCATCATTCGGATTTTTGTTTTTTTGTACTGTATTATCACTGCTTTTATCAGTCACCTCACTTCATTATATCTTTACAATTCTTAACAGTTACACTACATTACATCACAGATACTTAAAAAACATTATTCCAAAGCTATTCATTACTGTGAATCTAATCGATTATTCAAATAGATTCTGACTCTATAGGAAAACGAGGTTGTTTCTTATTACTACAAGAAAACGCATCTGGGGAAGAATAGCCCAGAAGAATCAGGGTAAAATACGGTAGTTACCAGATGAATGGACCATCTGGGCAGGAGGGGTGTGTAAAGACACCTTCGGGGGAAATGGGCAGAGGTGTCCTTTTTTTAGAACCATGTGGTATCGCAATCGTAAAAGGAGCTGTAATTATCTGTGCCACTCATTGAATTGCCAGACTCACCAACAAAACCCTAATGATGTTGAATAAATGTAAATGGATCCCAGATTGCGTTTCCATTGGTAAAAGCTGTTAATTGATTGAACATGGTTAGAATGAACTCCCAGTGAAGCAAAACATATATTCTTTACATATACAAAGTTCATGATATCAGTACAAGCGAAGAAAACTTCATTATAAGGTAGATAAAATATTTTAAATTGACTAAGGATTTGTTCTCACTAGTTTTAGAATAATAATGATAGTGCAGTTATTTCTATATAAAGTATATCTTAAGTTTTTTATAAATATAAAGTGGGTTCTTAAAAAATTTCAGCATATTTAAGTGATTTTAACCGCAGGTAGTATTTATACAGTCACTGACTAACTTCAATATTATGCTCATAACTGTCATCTACATCAAGTCCATCAACCAAGTTTCAGCTCGATTAGATTATGGCAAATGAATTAGTCCTATCAAAAATATTTTTTTTTTTTTTGCAAAAGCGTTCTTTTAGTGTCAACCCCAAAACCTGATAGAATGCATTGTCATCAACAATGAGTATCTGACAAGTTTCAGATCGATTGAATGACGGCAAGTGGATTGATTAGCTCTCCGAAGCAATAATAAAAACTTGTGTAAAAGAGGCCTTTTAGAGTCAGCCCCCAAAACTTTATAGAATGGATTTTGAGCAATAACGTGTCTATCTACCAACTTTCAGCTCGATTGGATGATACTAAGTGGATTAATTAGCTATCTGAAGATCTCCCCTCCCCCCCCTACACACACACATGCATACTCACAAAATCGATGTCAACAAAAAGGATTTAAAAAATAAATTGATCCAACATAAAATGCAATTTTGTTATTTTGAATTAGTCATGTCTAACAAAAAGTTCGTTACAGTTGGTCGAAACTAAATATTTAATATCACTTAAACACTTTTTAAAAAGCCATTCAATTCTATTTGCAATTTCTAGTATATTTCTTAATTCCATGAACAGGGGATTCAAATGAAAATATACAACCATACGGTTGATCAACATTGATAACGTGTGAGATAAACTTATTTTTAATTATTCTAATGTTGAAAATTAGTGTTAGACGCAATGTTAAAGTTTCGAATAAAAGCATATTGAAAAAAAATATATGTATTTCATTATTTAGAAATAAAACATGATACTAGGCATAATCAGAAATTTCAATATTTTTAATGTGTGTTATATTATTGTTGGTATTTGAGAAAAAATGTTTTCAGAATTTTTGAAATAATTTATCTGTCCGTTATTTGACTGTTGTTAACTGTAATTTAACTTCTTTCCTTATGAGTAGTATTGTATTTCAAAATATTGCAGATTAAATGCATTTAATAACAATTCAATAATCCTTATTTAAGTCTTATAATTTATAAACAAAATCTCTGAAAAGAAAAATTAAAAATAAAAGTATCCCATCATATTAAAAGTGTGTATATATATACGTATATAATTTGACCTTTTCTTTTATAAATGGAAATACTAAAACCACAACTACTATAGGAAATAAAGATTTTTTTTTAATCGAAAAACTTTTACATTTTTTTAAAAACTCTCCGTTGCTTCAATTATTGATATTCACTATAATTCCAACTTGAACATACATTCCTTGGTTAATTCATTTCACCACATTCTTACACACTTTTCATGTTTGCCGCTATTGAAACCAACTCAAAACATCCTCCAGCAGATGGCGCTACAATCCTAAGATCATCTTTCCATCATCCCCTCCAATTCAGCCAATAACAAAGACCCTTTCACTCATCCAGCCAATCTTCCCCTTCACTCGCCTCAAAAGGCGTGACTCAACAACTTACGCTCCGCCTATACCCACTCTGAGTGACACCTCACCAGCCACTCGGCGACCTCGTTACAAAACACGGGAGTGGAGTTCGGGGGACAAAATCTAAGCCATTTCTGACACAGAGGCAACACAGAAGAGCAGCTAGTGTAACACGATCACGACGCTGTTGCTACTCGCCAACAAAAGCTACTGAACGTCAACATTACCACCATTCACTACCCTTGATGGATGTTTAAATACAAATCGAGACTGATTTATAAGAATTAATTGACTGATGGCCGATTTGACGAAGATGACTTGTATCAACAACGACCACGTGAAGCGACCAATGAATGCATTCATGGTGTGGTCCAGAGGCCAGCGACGAAAGATGGCACAAGAGAATCCAAAGATGCACAACTCAGAAATCAGCAAACGACTTGGCACTGAGTGGAAGCTACTGACCGAACCGGAAAAGCGCCCCTTCATCGACGAAGCCAAACGACTGAGGGCCCTCCATATGAAAGAACACCCCGACTACAAATACAGACCCAGACGTAAGCCAAAGTCCCCATCCTCCAAGAAAGATGTCCACCAATACTTCACCCTTGACCACCACTTGCGGTATCCTTTCAGTGCAAGTCCATTGGACAGCGAGAAGGCAGCAACTGCCAGAACATTCCCACTTTCCTTCTCTCCCGGACTAGCCTTGTCCAGTCCGTACTATAGTCCTTCATTCGGAACTGATCAGCTGAAGAAGTCAGACTTTTCCTCTGGTTCGTACCTCGTATCTCCCTATACGTCAGCACAGAGCAGTTTTCTGTCATCCCTGTCCTACAGTAGGGCTTTCGGGGGGCCCTTAGGACTATGTGGGTGCCCCCCTACGTATCTGCCGCCCCATCAGACTTCCCCTTTCAATTACCTGTTCCTCAAGTCCCCTGAAGAAAGAAGGTATGTGCCATCACCTCCTGAAATACCTGCGCCCCTGTAAGGTGTCCAAGAAATAGCAGGAAATTTCCATGTTCATGCCAGTAAAAGAGCATTGTAAATTTTCTTGGTATGTTAGATTTTGTTGTTTTGTTTTTGTTACGTATTTTTCGAGCAAGAGATTTAATATCAGAAGTCTGAGTTTAGATGTAATTGTAAATATTGTATATTACAGTTGAATACAAACGAAAGATCTCTAATATTTTATTTTAATCGATGAACTGACTTGTCAAGTTAGGTCACTTAAGTCATAATTTTTGTGATCATATTTGATGACTGAAATAATCCTATAAATGAGTAATTAAATATATAAAGTTAGAATGTTTGTATTGACTAATACTTTAATCTTTTATAGATCTGAAATACGTGGTATTCATTTGTATCTCTTTTAAGTAAATTAAAATGTTTTACTAAAAGTATGAATAAATTCAAGGATATTAACATATAGAAAAACGCAAACTAAAAATGCTAGATCTGAGGTATTGCATTGAGATAAGTATTTGAATAACGTGTATTATCTTGCCTAATATTGCAATGTAATAATTTAGTGTAAAATAAGAATTTGATTTATATTTCTTTAAGCATAATACGTTTAATAACCATTTTGAGTGCAGGGCATTTGTTTAGTTTTATGAAGTTATAAAAAGAAAAACAATGTGTAAACAATGATACCATTTCTTGATTTGTCATATTGGTTCAATTTCATATGTATTATAATTTTTTTTATTTCTAATGTATATGGTAAAAACAAACGAAAATTATAAAAATTGCGATGTAAAAAAACTAATTTTATAATATATTTCATGTTTTTTATTCGTTAAAGCATTTTCCTTAATAGAATATGTTCCTTACCTATCCTTTACCTTTGAATTTTGAAGTGCACTCAAAATTCCACACGATATTATTTTTAAAAATAAGCTTCGTAGAATTCCTGTAAGATTTAATCTAATACATAGTTGCCATGCATAGTTTGCAAATAGATGAAATTCATATAGTAAAGACAACGTTACCTATATATTATTAACTAAATTGTTAGCTATTATGTAATTAAATCTGTCATTAACCTCACCTAAGATTTTGAGTTAAAATTAAGGCATAAAATTGGAAAAAGGTAACTTTCCAAATGAAATATAATTTATATTTTAATGTATATTACTATCATATGTAATTACTTATTTTATGTAATCTGCAATCTATATTCAGTCACGTTTTTCAGTTCGATATGTTGTTGTGAAGTTAGCAAGGGTCCTCTCTTAAATAAATGAAACCTCACTTAATATTTTGTCTGGAAAGAGAATTGCAGGGAATAATTCCGCCTCGACTTAGTTAGGAAACTTATTTAATAGATTTTTTCTAATTTCGTTCATTTGATTAGTTTTTTTTTTTTAGTTTTTTTTATTATATATATATATATATATATATATATATATATATATATATATATATATATATATATATATATATATATATATATATATATATATATATATATATATATATATATATATATATATATATAATGAGCAAATCTCATATGAGTTTCTAATAAAAAAAAAAAGAATTAAAATCAATTTTTTTAAGCATTTCAATGTGGATCGAGAAAACACCATGACTCCTCAACCCATGTTAAATGATAGATAATTTTTTTTTTTTAATGAAGCTTAAATGTGGAAGATATTATTGGAAGCATCTAAGAAATTATTAGGTTTATTAATAAGATTTTTTTATACTAATTACTTCCAGAATTAAACAATCTCTTATCTACGTATTGATTTTAACAAGATAATAACTTAGAACGTTTTGGAACTCGTTTGATTTAACTAACAAATATCGAAGAATCAAAAGTATAAACTAAGAAAAACTTTATTCACTGTAAGTACTTTTTTTTAAAGGAATTATCACAAATCTGAAGTTACGGCTAGGGATCCTTTCTGGTACTTATTTGAAGACTCCTTTTCTAAGACTATCTCAAAATAAAGGTTTCACATTGATCGTCCTATCTAATGAAATATTTTTCCAAACACAAGATCGGCTGAACTATCGCTATAAAGCGTTTTCAATTTTGCGTTATAGCTATAGAAATATTTGAAACTAAAAAACTATAAATATTTGAGAAAAAAGTTCCGCTTTAAAATTAAAGCATTCAATTAATCAAGTTAAATAAAAATAAAGTTAAATAAATACGAACAAATGGCATATTCATACTGCAGATAGCATGAATTAAACGTGAAAACATTGCATATTATCCGATTTCTAATATGATAAACATAACTAAAAGTGGTATCGGAAACTTTTTTTTCAGCTCTTCAAATATTACGCCAGCATTTCTTAATGGAAAGTTTCTTCGTTCAAAATTATTATTATTATTATTTCGGACGTGCAAAAAAAAAGAAAAAAAAAAAAAAAGAAAAAAAAAAACGTTTACAAAAGATTCATACCTTTAATACAAAAAATAATACTACCCATCATTTTAAGGACTAATGGATGGAATGAGCTCCAATAACCGAATTTGGTGACAAGCAGCTAAATGAAAAGTTCCCAGTTCAAAACTAGGCGTTTGAGGCATTATTATTTTCAATTAATTTTAAAAAATAACTTTATGTCTCACCGTAATTGAAAGAAATATTTTCGTAATTTTGTTTAGTATCTAATTTACTTGAAAATCGGTACACTGGACAGTATGAGGACAGTCAATGAAATTTAAATATTAAATAAAATGTGGCTTTTATTCTAATAAAATTTTAACGTTTATTTCCTGTCATTTAAAACAAAAAAAAATGGTTTTCTTAGAGGAACTTTCAAAATCTTATCACGTTTCTGAATTTAAAAATGTTAAATGATCCATTAATAATTTTTAAAATTAACTGAATTGCAGTAGCTATAGATTCATTGTATAGTAATTTTTAAGTTTAGAAATAGGATTACATATCGTCCACTCGGTACTTATGAAAATATAGTAATAGTTTTTAAAGTGTGTGAAAACTGACGTTTGTTTTTGCTTTAGTTTCTCAATTGAAGATTAATTTTTTATTGATTTACAAAACATTATTTGTAATTAAAAATAAAAAATTAATTTATAATAAGGCCAAAGGGGGGAAAAATAGTTTGTTTCTTGTAACCCTACCTACCTTTAAATTACAATACAAAAATTTCGACCCTAAAGGCTTTTTTTTTACTTTAAAAAAAGTAAATATATTTATAAAAAAAAAACAAAAAACTCTTGTTAAAGCAATTAATTGATTATCGCAAAATCAGCAGATAAACCTGAAGAAAATTCATAAATACTCACTAAATTATCCAATTTTAGTATATACCTGGATATATACTCAAAAAATTAATATACCCAAGTATTTTACATCTCTGATCAATTTTAAATCTTACACATCAATACTCCGATAATATTTATTTTTGCGTATTTGTTAAAAATATTTAAGAAAAAACTTTTTTCTACCTACCTACCCAGATATTTTGGCCCATGCTACAGGAAACAAACCTTTATTATTATTTTGCCTAAGCAGAGAACTGGGAAATTAAACCTGTAAATTAAATCTCCAATTTAGAAAAGAAGCTCTCCAAAAGATTCCAAGTAATTAAAGAAAAATAATAATAAAAACCATTTTAAAATAAGTAATCATTTACATTTGCAATCTTCTCATTATCCGAAGACTTTCAATAAAATGTTTATTTTCTACAAAAGATGTTAAAGCAATGACTTTAAATTTAAATCACAGATCAGTCGCAAAATGCAGATGTGATTATTTTATGTTGAATATGTTTTTCATCGATATTTATGTCAATGAAATGCTGGACAAACTCATTGTCATTTAAATTAATTACTAATTTGTATATAATATGTAGAATGTAAATATACTGCTGTAGCTTACAAAATATATTTATTTATTTTACTTCATTTCATGTTCCTATTAGTTGTTGTTTATAATATGTAAGAAATTGAGAACTGTTTAAAGAAGAAAATTTGCAATTAAATTTACAATTTTCTTGTAGAACTTCTTTTTAATTTCACATCCTAACTCACACCAATTTGTTTTAGTATATAATTATAATAGTTTTAGTATATAACTGAATATGCATGAAGGTAAAACAGGCGACAAATAAGTATCACAATTGGGATTCCAAAAATTTAATTTATAATAAATTTTAACCATTTTTAAAATAAAACCTGTGTTTTAATGAAAGAGGTGTATGGAAGAGGGCGGGTTAGAAATACAAAAAGAAAATTATAGAACGTTGCCTTTATATCGTAATGACTTGTGCATGGGTTTTAGATTTCTAAATTCAATTTTGAATTCTAAGTTCAAATTTAATTTTACAAAAATATCCTAAATGTTCGGTAATAGTTCGCAACAGCGTACCTACATTTTTCATGCGCAATTTAAGTGGAAAGAACTTTAGGTTTAGCAAACACTAAATATTCCATATTTGTTTTGCTTGGAGGAAAAAAAGCATCGAAACAAACTGTAACAGGAAATGGTAGTTTAGGCTTTTTCTTAAATTATTAATCCTGTAGGAAGAAGCTTAACTAAAACATCAAAAGTAGTGCTTCTCTCATTAGTCATCTGTTTAATACAATTTATCCTGAATCAGACTGGATTCGTTTCTTACTCTTAACTTAAACAAAACAGTAAGTTAAGGGCTCTGTCTACTTTGGATGCATGGAAAAAACGCTATTTTTATTAATTCTTTTTTAAGAATACTGTTATGTTTATTGATATAAAACTTATTAGGCTTAACAAAGACATTTGTAAATTACAAAAAAAAATTATTGATTTTAACCACTTTTTTATTGTGAAAATGCCAGGTAAACAGGAGTCCTCAAAAAGTAGGTAGCTGTTGAAAAAATCTCAGAAACTACTGAACTGATCCTTATGAAATTTCGACCACATATTCTGTACACTTATAGCTATATCCCGTACCAGAATTATTGCAAAATGTTTGTTTTTTTGACAAAAAACATTCTTTTTTTTTTTTGTCTGCCATTTTGTTATTTTTGCATATAAATTAATATTAGAACCACGGGATTATAGCCACTGTCACACTAAATCTAATTTTTTTTTTTTTTTTTTTTCAGATGGGCTGTTGCTCAGATTTTTTCAACAGCTCACACCTACATCTTTTTGAGGACTCCTGTTTACCTGGCATTTTCACACTAAAAAAGTGTTAAAATCTTTTTTTTTATATAATTTACGAATGTTTTTGTTAAGCCTAACAAGTTTTATGTTTTATATCAATAAACATAACAGCAATCTTAAAAAAATATTAATAAAAATAGCGGGTTTTTTTCATGCATCCAAAGTAAACAGAACCTTTCAAGTTTCAATTTGGTGTCGTAATATACCGAACTGACACATCAAACTAACATGCTGTTGAAATGGTTAAGCCCAAAAATAAAATTAATGGTTTGTACAGGTTTTATCAATCTGTGTGACACATCAGAAGTTTGGCTTCCACGTTTGTGCCTGTGTTAAATGTTTTTTTGTTTTCATTATGTTCAAAATAACAATAAATGCACTTCGCCTTAGTCAAGATGAACAGACGACTAACTTTTTGAAACTACATACGAAAATTGAGTGGGTAGGCAATGCGCCCAACTCATCAACTTAGTTGGAATAAACGGCTCAAGCTGACACAGTATGACTTAACTTTAGAATTCGAAACATCTTTAATATGAAACGTATTTAAAAATTGACTTTAATTACTACAATTTTTTGCTTCTACTTTCTATACAGAACGAACTATCTTAAAGTAGAAATTTTTATTTTTGCACAAAAAAAAATTTATATCCTTTTACGAAAATGTGTTTTTAACGATTTTAAAATCTCAACAAAAATAGATAAAACAAAAAATCCCTTTTTCAACAACTGTGAGGAGAGCATTCACTACTTTCAAAAACTTTTCTTACATCAGTAGAAGAATATGACATGCTACCAACTATCATCAGATCGTTGACCGATAGTAAACTGCCTATTACTTACCTTAACCCTTACTGCTTAATAATAA
This sequence comes from Linyphia triangularis, assembly GCA_963978545.1. Lineage (NCBI taxonomy): Eukaryota > Metazoa > Arthropoda > Arachnida > Araneae > Linyphiidae > Linyphia > Linyphia triangularis. Next base: position 64,032,264 of record OZ021732.1, read on the forward strand.
TTGTCGTCGTACAGGAATTTTAAAACGTGCCAAAGTTTTTAACAAAGGGATAAAAAAAGTTTCATGCTTATTTATTTATGGTGACTTATGTGGTTTAACTCGATAAGAATGAACAAACATGCAAGAGAATTTGATTTTTGTAATTGCGAAATTTCAGTAACTATTTAATCCTTTGTTAGTCACGCGGTTGAAAAATGTCCCCGACAATCAATTTCTCAACAGATGGCAGCCATGATCAAAGCCTTCTTGCAGTTTTTTTTTTTTTTTTTTTTTTTCCCTTTCCTCAAGTTATTTAAAAAATATTTTTTAATTTTTACTTCATTCTATTCAATAATGTTGTGTTTTTAATTAAAATACCCACTTACTTTGATATTTGGTCACTAATTTAATAGTATACACGAAAATTTGAATTTTGGGTACATTTTCCTCCCCACGCGACTAACTACTATAGGCAAAAAGTCGCACGCCAAAAATCAAGGGTTAGGTGTTTGAAAATACCAATTTGTTTTTGAAACGCAAAAGTAAAATGTTAATCTATCATACGAAAGGACTTGTTATCGATTCCCAGCGTGCAGGACCTGATTTTTCACAGGGCATTCGGGTTTATTGTTCCTCCACTACTCAACTTTGAGACACTAAGAATTTTTTTTATACCATCTCCCGAAACATATACAGGCAAACTATCAATTTTTCTTAATCCAAAAGATTTTGGCAGAAGTTTGCCATTACAATGAAGGGTTATGGGATAGTCAGATTTGAATTTACCCAATGCTTCACTCAGCATATTCTTTTGTAGCTTTTTTTCTTCTTGATTTTTGACCCCACTTTAAAGAGGAAACGTTCGAGGAACATGCCCCAAAGCTGCACTACTGGAACAATCAAACGAAGTGCATCACGATCAGACGATGTTTTTGATCATATGAATGTTGCAGATACAGTAGATAACTGTTGCAAAACTATATTGCATGCATTAAAAAACCATAAAAACACTTTAAAAAATATATATATATATATATATATATATATAGACATGCGTTCTTATCAGCATAAAACTCAAATATTATGCGAATTTACAAAAATAATTAAAACTTTTTATAGGAATAGGAAGCTTAAATTTTAGGAGAATAATACTATGGGTAAATATAAAAAAAAAATTAGGGGATGTCTTGGTTTGCAGCTGGATTTTTTTTTTTTTTTTTTTTTTTCGAAAAGCACCGTAGTGCTTAGAACCTTCAAATAATTCTGGTCCATAACCCAAAATTTTTGAAAATTCAATGAAAATATCCCCCCCCCCCCAAGGATAGACTCATTTTATCTATCATCCGCAAGCGTTCATTGGTAGAAAGTGACGTCATTCGTTCTTGACAATATAATAAAAACATTTATTTAGTGAATTGGAAACCTAGGAATACATCTCAATTCAACTCAATTTTAGCAATATTTGTATTCATTGACTGAAAATTCACACCACATGTTCTGATTATTTAATTTTTAAAATAAAAATGAGTCGCTCATACCCATCTGGATCCTCTAAACGGAAAATGAAACAAAAGAAAGATAAGCAAGTTAAACGCTTGAAAAAGAAAGCATTTGTAAATACACTGTTAAATTGGATGCTACTAGTGATAATTCCTAATAAGTTTATAAGTTAAGTAAGAACCAAAAAAGTTAAGTAAGGCAGTAGAACCTATAGGAGTAACGACCTTTGATTGCGGAAACTTATACGTCGAATGATGTCCCAATCCAAGAATCGGATTCTCTCAATGCCGAATCTATGGCAGAAAATAGTTCAGGCACTGCACCAGCACGATGCTACGATACGACCCCTTCTTCAAATGATATCAAGCAGAAGTCAATTTTGAAGATCCGGCATTGTGGATTAAAATAACGGATAAAATGCGCGAGTTCTTTATTGTAAATCCCATCCAGCAAAACAGTCATCTAATTGGACTAGCAGGACGATGCATAGGCGATAAGCAGCGTGTCCTCGCAGAAAGCCATTTTTACAGGCAGAAATGCAATGAAGGAATGGTGAAAAGAGTGGTTAACTCTGTCCTCCCTCTACACATGCAGTTTTTTGTCGGGTGTGTAAGCTATTTTCAAACTCGACATCTGCTTTAACAACGACAGGATTTTGTGATTGAAAACATGCCAATGACAGATTGCGTGACCATGAAAACCCATTTTCCCTCTGAGAAGCTGTATGTAGCATGATGCTAAGGAAAGAAACATCTAGCTGCATTGATGATAAAGTAGTTCAGCAGAATACTTGCGAATGCAAATACTGGTTTGAAGGGTTGCGTAGAGTTGTGACTGTTATTAAGTATTTAGCAGTTCGAGGCTTGTCATTCTTTGAACAAAATGAGACAGTTGGCTGCTTGGGCAATGGAAATTTCTTTAGGTACTTGGAGTTAATCGGAGAATTCGATCCCTTTCTAGCCAAGCACTTGGAAAAGTATGGCAATCCAGGTGGTGTCATATATCTTATTTATCTTCCGCAATATTAAATGAGTTTATTTCACTAATGAGTAACAAAGTGTATAACTCCATTTTATCGGAAATTAAATCCGTAAAATTTTATTCAATTATGGTGGATTCAACTCCAGATTTGTCACACACAGACCAGTTAACGGTTGTTATGCGATATGTGTCATCTGATTGTGAACCAGTAGAACGTTTCTTAACATATCTACCTATTTATGAACATTCTTACAAATATTTAGAACAGACTTGTCAACTATCTTTACAGAGTAGGTTTAGACATTTTAAATTGCCTCGGTCAAAGCTACGACAATGCTAGTAATATGTCTGGCAGATATACAGATCTTCAGGCATGAAGCAAAATATTGAGTCCTCTAGCAGAATGTGTACCTTGCTCTGCACATTCTCTCAACCTAGTAGTCGTTAATGTTATTGAATCCAAAGGCAAGATTTTTATTTATTATTATTTTTTATTACTTTTCTGCAAGAGTTATATAATTTTTTTGTTCTGGATCTACTCACCATTGGAAACTAATGTGTGATTGCGCTAAAGAAAATGGGCATAATCTGACCCTAAAATCACGATCAGATACGCGACAGAAAGCTACCAAAACAGTACGACAAAGTTACAGGGAAATTAAGGAAGTTCTCTTGGAAATGTCCACAAATCCTGATAAAACTCCTTCAACAAGAAATGAGGTGAACTCCTTGCATAAGAGGATGCAGAAATGGGATACTGCTCTATGTGTTGTAATATGGGAAACTATTTTAAGACGAATCGATAGTGTTAAAAATTTGCAAAGCCCATCTCTAGATTTGTCGGCTGTTCCAGAATATTTCAACTCGTTGATTAACTTTGTGTCTTTTGTGCGTGGTAAATATGAAATCTATGAAAAAAGAAGCCAGCGCAATAGTATGACATTGTGATTATGTAGTCAAAAGACAAAAACACACACCAAAGCACTTTTATGAGGGCCAGGCTGAAGAAGTTCATTTCGATGGCAAAGAAAGTTTTCACGTTTCTTGTTTCTTTGTAGCATGTGATCATTTAATAAATCATTTAGGTATAGTAGAATGGGGGTATATGGCAGTATTTTGAAAAAGTTTCAATGTCTTTTCGATACAGACAAAGACATCCACTAAGGAAAATGCAAAAGAACTGGCAACTTCTTATGCGACTAATCTAGAAGATGTATTTCCGGATGAATGCGTACATATATTCCCTATGATATGTAATGAACAATGAACTATCACTGAAAAACTAAAAAAATATGCATAAACATAATGTTATTTATACATTCGCCAATTTCGAAACAAGTTTAAGACTCTTTAACTTTGCCTGTTACTACTAATTGCAATGGTGAAAGGAGCTTTTCTGCACTTAAAAGGATAAAGTCTCCTTTGCGCACTTCAATGAATGATGATAAACTGTCTGCTCTTGCCTTAATGAGCATTGAAAGAGATGTTACACAAAAACTTGATTACGAGGATGTGATCAATAAGTTTGTATCCAAAAAATTAATTTATCCAGTTTTCCTTGGAATTGTGTTCCATAAGAATAATATTAACGGCAAACTGTTTTTTTCGTAAAATTCACTTATGTTCTTTCTCAAATGTCTACTTTAATTATTGAAAGCTTAAGCATTAGAAATTTTTTGTACATATTTTTAATTTGAATGCATTTAAGTATTTTTTATGAACTTGGGTATGTTTATAGAAATGTAGATTCCCGTTTTGTTCAATTTCCTATGTAATAATTTTTTCAATTTGCAGCTTTTAAAATTCTATTCAAGTTCGTTTTTTTTTTTTTTTTTTTTTTTTTTAATAATAACTATTTTACTGTATTAAATGTCATTTCCTGCATGATTCATTTGATACAATTTTTTGTTTCAAACAAACTATCTTTATTTTATTACAATTGGTATATAAAGGCTCTTTTATTGGTTATAATTTTCTTTCAAAAGTCGTTTATCACGAGAAGGGGCCCCCATTCGGTTTCGTGTTCTGGGCCCCTGCATTTGTAAGTCGCGACCTATCAGCGTGTGTTATTCTGTCTATTATTCTTGTATAGGCCTTGCGTACTGCCGTGTTAAGAACAGAAATATTATCTCTAACGAATTGAGGTTAAAGTTTAACAACTTGATGTAGTTAGTATAAAGTTATTGACAAACTTATTAACTTTTAATATTTCCCTTACAGATACAACCATTAAACTTCACCATTCTTTAGAACAAATTATAAATGACCCCCAGATAACAATAACTCAATTTAATAAAAAATGAAGTTAAGACCACTGCACTCAGCACGGCAGGCTATTTCATGCGCCATAAAACAATACAACCGACACTTCTATTTTTGAGGTGACTTATGATTTTAACGGATTTTCTTTCGTTATAAACGCAATGCAAAGTAGTTTTCACTAAATACCCGTTGTCTTGAATATTATTTCAGTGTTTCACTTTTTCAGAACAGTATATGATCTCCTTGTAACACTTTTGTCATTAAAATTCAATGCACCTTCAGGACAATATAATGTAAAACAAAACCCATTCCATAAAAGTTTCAAACCTAATATTTCAAGTTCAACTCTATTACAAAGAGAATAACTAGGAAAAAGTTGAAAAACAATCCAACCTACAATAACAGAAATTCCACACACAATTACTGACATGCATGAAACCATAAATTATTGTCGTCAAATTGCAGCACAGGAGGCACATGTATCCAAAGAGAAGACCCCCCCGCCTCCCCACTACTCTCTCTTCATAAAAAAAAATTCAGAGTCGGGTATAAACAGAGAAAAAGGTATAAACTGCAAATTATCATCTTCATGGTTGAGGGCGCACTGGATGTTTTGCAAATGCGTAAGTTACTATTCGTTTTTTGCCCAGAAAACCACCGAGCCAGAACGATGCTTTTGGGCGTGACCTTAAGTTTTAACCGACCAAAAAGTTACTTGGTTGTACTGTATATTTTCTGACGATGAAGAGGGCTATACCGAGCAGTTACACTACTGTTTGATCAACAACTGGTTACTGTAAACTATGTGTGAAGGGAGGAATGCCTCAGGAGATCTTTCTCGGAGAAACAGCCGTCTCTGGTGGAAAACCCGAAAAACTCTCTGCCGGTAACATAAATAACATACACTATACTAGAAGACAACTTGATTTGATATCACTCAATGCTTTTCAACCATAGGGGAAACGATTCCTATAACGTATTCAGTGCGCTCAATTCATCCTGTCTTTTAGTATAGTCTATAAGTCACAATAGTATACTCATTCGAATACTCATTTCGAAGAGAAAGACTGGAGAACTCGAGGCGTGTAGTTACTGCAATAATACATTGAGACATGCTAACTTATATTGAATACGCTACACTGAGGTGTGAACCGGTTTTACTACGCCCTGATTGGCTGATTGGAATGATGTGGGGCCGATACGTTAAAACTCTTAGAGTATCCGCGGTTAGAAAAGTAAAATATGAATTAAAATTTAAACTTAAAAGTGCTTATTTTCTTGTTGTTATCAACATATATTTAAGTTTAATACAAAAATACGTGAGCAGGTTATCAATATTATTATAAAAGCTGCGATTTGTCAGAAACTAAATCTTTAAGAGGAAGAATCCATCCTTTAGCGTATACTCAAGGCTCAAGTAATGTTCTCCCGAGGTATAAAGGCATACACAGAAAAAGCCACTCATAACAAAAGTTTATGTTATTTATTACTTAACAAACTGGGTGGTCCGGAATTTTGAGGGTTACTTGAGAATAGAATCGGCCTATTGTTCTATATTTTTAGAAGACTGCAGATCAAATTTAGTTCCATATATTAACCCTTCACATAATTCCAATTTTAAAAGAAAAAAAAGAAAAATCATCAAAATGAAGGATTCTGCACAACATTTTCTGAAGAAAGTAGCCTTTAGCACAAATTATTGATAGCCATTTGAATATTTTAGTAAATTTACTTGAAATAGCTTTCTTTAAAATACTCAAAGTGAACATTGTATATTTTTTTTACAAAAATAATGTTATATTTCAGTTATTAGTATTTTTTTCCGATGATATTTGATTTTTTTAGGTTTTGTTACTGTTCACAATATTACTTTTGATTGAGATCACTAGTCTTTTTCCCACCAAAGACCTTGTACTTTTTCAAATCCCAATGACCGATAAAATATAGCTTCAAAACATGAAATTTGGTATCATATCTGAGAATAATAAAAGACGAATAATGAAATTTGAAATCATAACACATCGAAGCTCTTTTATTTTTAATCTATCAAAATTAAGTTACATTTTTTTTTTATTCAAGTAGCAACACCTGTTTTACGAAAAGACTTATTATTTCAATATAATGTGCAAATACGAAATTTTGAGCTGATGTTAAAATGAAATGCAGTCCTGTTTTATTCCTATGCAAAGCAAAAAAAAATAAAATATTACGTTAGAATGCAATATTTCGGCAATCCAGTAGCCTTAAATTGCAAGGAAGCCCCAGTTGTAAACCCTTCTGTGGAGTTAGTAAGTATTATGCATATTCTCCATTAAAAAAATTCTATCATTATATATAAAAAGGATAGTTAAATATCAGTCAATAACAGTAAAAAAAAGGAGAGTTATAATGTTAATGTTTTTGATTGCTTATGGAGTAAAATCTGAACGATTTAGTATACTAAACATTTTTGTATGTATACCAGTTTTGAAATTTTATTATACTAAGCATTTACGAAGCTCCATGGTTTAGGTTAAAGTGCCTGCTAGTAAATAGGAGATCACGAGTTCGAATCTGTATGGTGCCTGCGGGGTCTTCGTTTTCCCACTTAAGATGATGAATGAGAGAATTTAGCTTTAGTTTCTTATAAATATCGTTAATTGGTAAGTAAAGCCTTTAAGAGATTCTCTCAAACCTCAAAAGTTTAAAGCATTTATTGCAAAACCAAGATATTTTGGTATACAAAAAAAAAAATTTCTTTGAAAAAAAAATGATCGAGAAGATCAAATAATGTTTCTGCTGAATAATTCTTAACAAGCATTAAATACAGAAAACGACCTTATAATAGTAGATTCAATTTTATACCCACCGTATATTGTTAATAATATTTTATTCAAACAAGGTAATGGCATGAAAACTGAAATTTAAACTTTTTTTTTTTTTTTAATTTTCCTGTCAGTGTTCAAATCACGGATGAACAAATATGATAATGTTATGTTTTTAACTTTGAGTTTTCACTAAATATCTTATTTTTACATAGTTAATGTAACTAAAAAAAATTTCCACTTCATATAAAAATATACTTATTAATTTTCTATTGATCTACTTAACCAAATATGTTTATTCTAATATGAAATGTTTTAAGAAAATCAAGAAATTTTTTTTAGTTATATTAATTACGTAAAACTAATATATTAGGTGAAAACTCAAAGGTAAAAGCATAACATTATCTCTATATATAAGGGAAAGCCCTCACTCATTCACTGACTCACTCACTCATCACTAATTCTCCCACTTCCCACAACTCTGAAAATTGGTACAAATGTCAAAAAAGATAAGCATAGAAAAAGTAAGCTATTCCGTTCCCGATTAACCAACTTTAAGTTGTCGAAAAGGGATTAAATATTCCAAACGAGGGATATCCAAATATTCCTCTTCCAATGTAGTCATAATTCTAATATTTGGTGCAAATGTTAAAAGGGTAAATGTAAAAAAAAAATAAGTTATTTAAATATCGATTAGCGAATTTTTAACCCTTTCAGTTCCATTATTTATTTTTCATTTTAAAAATCTGAAATTTATAAAATATACTCATTTGGTATCCAGAATAACAAGGTTGAAAGTTAATTTGTTTTGTTTAATTTTTTAACTAAAATTAAAAATGATTCCAAATGGCATCATTGGGAATTAGGTATCGGGCAAGCCTAATCTCGGCATTTCTAAATAAATCAAATAAAATTTGAAATCTTCTATTTAGTCGGAAATATATCTTAACATAGTGAATACTGCTAGAAAAAAATGGCAAAAACGTGCTAATAACAGTACGAATCTAAAATAAATAAAATAACAGGGAAAAGTGTTGAGTTGTACTCAACTCCCACTGATGCCAAATGGAATTATCACTTTTCAATCATTGCAAATGTTAAAATTTTAAAATATTTATTCGTTAAAAATGGTTAATATACAATTTTTAAATATTAAGAAAATAATACGAACATATTTGAAAGAGTTATTTAATTTAAATTACTTAAAAAACGAAATTAATTTCGGCATCTTTTTCTTAATTGAGAAAACATAAAAAAGCCTCATTTCATTCATCAACAGAACCCGTGCAGCCATGTATTGGTGAAAAAAAAATATATATTTGAGCAGAGAATAGTTTGATGATTGTAAAAACGTTGATTCGAATTCAATGGGAGTATTAGGTGAGGAGAAAAAAATTCGTAAATGTTGGGATTCCAATTGGCATCACTGGGACTGAAAGGGTTAAGGGATGAAAAGTCGACGCAACATTGAACCTATACGAGTATTATCTTATCTCAATTCCAATACAGCTATTACTTTGAAATTTAGAACCAAGAGCAAACATAAACACAATAAACTATTGCAATTTCGATTACGTAATTAAAAAGGGTCTGAAGGGAGTTAAATGTTCTAAACGAGGGATATTCAAATGTCTCTTTCCAATATACTATTCACAATTGTAAATTTTGTTAAAAATGTCAACAAAGGAAAGTTCCTATTTTGATAAATCAATTTGTCTCCATCGAAATGGGAGCAAACGTCTGAAATGTAGAATACGTGAATGTCTTTTAATCGCTAAAATGCTAATGGTAAAATTTCGTAGCGCAGCACGGGTATTCAGCTAGTTATAATTATATACCTGTTCATCCAGTGTTCATTTCAGAGATTCATTCGTCCATGTACTGATGAAATAGAAATCCCAAATCCTCTATAAATATAGTAAAACAGTCTGTGGGTCAGTTTATCTGAGACTTTACAGAAAACGACTTTCAACATGAGTAGAAGTCTTGAAATTTCAACACGAGTAAAATTTGGCCATCTAATTGGAATTTTAATAAACAGAATGTTAAGATTTTGATTACTTCTTTTTCAATTCGATTTTAAAAAGCTTTTTTTATAAAATGACTCAATAGGCGTAGAACTCGGAAATTTTAAACATAAGTATTTATCGCCTTCTCATTTCGTTTTTCCCAAACAGAATGTTAAAATAATCTCAGAGGGGGAGATTATTGTAATAACTATTTTTTTCTTCTTTTTTTTTCTCCTTTTTTTCTCTCTTTCTCTCTCTACAGGCAGGGTGGGACTCTAATAATAAAAGAATACGTAGCAATTGATCTTTTCGAGAGCAAAGCGAGCAATGAGACTTTTGGAGAGCGAGGCTAAATCATGTTTTAGTACCAATGATCTTTTCAGCAAGCGAAACGAATCTGTGCTTGAGTAGCAATGAAACTTAGCAAACGAAGCGAGTTCTGGTTCGCGTAGCAACGAACTTTTCAGCGAAAGAAGCGAGCTTGAATCACGATGTGTCAAAAGCTGGGACCTATACAGAATGACGGCTCTCCGTAACGCTTGGTCACACATTTAGTTTGTAATAATTTAAAAAGCAGAAGTGTCCCTTGTGAAAGGTTCTGAAAGTCTAATACCTTGTAGAAAAAAAGAGAAGTAAAATGTATTATTGAAATAGTGTACAGCAAGTCACATGTTACCTTTTTTAAGTTTATTTAGTTTTTACCATTTTTATGGATATAACCACTGTTGGATTTTTATGACACAACAGGCAAGACTGTCTAAGCTGTCTAACCATTGCATGTCGTAGTCAATTATACTACTCTGTCCTCTCCAGGAGGAAAAGCTCCTTCTACAAAGAAGTCTTTTAAAAGGAGAGTCGACTGCACTTTCGTATCATACAGCCGAAAATCTACTGGTTAAGTAAAAAGTAATACTGTCAAACCCCGTCAACGCGAAGTCGCTTAGCATGAAATCAAGTTTAACGCGAAGTAAAAGCAGCTCTCCGTACTTAAAATGTAACGTTAATTTATTCGTTTAACATGAAATTCGATTAACAGGAACAATTTCGATGGTCCCGTCGACTTCGCTTTAACGGGGTTTGACGTATAAAACAACTGTCACTCATATAATCCTGTACATTAGTTTCTAAAAACATCCTACATAGAGGCAAAGTTATTGGGAAGTGCCGTTTGCTTTTTTCATCTCAAACTAATTTCAAGGAAATATTTATATTTATTATGTCGCCACATTTAGAGTTCTCTAAAATCAACGAATCCATACCTTAAAAAAATTCACAACTCGTTGCGATATATTCTTAGCACATTTAAACAATCGTTCTTAAATCTGCACGTTAAAGCTTTTTCCAAGATATTGCAATCAGCAGAAAGATCCCTTAGTATATATTATGAATAATAACAATCCCTATGATAATTTCAATATCCTTCAATCTGTAACGTATTCTGATGTTACCTGAATATATTCTCCCCAAGATTCGTTCAATCCCCATTAAAAATGTTTAAAAAAAAAAAAAAAAAACAGGCCAGCAAAACTTGTATCCACCTCGTATATATAGTAGTAGTCATTTCCGTGGACAAATAATGTACCCTCTTCTTCAATCAAAATTTTCTTTGGACTGTTGCACAAAGTTATTCATAATAATTCTGTAATGGGATTCTATGAATAAGGGAAAATAATTTGCGTCAACTTAAAATTCCCATCAGAAGATTGCTGGAAAATTTTGGCACAAGAACATATCCTAAACATAGAACTACTTTTAAGCATAACTCTCTTTGAAAGCTCAACATTGCGAGTCTGAAAAGCTCTTTGGAGAAAAATTAAAATCTTCAAAAACTCATAACCGAAGTAGCACTTTACGTCAAACTCCAATGCTCCCATATTCCTCCTTGTATCTCTATCACCTGTAGACATGCACTACCTTCCAATAATTAATAATTCAAAAACACACAAAATCACTCTCCAACCTACATCAACGCCAAAAACAATTTGGCTACAAACTTATCTTCCAAGTCAAAACATTAAGATAAAACTCCAGATACTAGAACTGCGCCAAAAGCCATCGCGGAAGCATCGCCCTAAAAACACAGGCGGACATTTAGCGAAATGGCTCATTAGCGCTCTAACACCGCCAAAATTTATACTCCCCAGAACAAACTCAACAAAAAGGGGTTCCTCCCTCATAACGACTGCACATAATTTAGTAGAAGAACGAAAATATATGGGGGGGGGGGTATTCATAATATCATTACCACCCCCTTACACTCACCTGGGAATTACCTTGCCTGAACAAACTCCGCAATCAGTGTTTTCATTGATTGCAAATCACCCCTTGGCCTAATGACTTGGCGAAGATAGGAAAAATGGGGGGAAATTCCAATCTGTGTGTTTTTTAAAAAAGTCATTCGATGCACTGTTTAATGGGTTTTATCACAGCTTTTGAGTAATGACTTGGCGATTAAGAGAGAGGAGAACTAGAATTATCGGTATCTTGGCAGAATATGGCTCATTAAGGCACCAAGGTGTGAAGGTTCTTTTATTAGGTGGGTATGTATGGCTGTATTGTTGTGTAAGGCGCTACTGTCGTTCTGAGATGTGTCTTTATTTTCAAGAGTAATTATAAGAGATACTGATCTTGAATCGTATTTACTTATATCCAAGGTTTGTCATAAAATGATTTGTAAAAAGAATATTACCGAAGGTCACTTTCATTATTGTGGTTTAAAGTATTGGCTTTTCATTGTAAAATAGCTACAAACATAGCAACAACTATGAATTTCAAAGTGTTGCAAGAATAACCAATGTTCATGGTGTTTCAACTACTAAGTTAAGCTTTCGAATGAATCAAGATTTTATCTTTATTTCTCAGATTCAAAAGTCTAGCTACTATCAAGTTTTCTTCTTCCACAATTCACATATGAGGAGATGCCATGCAAAAGGAAACAAGTTCACAAACATTCAAAATTGAGTTAGAATTTTATTCTTATTTTTTCAGTCAAATTCCTATCACTTTTTCAACTTTAAAAGTCAGCGTTCTGTGCAAAAAAGAACATTTTCTTACATGTGTTCCAAGCAAAAAGACATATCCATCTCAGTTGTAGTACAAGATGTAAAATAATTCTTTTGGAGTAGTGAGTTACAAATGAATAAGTCTAAGTTTCGTGGAATATTTAATAAATTCAACATTGGTTTCCTCACGAGTCTCAAAATCAAATAAAGTAAGGAAAGTTTACTGATTAAAAATAAACTATAATAACAGAATAGAATTATCATTCTTGTAAAATAGCAATTTTTTTTTTCTCCAGAGTTTGTTTATCCGTATATTGTAAAATGCCAAGTTTGGGATAAGTCTAAGTATTAGTATCCGATATGACAAAGTGAAAAAGAATATAGTGACATGGCAAAAGAAAACCTATCCCAACATAGTTCATACAAAAAGAAATACATCCACCCAATTCAAGCAAAGAGTAAAACATCCATATTTAGATGTCATATAATTAAATACTAACTATATTCTTGTCAAACACTAACCTTCAAGTATTGATGTTAGATATAAAATGAAAAATAATACTTTTTACTAGAGTGAGGTGTAAAATAAGTTAAATAACAATTTTGAACGTTTTCAGAACAGTTTTTTTATAATGGACCTTTTTGCTTTTGCATAGCACCTCCTCAGATATAATAAAGTGAAAGATTTTTATTTAACATTTACCTGAAGAATTTAAAAAACTAAATTCAAAATTTCATTAATTCGCAATCAATGCTCAAACAATTTTATTTTTATTGTTTTTGAAATTATTTTATTCTTTGTATTTTACCAAGATTTTGCTAAAAAAATAACAATTTATCATTAAAATTGTATGCCCATTTTTCCCTGGGGGAAAATCGGTAGATATATTAGAACAAAAACATGGATATAAAATTAACGCACATAAAGATTTGAAACGCTTCGTCAAAAATTATTTTTATGCCTTACAATTTTTTTAAGATTATATCGTGTACTTAAATTGTACCTCAACTCGAAAATTTTACTATTTCACTTAAGAAATATGTCTATAATATCTTTCTGAGATTCTTTATTTCCTAATCTTGGCATATTTAGTTCCTCAAAGTTTTTATTAATATGCTGTTAGTGTTCCATTTCTAAATATTAAAATATACATTTTCTTACTCATAAAAGCCTTTTTTTTTTTTTTTTTTTTTTTAATTGCTCTAGGAATAGTTTAATTTTCTCAATAGATATCCTTAAAACCAATCGAATATTCCAAACTCCATTAAGACTCCATGTTCTATATCCATTTTATCCCACTTCATTAAAGCACAAATTATTTTTAAAAACATATCTTGCAATGTTTTTCTTTATCTTAACTTAATATTTAAGTTATTATTAAGCAGAAACTTACCAAAAATTTTTTTGGTATAAAATTGTTTGGCCAACTTCATACAAGTGGTCTTAAAAAAATGTCTATGTGATCAGTATTAGTCCCAAATGAATTAAACTTTTTGTATAAGAGATAGTGTGGCAGTCATTAAGGTTTTCGTCAAAATTGCGCATGCGTACGAGATAACTACCGATTGAAAATTTATGTTTTTCAGCAATTGCCAAAATACGGCTCTAACATTTTTTATTTTTTTTATCAAAATCACAGTGTTAATGCCTTGTAAAGTGTTCTAAACATCCATAACTCCATGATTTCTTTCTGTAAAAATTCGATAAAGGCATAAAAAGTTGGAAAACGAATGTCTTTAACTTAAAATTCTCTTTCATTGAGCATTACCCATCAACGACTATTCCTTCTCTGTTTCATTTGTTACCCCATAGAATAATGTAATAATTATGTAAGAACAATCACCAATTTTACCATTTTGGCAGGAATTCCAGGACAATGTAATAATTTTCACTAAAGATATCACAAAAGTGGTGCAAATCGTAAATTACACCAACCCATGCCAAATTGGAATGCAGTGACCGTTATTAAATGCAATTTAAGGATGTTCGATATTCCACACGCTTATTATTATTATTTTTTTATTGGTAAGTGTTAACAACGGCGAAATTATTCTTTGTTTTTCTGAAAAAGTGTAATGTTTTTCATTTTACAATGCCTGCCAAACTAACACTTACAAATTTTAAAATTTTTACCTTATCTGAAAACAGTTATAGAATATAATTTTAAAAAAGTTTGAAAGAATATAGAAAAGCTTTTCTACTATTCGAGGTATCAAAATTTGATTCTGGATTTTTTCCCTTTGTTTCGCAATCTGTTAAACAAAAACTCATTATCTTCATTTTGTTTACAAATTAAACATTTTAATGGTCTTTCAATTTATATCGAAACTAAATACACTGTTTTCTGTCAAAAATATATACTACAGTCTCTTATGCAATATTACTGCCGACTTGGTGAGCGAGAAGAAGTTTCAATTGGTCTGAGATAGTAAAAATAAACAATCATCCTTAAAAAAAAAATAAAGTATATGAATCATTAAAGAAATTGTTTAACTAGAAAACTAAAATTATTACCCATTTTACCCTCTATATATAATCTGATAAAATAATAACCTTCATCTGAATAACTAACTGGTCCAGATTTGTACATGCATTCCCCCAAAGTTGGTATCGATATTTAGTGGTTGATATTTTTTTTTGTTAATTATGGTTATGTAATCAGGGGTCTATAAAGTTTTTTTTTTTTTTTTTTTTTTTTTTTTTACCGGGTCCTATTTTTGTGGGTATAAAATTTTATTATGTGGGAAAAAAATTAATTTTGAGTAAAATTTCCAAGTTTTATGAAACTTTCATGTAATAGGTAATAGAAACAATTAAATAAAGTTTTAAGGTTGAGTCGGTACTTACAAATATTTACAATGATATTCTTCTAGTCCTAGATGATTTAAATATCTCAATTATAGATGCACATTTTTTTTACATGGAATTTTGTGTAAGGTCTGTTTGTTGGACATGGAATTTTGTGATGGGTCCGTAAACCGACCCAAATTTCCTTCTGCATAGACCCCTGGTAATAGAAATAATAAACAATTATTTGATGTTTTTCATAATCTACAGCATTTTATTACACTATGGATTATTAATCAAAAGTTTAGCATTTTCTATATATTTTTTTTTAAAGTTCCTTAAATTTCGATAATATTCTTTTAAATCCTTTTGAAGACTACTATTTTTTTTTATAAACCTAATGAAATATTTTCCAAAGCATATAGAATATCAAAATTTCTTCGCAACATATACAGGTTTGTACTAAATATAACTACTTAAAACTCCATGAATAACCTATGTGCATCCACTTTTTAAAAGTCTTACTCACAAACTTCACGTAAAGGGTGTCATTTTAATTTCTTTTTAAAAAGCTTTTGAAGACAATTAACACACAAAACTAGAACAGACTCCAACATGATTTGTGAAACAGAATCAGTCCTTCAGTTGTACATTGACACTCCCGCAAACCCAAAAAAGTACCAGACAAAATTTTTTTAAGACTGAGTTTTGCAAATCGTATTGATAGGTAGTCCCTCCACAACCTATCAAAATTTTAGTTAATCCTCTCCCATTTTTTGACTCTTAAACGCATCCGTTGTAAGAAAATAAGAGTTACTGTCAAGTAAAATTTAAACCCAAGCACACATTTAATAACATACTACAAAATAATACTTTATCGTAAATTCACTGAAATTTGTTTCTTGGTTAATTTTTTCTAAGCAGATGCAATTTCAGCTAAAGAAGTTTTTGAAAAAAATTTATGTTTGAAGTTCTGACTTTACAATTGTATAGCCTTTCAAAACAATGAAATTCATTCAGCTTAAAAATAATACGTTCACTTATAATAATTTTAAATTTAAAGCGCAAATGTGAATGCTATATAATAGGGGATATTAAACCATTTTCATGTAATATATGCAAAAGAAATACAATTAATATTAATATTCAAAAATACGTTACATAGTTATAGTAGCATTTCTTTAAATGATCTTGTAACGACCCACATTTTTGATAAACATACATAATTTTATCAATCACTTTTACGATACGAGAAAGGTATTACTTGAAAAACCCAAGTTAGATTATATAAATTAGCTTGCATACCAAACATAATCTGAAAAATAGTTTTCGAACACAATTCAATCGTTAAAATAAGAAATCGAAAGAAAATTTCAAAACAAAATACAGCAACTAAAACAAGGTGGTATAATTAATAAAAATTCTCAGCAGCAATTATGTATTCTTCAATTTTTAACATTCAAAATGCTTTATTCAGTCAAGACAAAATATGCTTAAACGTGAGCGTCGGCATAATTATTTTCAAAAGGGCTCAAGAATTTTGTTCAAATCGTTAAGTTTGCAGAAATGGAGATTCCATGCTCTAATGAAATGTTTATTAATATTTATGCATTAATTTTCAGTTTGATAATCATTTCAAAAATTTGAAGGTATGTATATATTTTTGCATTTTCCTTTATCTTAGGTTTCATTTGGTACCTAAAGCAACTATGTTAAGAAGAAAACCTTTTCTTATGCACGAAAAAAGTTCTAGAAATGCAAACAAAAGAATATACTTTAAGCAATTTTCTTATTTTTCTATGTTGTTTTCATCCGATTAGCTCTCTCGGTATTAAAAGAATAAAAATACAAACACAAAAATACAAAAGAGTAAAATTTTTTCTCTTCCCAGTTACAGAAATAATGAAAAAATAATAATCAAGAAATAAAAGAAAATGGCAGTATAAAGAATACTTAATTGAACTATAAAGATAGATCTCAAGGTCTCATACCTGATGTCTAATAATTAAAAAGCAAAACATTTTCCAGGAATTGAGAAAACAACACAGGAAATGCTCATACAATAAAAAGACGAAATGCCACCAATATCTAATACTGCTAGACAACAGGCGATAAAAAATCCCCACATAAGTGCAATACTCATTATAAAAAATTAAATAGGAAATAAACAGCAGCAACATCCAAGCATAGTTTCAAAACAGCATATGTGCTTTTTTTTCTCCTTTGAATTTACAACAGTTTTTTTTTTTTTTTTTTTTTTTTTTTTTTTTTTTTTTAAAGCCAAGGGGTGCCACATGATGCTCAAATATTGCCGTTTTCTAAACCGAGTATGTGGAATTTATAAAAAAAATTCGAAACCTAATACTTTTTTTTATTCACAGAAATTTTAAAAATATTTTGAAATAAAGTCAGTTAATTATAAACAAAAACACTAAAATTTCTGCAGTAGGGTACATTTTAGTTTTCATAAGTAAAAAATATGAAATTCCATTCGATATGTGTATCAACTCAACACTTTTTAATATTATAATTATTTACTACGAAAAAGTATTTTGAATTCAAAATGTTAAGGTAGGAACACACAGGAAAAGTAGTTTTCAAGAACCAAATCAAATTCTATACTTATGGAAATTATTTTTATAAGTACAGAAACAATGATGCAATTACAAACGTCCTTTTCTCTAAAAAAAAATAAATTATCACTTATTTGTGATGGACAAGAAAAGCACAGTTTCGAGCAAAAAAAAAAATTAACTTCCTATTGATCCCTTAAATAATAAAAATTCCTTACGCGTAAAATTCTCTAAATTTAAAAGCAATCTAGAGAGAGGCCGCCTCATTGTTCTTTAGGTCCGTGAATGGTTGATTGGCTGCCCAATGAAGGTTACACAAACGATCTTTTGTTTTCCCCCTAATGGCTCTCACCGCCCATTCTCTTTCCAATAGGGGCGCGGCTATAAGCAGTCTTCTCTTTCACACATCATAAGGTGCAAAAAATTAATCGATATTCTAATGGCCATTATTTTACGGTAATTGTTGACTAGAATGAAAGGTGTTGAAAAAAATTATTTATAATGATGGTCCAAGAATGAATTCTTAAATAATAAACACTAATATAAAAATGAAAAATTAATGTTGGAGCTGGTACCTTATTATATGATCAACCTAAATATTATGCGCAAATATACCAAGCCATGTTTTTCAAACTAAATCATCTATGGTTGTATTACAAGTTTTTTAAGGAAATGTCTTCGAGAGGATTGTCTTTCAAGGTGAAATTATCACTCATTCGCGTCTCTAATGAGAGAAAGCATGGTAAGCCGTTACAAGTTAAAAATTTAGTCCTTTGAAATAAATGTCTTTGTATTGCTGTATAGGTTTGTATGACCTAATAACTTAAGTCATTCAATAAAATCTAAAGATTTTCTAAGGACTAATCAGAGAATGCTAAAATATGCATTTGATTTTTTTGATGGGGAGGGGGGAGGATTTAAAGCCTTTTAATTAATGGCGACAGTATAGCCAATGTTTGTTGAAAATTTTATGGCACACTTACACTTGTGAAGCACAGATAAAAAGCCATGTTAAGAAAACATCTTATTTAAAGAGTGATTTTCCCGCTATTTACATACATACTAACTTGAAAAAAATCACACGACATATTTTAAATGTAGCATATTTAAATATTTTAATTTGTTTCTCAAAAAAAAAAATTATATTTTAAAGGTCAGATGTTGTATAAAATTTTCATTTTTGGTGACAACAAACTGCGTAAAATCTTTAATTTGAACGTATTAAAAAATGCTACACTCAAATTATGTTGTTAAGAACATATGTTAAAAATTTTAGGCATTTATCTTGAGTAGTTTTTGCGTAAATGTTCCTTACGTCACTAAAATCGGTATTTTAAGACATGGACTGTTGAAGGTGAATACGAAAATACAAATTGGTGCACAACAATACTTTTTAAAAAATATTAAATCAAAAATACTTCTAATTTAGTGAGATTAAAACTTTTTGCACTGTCGGATTAAAAAATTGTGTGTAGTTTTTTTTACAATATTAATCTCAAAATTGATTTCTTGGCTTTCTTAAATTCCGACCAATGGCGGATACAGCGAGGGGTGGTTCAGAGTTAAATAGAAAAAAAAATAAAGACGACAAAGACATTTTTATGTATTATTTATCATGAGTGTAATAAATAAAAGGCTAACACTGACGTCCAAAAGTAACTCAATTATTTAATTCATATACATAACAAGTTAATGGACATGTGAAAGATAAATGAACCCTTTGCACTCCAGAGGTGACTCTCACTCACCCCACGATTGGATGCCGAAACACGAGGGGACCACTAGGTCGGATGTGGAAATTTGATGCAAGGGCAATGACTGTTTAGTTTCTATGAAGCAAATCCATAAACGCCAACCGAACCTAAAATGTCTCGAGTTGCTGGTCCCTCTGCGCGAAAAAGGCCTCGAGTGCAAAAGGGTTAAAAATAAAGCCAATTCACAACATGGTTTTTAACGCGCGCCTCTCTTAGGCTATGCATGTAGTGAATTACGATTTGACGGATCCGCACTGAACATTCTAAAAATTGGAGAGGAAAAAGCCGAAGACAGAGCAAAACGGCAAAATGCTCTGCAAAATATTTCAGACAAATTTGGTTTAATTCTTGATGATCATGGAAGTAAAAATTTGTTCAATAGTGCACTTCAAGGAAAATATGAAGTTTGGTATATTTTTTGGAAGAATATTTTGGTACAAAAACGCACACAAAAGTCTTAGAATTCTTTTATTATAAACTTTTTGTTTAAGAAGTTGCTTGTTATAAAAAAAAAATTATAACGTTTTTGTAGTTTAGATACAAACTTTTTCTATTAAATACATTGGGAATTATTGTTTTGGAATCCCATGGTACAGTAGCACAACTTCAAAACAAATTTTATCCAAACTATTCAACAACCCAGAACTAAAATTTTTTTCACCCCCTCTGTAATAATACTCTGGATCCGCCCCTAATTCTGACTTGCCTTAAAATATTCGAATGTATCTGAAAACACATTGTAAGATAAGATTACACGTATTAAAAGTTACAAACTTTGTGGGTTTCATATGGATTCCAAAAGCATATTTAACAAAAGCTCTCAATCACCATTAGAAGACTCAATATTTAAATAAAGTACAAAAACATTTCCTCTCGACTGCTCTTCAAAAGACGATGAATACCTTATCAAAAACGGTCAATAAACGATACACATCCGCATAGAAACTTCAATAAAGTCCCTGTAGATCCGCCAGCCTCAAAAGTTCAATCGGGCGTAGGCAAAATCCGAGAAAAGTCTCGCATTTGAGGCTCTCTATAGAGTCCTGTTCCGAACAGCTTCTTAACAAGAGAACGATAACGCATTTTAAGGAGTAATTTAACCGAAAAGATAGCACTGGAGAGCATAATAGAGTGAGAATGCACATTAAAATATGCTTCACTGTTAACTATCGAAGCGCATTGAAATCTGCTTCATTTAACTAGTGAAGCTTAACTGAGTTGCGTTAACAGTTTTAGATTTCATTCAGTAATATTTCTAGCATCAGAAATTCTAAATGGTGTAGTTTCTCACAGGCAGGAGAGAATATCAATTTCGGATGGAACCCGCAAATTTAAAGTACCCATCTCATTAGTAACTTTTTTTACAACATTACTATAACTAACAATTATAGTCAAATGGAAATGGACCACTTGAAGTTTCTGTTATTAGTATACTACAGTTCTTATACACAATAACCTTATGATAAATTTATAGCAAAAGTTAATATCAACATCTACCTTACAATGCTACAGACATGCAAGATATCTCAAATGAAAGGCCTGGTTTAAATTCCCATGCTAAATCGTCCCGGAAACAAACCAATATGCAATTCGTTAAGCCTAACTATACTACTTTTAAGCCTAAACTATACTACTTATTAAGCCTAAACTATACTACAAGCTACCGAGTTATGTCATAAATTAGTTGGAAAATTTCCAAAAGTAGCAAGATTACATAAATTTATTCAGAAGTTCTAAATAGAAATGCTTTAAGAAGTTCGACCGGAAGATGCTTCTATAGCAAATCTATGGGAAGTTCATATCTTGGATCCAAATAGAAATATAGATGTAACTTTTTATTTACTGGGGATATTATTCTCTTTTATTCTACTCACTTTGAACTTATTCCATTCACAGGCTTATTTCTCTTGGAAAGCTTGCTAGGTACAAGTATATAAGACGATGCAAGGCCAAGGTGGTGGATGCCTTGAGGATTGAAAATCGTCCATGATTGCATATAAGGAGAAATAAGCTCATCCTTCCATCCAACAATTGAAGAACGAACTTTAATAGATGTGAATTTCAAAGTTCCAATCAGTCTCAAAATGTTTAAATTAATACAGTACCATAGGAAAACTTACGGGACTTATAAGTCCTGTCAGTAAATTAATGGTTAAATATTTGATTGTAAGATGATGAATTTGATCGCAGAATTTGTCTTCAAACTCGTAAACTGGCGACTGGCAATCTTTTGGAGATCATGAGCGGTTAATAACCTGAAAAAACCTGTTTTATGTATGACTATTTTCAGTAATCCCGCAATATCTCTTGACCATAATTTCATTGACCCCACCCACCCTTGAATTTTGAAAATTAAACAGTGTGGAGGAAGTGGTAAGATTCATTGGTAATATAAGTATGATATAGTTTTAAAATATTACATGGATAAGAAATTTAATACATAAATATAAAATAAAATTTCATAACGATAGCCAATTTAAAAAAAGCAAGATTAATACAGATGCCAAAATTAATGCCAATAAATCAATCACCTCGCACCTCCTTGGTTCCTGAGACTAATTCTGTCGCCGCCCATGCATAAGTTGAACTATTTCGGACAGTAACATTGAAAATAATATTAAGTCTTTGCACTCCAGAAGTGATTCTCACTCACCACATGATTTGATACCGCAACTCGAGAAGACCACTAGGTTTGATGCGGAAATTCGATGCAAGGCCAATTACTAGTTTCTTTGAAGCGGATCTGTAAACGCGAACCAACCAAAAATGGCGGGAAACGTCTCGAGTTGCTGGTCCCTCCTTTCGAAAAAGGCCTGGAGTGCAAAGGGTTAATAAATGTTTGTATGTCCATTTCAATTATCTTTTTTTATACTTTAAGATTTAATTTCAAAATATCGACTTCTTAACCTCAGTCGATGAAAATAATGAAGCGCTCGCAAAATACCTGATTTTCCATAAGGATAAAGTGTATTAAAAAAAGGGTTCTATGGCTCTCTAATTGATCACTCTTCAATACCTTTATGGTGTACATCGTATAGAACCATCAGAAGAAAATAAACAACAAGATCTTTTTCATCAACACAGCAAGAATTTCAGCCTCTGACAATGCTAAAGAACCACAGCATCCAGTACAAACAACGATCTCCCAGACAAACTGTTAGAGCAAAAAGATCTTGGTTGGTTGTTTTCAGATTATCTGGGGCCGTCAGCGACACGAGGGCTATAATGCTCCGAAACATTCGTCATTAGACAAGCCAACATACATTTACAAACACCCATGCCTAACACGTGACTCGAAGCTGCAACCTCGCGGTCTAGAAGCTAGCACGTTAACCACTATACCGTCTGGTCGACAACACACACACACACACACACACACACACACACAAAGATCTTGATCCTAAAGAATGAGAGAGGAATAATCTCACACAAGAAAAGTATTGTGGAGTTTAAAAAAATTTACCACCAACCATGGAAAGAGTAAAGTGATGATCACAAAAGCGCAGTTGAATAAGTTACATATGGTCTTTCTGTAAAACGCCACTGAAAAGAGCTTCATTCCTTCTAAGACACCACACTTTAAGTCACTACTTGTGGCTTTGGTGACTACGATTACTAATTTTAACCACAAAATAAGGGCATGAAACGTACTAAAATATTTCTCAAGTCCACCCACCAACCTATTAATGTGCTTATTTACTAAATTATGTTCATCTAATAATGCACAAAATTAAATACTTATACAAGTTCACAGCTGACTCTTCTTTAACTATTTTCAAAGCGTACAAAATTTTTATGATGAAAATCGTGAACTAAAATTTTAATGCTTATTAAGTGTACATCACCATTTCAAAAACCAAACTGAAGATCAAAAGATGAGAACAAAACGTCTGTTCCGTTGTATACAGTCGTAGAGTGTTTTGACCTCAAATCGAATTTAACAAAACCCAAGTTTTTGGTAACATGGCTCTTGAACGAAGCTTTGTTGCTAAGACCTTGCTAAAAATGGCATTCGTTTTCCAACTCTTCATAAGTCGAAAGTCTCTTTTAGATCAAAAGGTTTAGCATTCAATGAATAAAAACAAAATAATAACAAAAATCTACTCCACACTTAAAAGGTCAAGGAGAAAAAAACATCTTCCTCCCTTTAAAAAAAAGGTCACCTATTAAAGACCAAAATCTCCTACTCCCATATTACTTTCCATAATGTTCCCTAAACGATCAGTTCAACGGAGAAAAGAAAGAGCAGTCGATTACAAAGAAGAGGATGTTTGAAGATGCTAGGTGGAGCCTTTTAGGCACACCAGGGGGCGCTTTCCATGTAACAATAGACACGGACAATTACGCTCCTTTTGTACACACAGGTAGCAGTAGGTGGGCTGTTGGCGCCCCCTAGTGAGAGAGCGTGCAGTTGATGAAGTTTGGAAAAGTGCCCGAAGAAATTTTATTCATTATTACTGAAGTATTTGTAAGCATCTTCTATGGATCATGCTGAGAAGTTCTCTATTAATCTCCTGTTGTAGTGATTTGTAAGTTTTCGTCAATTTTTTTTACTCCTCCGCAGTGCATTGTGTCGTGCCTAAAACCCACTATCCTTTTAGAAGTTGAAAGCCTCATTCCCTCTTATTTCAATTGATTTGAATTTTTTATTCATTTGTGGAGAAGTAAATGAAAGGAATGAATTTTTGCGCTATTTATCGTTAGGTTCCGGTTATTACTCAGAGTTGAAATCTCTATTGTTGAATTCACGACACAATACAGGTTTCAAATCGAAAGAATTGTAAGCCAGCTTTTGTTCCCTATTTTAAAAGTAAAAACTTTTTTGGCGTTTAGCTGTCGAAATCCTCTACATGTTTAAAATAGTTCCATCTTTTCTTACAGGAATTCTAGTGGCTAAAACACAAAATAGTGTAATTAAACGTGGTTTATAAATTAAAAGATGCTTATTGCGAAAATTAGTTCACTGAAATTTAAAATAGTTTTAAAAAAAGCAATTTGAAATATTCTTATTTATCTTTGTAAAACTCACGCACTTAGAAATGCCTACATTAAGTGAAGCAATACAGAGCCCATACATTCTAAGTAGTCAGGTTTGCCTCAGTGTTTCCTGAATATAAACACAAAGCTGACAATCTTCATTCAGCTAACAGAAGTATCACACAATAAAGTACTACACTTATTAAACACATTTATAGAGGCTATATCACATTCTGCAACCATGGAAACATTGCAGTTGGAAATAATGTTAGTCGCTTGTAGGACAAAATTAACTGAATGAGTACGTTTGAACTGGTGAAATTACCCGCAGTAGATACAATCAGCCAAGTTCTACTACTCTAGTACAAAAATCCCAGTCGATCACATCAGTGACTGCAATCCCTGCATAAAGGTTGTAAGCTAAAATGGTCTGACCAACCACTTGTTTCCATGTTGTTAACATTAGATTTTGTAATAGCTATACAAGGGCTATACAACACAAGCACCTTTACTTCAACATTTGACGTTCTAATATCCATTCAGAATTCATAGGGAAAGGCATTTGAGCCTCAAAACCAAAACATTTCATCTGGCAAATTTTTCAACAATCAACGCAAGATTATACCAACATCATTGTGTATAGTCATTTTAAAATCAGATATTTCGAAAGGCCGATAGAAGCAGTCGAAACTGGTTGGTTGGTTATTTTCAGATTGTCTGGCTCTGTCAGCAACACAAGGGCTATAATGCGCCGAAACATTTGTCAAGTCAACATATATTTACAAACACCCATGCTTTACACGGGACTCGAACCCGCAACCTCTCGGTCTAGAAGCTAGCATGCTAACCACTATACCGTTTGGTCGCCCAATCGAAACTGGAATTCTTTCACAAGGTAAGCTTTTGTTCTGTCCCTGATCATTGGTTGTTTTCAGATTATCTGGCGCCATCAGCAACACGAGGGCTATAATGCGCCGAAACATTCGTTATTAGACAAGTCAACATACATTTACAAACACCCATGCCTAACACGGGACTCGAACCCGCTATCTCGCGGTCTAGAAGTTAGCATGCTAACCACTATACAGTTTGGTCGACCGTCCCTGATCATGACTTCGGCACTTCTAATAGACCCTTGTAGCAAGGGAAAATTCTTAAAATTTGAATTTGGGAGACATTGTCCCCCATGCTACTAACCACGTGACAAAAGGTCGCTCGCTTAACCAAGAGTTAACATGACAGACTCGAAATATTCAATGGTTGGATAAACTTATTTGAGAATCTATTCATAAAGAAATATTACTTACCACGCCTTTAAGATTCCTTGCAACGCCGGCTACGAAAGCATATGAAGCTTATATTACATGGATCAGCAACTGTTCTCATTGAACGAAGTTGTAGAAATGGCCAAATACAAGATAAATTAAAACACAACTCTGGTCCTGTTCCAAGAATCACATGTAGTTCGGTTAGCTAAGGCGTCAATCTCATAAATGAAAGGTTGTAGAACGAACCAGCGCGCTGCCATAACATTTGGCAAATAGAATAATGGTGAAGGGTCAATTACACGGGGCGAGGCTACTAGCAGGCTAATTTAGTAGTTGATAGTAAACTAGCTCCGTGTCATCCAATCAGTAGCAGGACTAGCTGCTAAGTGATTGGATGACACGGAAGCGGAACTAGTTTACTATCAATTAGTGAACTAGCCGGCTAGTAGCTAGTAAACTCGCCCCGTGTAATTGACCCTTGACGCTATGCACCAAATCTCCTCTCGTCACGGTCATATATCCTCTCGTTGGTGTGGTGAGATTGGAGAGAGAGAGAGAGGCCTAAATGTTGACCCCTCTCTCTCCAATCTCACCACACCAGCGCTAGCCTAGATTTAGGCAAACAAATGAAAACAAATTCGAATTTTCACATTCCATTCGTAAATAACAATGCTCATTCAATTTCCCCGCGAACGTAACAGTTGACTGTTACGTAGCCATGCCTGAGTTCCAGCAATCTGGTATTTTTGAAATTGGTCAGATGGAATTTGTTTTCAAAGGTGTTTGTGATTGGTCCCAAGCATTGTCATACGATGCCTGTTTCAACATTTATGTGGCTGAAATAGGCAGCACGAATCAAATCAAACTAATCTACATGCTTGAAAATCATTACCTGTAAGCTGTTATAATTATGCAATTTATTTGATCGGGTGGTTGGTTTGTACGCTCAACGACCTATATTTTTGCACATGAACATTTAATCAGGCCGGGACCTACAGCTTAACGTGAATTCCAAACTACAACGAACATCTATGCCTAACCCAGGATTTGAAAAAGACACAACCCCACAGTCACCAGGTTGACTATGCAATTCAAACTAAATATGGAGTACTTCCACTAATCTTTTGTTTCGAAATAACGGATTTTGCAAATAAAGAACCAAGCAGTAACAAAGTTTTTTTTTACAAATCGAATAGGAAATTTCAATATGAGTATAGTACTTACGACTTTCTAGGTTTATAGATACTATAAATAATGAGCAAAAGAACTTATAAAAAGTAGTAATTAGAAAATATCGTAAAATTGGAGACACTACCATTCTGCTTATTAGGGCGGCAAAACAGAATGGTCGGATTAGGCATGGATGCTGGTTGTGGTTTGGAATCCCTGTTAAGCTGTAGGTCCTGGCCTGAATAGCCATTATTGTGCACAAGTATAGGTCGTTGAGCGCACAAACCAACTAACTAACCAGCCAAAAAGAATGACCAAACTTTGTTTTCTTACTGCAACTAAAAGAAAGTACCATATATGCAAGAATCATATTGGATCACTCTCTCACTAAATGGACAACAGTTAAATCTTTATTAAATAGTATACTGTATATAAGACAAAAATATACTTCTGGTTGGGTGGTTGGTTCATAAAAAGCGGGGACTATATTCGGGTATACTGGCGGAAGGGCAAGGAGAAGAAAATATACATCTTAAAACAAATGTTGAGTTTCATATGACTTATCATTCGGGTCAAAGTTCAATCTGATTACTGGAAACCTTTCTTTATGGCAGGATAATTATATAGATATATATATTTTGAGAATGGTATTATGGAAAGGATAATTGTTTGTATTACAATATTAATGCCTTTCAAATTTTTGAGGTCGAATGCTTAATCTTATATTGAACAGTAGGGGAGTTACTAAAAAAAGCCAAAATATTGAGTTTGAACTAATTTTATAGCAACAATAATATAAACGAATTAACTAAATATATAGAGAAATTAAGGTATTAGCGTTTTTATTAGCAATTTAAAACTTACTTATTTATTTATTTATTAGTGTGTGTGTGTGTGTGTGAGTGTGTGTGTGTGCGAGCACGCATGCATGCATTCATTCATTCATTTGCTTGCTCGAAAATAGAAAAAATATAAATTTATTTATATTTTTGTATTTTAAAGTTTGTTATTAAATTAGTAGCTTAACGGTATAGACCATAAACCATCGATTTAAATACATTAAGTCACCTGGCACTATTTTTCCTTTAAATGGCAGTCACGTGGCTTTTCAAAGCTAACAAATAAGAAACAATGATGAAAAAGAGGCCATATTGGCTAAGTGGGCATATGAAACAGGGATTAACTTTTCAGATAAATTTTTATGTAGTAGGCTTGTTTTTAGGAAGTAATGAAGTTACGCTATGAAATACCGCCCACCAGATGGCTATGTGGTTAGTTCTCTGGCTTCGCATGCCAGAGGTGCCAGGTTCGAATCCCGAGCTAAGCAAAGATGTTTGTTGTAGTTCGGAATTCAAGTTAAGCTATAGGTCCCGGCCAAATTAGCCATTATGATGCAAAAGTGGCTGTTGAGCACACAAACTAACAGGCCAAACCATGAGATACCACCACACACAGTATAAAATGGCGTTGGTATAACAAAAGTCACATGATTTCCGCTCTAGTGTAATGTACAAACTTAGTGTGCCAGATACTCCTTTAAACAAAGAGAATATATCAAAACTGGATAGTAACCAGAAGAAAAGATTGAAAATTTCTTTTAAAAGACCAATAACACTAAGTCACTTTTAGGACTCATTGTTGTGTAGTAAACTTTTATATAGGATACCATAAAACCATGAGATACCACTACGGATCTCTAACTGCGTAATGTCTACCCTATTAGCAATCACTGAACGACGATTCCTCGGCCAATGATTGAAATTTTTTCGAACTCATTGGTGACTATGATTGGATATCGGTAACAGAAATTATTTCCATTATTTGCCAATGGTAATAAATTCATAAAAAAGTCATACAAAAGAGAACTTTCACCGAAGAGTTTTCGATACCGAATCGCGATCACCAATTTTTGACAGCAATACGGCATCGGTGACTGAACTTATTTCCATTATCTGATAATGATAGTAAATTCATTGAGAAAAGTATGCAAAAAACTTCCATCGATGAATTTTCGAATCTGGTAAGCCGACCAAACGGTATAGTGGTTAGCGTGCTGGCTTCTAGACCGCGAGGTTGCGGGTTCGAGTCCCGCGTAGGCATGGGTGTTTGTAAATGTATGTTGGCTTGTCTAATGACGAAAGTTTCGGCGCGTTATAGCCCTCGTGTTGCTGACGGTGCCAGATAATCTGAATACAACCAACCAATCGAATCTGGTAAAGCAGCATTTGCAAAAATCATCGCGCGCGGTTCTACCCAAATCATAATCACAAATGATAGCAACAAGGCAAAGCGTTAGTGGCTTGGTGAGTAAAAGCGTTGAGCTCATGATCAGAATATTGTCGGTTCGGTTTTGCCCGGCTGAATACCAGAGTGTACGCTATTGAAGGCTGATAGCACGTAAATGTGCAAAAAACACACAATGCATTTTAACGAATTTTCTCTCATTCTCGTTGATTTATAAGAATTTGACTTTAGTGGTAAAAAAAAGCCTTATATTCATCGAATAAATTCATTTATTTACTTCTATTCTTACCGAATACATCGTTCTCGAATTCTGAAGAGAATTCATCGAATAACGATGATCCATGGATGATCTTCCAAACGAACATATGGGCCCATTTGGGGATGTGTTGATGAGTTTAGTACAGTACACCAAAAAAAAATCAGAACGATGGCTATATCTTGTGCTCTAATTGTTGAAATAACAAACAAAAGGTACCGTTGTAAATCGTGGAAGGTTTTTAATAATTGAGTGTAGTTTTTTTCTTTTTTCTTTTTTTTTTTCTCCCTTTTTTTTTTTCCATAAGGGGTCATCTACATATTAAAACAGAACCAAACTTTAAAAAGTTCAATAGCAACCTCATAATATTATCCCATATTTGGATTCAGCATCCAAAAAAATGTCGAAATACAAAAATTCGTAATTTTCTAATGAATGGTTTGTAATTTAAATGATAAAAAGAAAATGATAAATTAATGTTAAATAAAAAAGTTGGTTTTTTGGCCATAAATACTTAAATAATTAATATATTTCAGTAATTTTTTTTTAAAAAAATAATTTATAAATGGCCAAACATAAATAGCAATCAACTTTTGCATCAATTTCTGTTTTAATAATTAATTATTAATTAATAAAACAATATTAATTAATTTTTTTAATAGAAACATTTTTTTTTTTTTTTTTTTTTTTTTTTTTTTTTTGCTTTCCATAGATTTACCATGGTCTAACCCCCTCCCCCCCCCACACACACAATTTTTTTACCACACACATTATCTGGCACCGTCAGCAACTCGAGGGCTATAATGCGCCGAAACATTCGTCATTAGACACGCCAACATACATTTACAAACACCCATGCCGACACGGGACTCGAACCCGCAACCTCGCGGTCTAGAAGCTAGCACGCTAACCACTATACCGTTCAAGAGGTGTGGAAAATAGCACAACGTTCAATTATAGTAAAATGGGATGAATAGGAACAGCGAGGTGAATCGGAACAGAATTTCTTGAAATTTCAAAAAAAAATATTATTTTATACAAATAAAGCAGTTTTATTTTACATTTTTTTAATCTGTCTAACGTGTTTGGAATCGTGGAACATATGTTTTGTGTGATTTTCAACAGTGTCCTTTTTTTTTAAAAAAATTTACTTTCTTAAATTACATTTATTTAAAACAACATTTTTTAAGCAATTTCAATAAGTTATCCTTTAAAAAATTTTACTGAATCGTGTGATTTTTTCATTTTATAAATAATTTCAACGATCAAATTACATTTGTGTTTACAGTGAAATGTTCTGTAAAATAATCACGCTTTGCTGAATACTGTTTACTAATTAATGCCTACATTTTATCTTTATTAATTTTCTAATTATCAGTAGTATACGTTATACTTCTGCAATTACAGTTTTTGATATTTTATTTATTTCGTGTGAAGAATGCCCATCTTTAATGTTGTAAATAAATTATGTTACTTTTGCGTTTACTTGCTATTTTTGTATTATTCTTAAACATGACACTATAAATCCAAGTAGTTTCTATCCAATTTTAAACTAATATTTGTATTTTTTAACTTCGTGAAACGCCGCACTGACCTTTCGATTTCTTCCGCTGTGAAGTAGAACCTTAAAAATACCTTTCGTTTTATGGAAATTCTCCTTGAAGATCCGTCAAAAAATGGTCGAAACATTTTTGCTCATAAGTGACGTGTTTTTCAACATAATGCATTGAAATTTGGTGTAATAGGTAAATGATGTATTCTAAATCGAATGAAATGATAAAAAATACGGGTTAGTATTGAAATTTTCGAAGATAGCGTTACTTTTACTTAGTAAAAAGGAGGAAGGGAAAAAATTGCATCAGATATAAAGAAAATCGTAAGCAAAACATTTTGGTGCAAACCGTAAGATTCTACGATAATTAGAACCAAAGATATAGCCATCGTTCTGATTTTTTTGGGGGGTATACTGTACAAGAGGCCGATGGTCGTTCACTCACCGTGTTATCCGAGAGTGATAAAAGGCCGACCATCGTCCGAGGAGTAAATGCTTCTATGATTGGTAATACATACTTGATTATTGACTTGAAGGCTAGTTGACCATTAGATTGAGGAAGAGCTGTTTATATAGATCTCTGGAGTAATTGTTAAGCCTATTTAACAATTATCCGAGAGATCTATAATATCAACTTTTCTTAAAACAAGTTAGTATCTGTTGATAACGAAGGACAATATACTAATGAATATTTAATGGGGTACAGTATGACGGCAATTCAATTGACTTCATTTGATTGCAGAGCAAAAACCACTTATGAGCTATTTAGAGCTCAGTGGATACCGCTGCTCAAACAAAATCGGAGATGTTGAAATATCGAAATTCACGTAATTGCCGCTTTAATGCAATGAGGACTCAGATTTTAAATGATGAAATCTATTTGTTAAATAAGAAAGTTTATGTAACGTTATTGAAGAATATTTTTGACAAGGTCATTTTAATTTATTGCAAAAGAAATTTAGTAAAAAAAAAATAGTTGCATTAAACATTGTAGTAGAGCATTTTAGAGCTTCATAATCGAACCACCACCAAACCAATATCAAACAACAGAACACAATCCTCTATTTAAGACGTAACCTTCATGCTGATATCGCTCTTAAGAACTTTATTTTCGGCACAATTTCCTTCTTTAGTTTTCGATCATCTAAAAGCTATTAAACTTAATGTGTTCTACTTTATTGAAAACCATTTTATTGAACAGCTAAAGAAGAACACAAAAAGCATCCAAAATTTTCTAAAAGCGATAAGGTGAATCCTATCTCTCTCAGCGATGATTTACGGTATTTTGGATAACTTCTCAGCGCTCATCGAATTCTATTATCAGAGAATCATTAACTAATGTTTATGCTCTTTTGCGATAGAATAAAATGTTGTTGATTAACGAGATTTTAATGACAATCGAGAAATTTTTGAGTGCCGGGGAATAATGATGATTTCTTTGGTAGTTAAAATTAAATTATGGAAGAAAACGAAATAACTTATTTTTTTAGTTATTATATATAACCAGTCTTTTAAACATCATTAACTGATAGGTACTTACTCTTTTTCTATACCGTTCGTGAAACGAGTCTGCTAATTTAGTATGTTAAAGATAAATAATATTTTCACATTTTAACCAGTATGTTAACTCAACCTTGGACGTAGCAAGATATCTTTTTTTTGCTGGGGATATAAAATTATAGCTCAACAAATTATACAATCCTATTTCTTACTCTAATGCCGCATATACTTAGTAACCAAGACATCAAGGGGTTTTTTCTACTCATGTTTAGACACTTAAAAATATTTTAAATAAATTTATTATTTTAAACAAGAATCCGTCGATTTCGTGCAAACGGAAAAAAATTCGAGAAGGGATATATTCCCATATCCCTCCATCTGGTTAGTCGCCTGAACTCAACTTTGAATTCTACTCAAGAATGTCTACAGTTTTTCTCTCCTTCATAGATCCAAAGACATATTTTCTTTAAAACATCATCCAAAATATTAAACCATACTCTCGGGCGAGAAGTGGTTTAATGCACTCTTAGCATGTAAGAGGTCTTGAGATCAAGCGTCTTTTACCTTTCTGCAGTTACTCTTTTCAAAATTAGATCTGATGTTAATTGTGATTGATAGTCTTGTGTTTATTGTCGGGCTGACTTGTGGTTTTTCCTGGTTTTTCTCAATTATATATGCAAGTGTGGTTGTTTAGTTCCCCTTCGAATGACCTGCCAGAAGGCATTTTCCCTTCACACATGGACTACTTTCAATGTCACAGATATTGATCTAACAAGGTTCATGAACATTATAATCCTGCCATAATGGTCCAGTTACCCCCCCCCCCCTCTCCCCAGTTCCAGGGTAAAATAAAGTTTTTAGAAATAGATATTCAACAACTGGACTTATATCTACATGGACTAGAGAAAGAGAAACACTTGATGAAATATGGATCAAATCGTTAGAAAAAATGAGATCATTATTATCTTTAATAAGGATATTAAGAAAGCTAATTTCCTCGTGCAAGTATTTACAAACGCTTTTGTTCTTTGTATTTTGATGTGACGAAAGAGTGGGACTTCTCATTTCAAACACCAAAAAGCATTAATTGGGAACAACAATTTAATAAGTTCGTTGTCGATTCATTAACTTGGCAGATAGACTCGTTGTCGATCAAGTTTTTGGCTTGTCGCTAAAAGACCACTTTTAAACATGCTACGCTTCTATTACAGCTTCGGATAGTAATTAACCCTCTTCCTATCCTCCAATCAAGCTGCAACTTGGTACATAGACTTGTCGTCGATGACAATGCATTCTATCAGGTTTGAGATTATTACTAAAAGGCCGCTTTCATACACTATTATTCACTCTTTGGAGGATTAATTAACCCACTTGCAGTCATCCAATCGAGCTGAACATATAAAAAGTAATAATGCGTGTACAGGATTTACATTAAAACTTTGTTTTTATAGGTTTATTTTTTAATACGAATATTCCAAACCTCGAGCAGATTTGGTATTATCCTGCAACTTTAATAAGTTCGTTTCACTGAATATTTAAAAAAATAAAAAATTGTTTTGACTAAGAAAACATGTGACTTTAACTTTTCGACTTCAGTTGTAGTGTAACCTCATGGTTAAAAACACCAAAACAAATAGTACCAAATATAAACTATTGATGAAAAAATTACATTGTTCTACTGATCGTATGACGAATCTTGCAAAATCTTAAAAACTCCCAAATCAAGACGTGCGAAAATTGTTTCTTTTGGTTCAGTAAACTGAAAAATCGTCAAAATCTTTAAAAAGATAGAAAGGGGAAAAAGAAAAAAAAGAAAAAAAAAGTGAAAGAATATAAAAAAAATAGTAAAAAGATATTACTTAAAAAACATTTGAAACTCTCAGTTATGAATTAAAATCTCAGAAAAACACAAGTAAAATTTAAAGAGAAATAAATTCTACCTTTTTTGCAATTAATATTTAAAGAAAAAATTTCCTAAAACATTCCTAATGTCATATTTCGAAGAAATGAGCAAAGTCTTTAATAATTTTAAACTTTGAATTGCCATCGAATTAGTATTAAATATAACTACTCTGTTATTGCTATATGTGGCTACAAAATAGAAGTCAGAAAGACATATTTGAATTGTAGTCAGAAATACATGTTTTTCTTTCTTTATATTTAAATTAAAAATAATGACTGATTAATATTAAAAACATTGCATTTTATTTTATATAATTATTATTTAATAAGGAACAGCATTTATTTTTATATTCATTTACTGTATAATTAACTTTCTGATTCGTGTCTCAGAGTATTTATCTGAATTTGTAAGGTGTACACTTTAATATTTTATATTTCTATATTTATATTTCTATATTTTTGTTTCTATATTTTTATTTCTATTTTTTTATTTCTATATTTCTATTTCTATATTTCTATTTCTATATTTCTATTTCTATATTTCTATTTCTATATTTCTATTTCTATATTTCTATTTCTATATTTCTATTTCTATATTTCTATTTCTATATTTCTATTTCTATATTTCTATTTCTATATTTCTATTTCTATATTTCTATTTCTATATTTCTATTTCTATATTTCTATTTCTATATTTCTATTTCTATATTTCTATTTCTATATTTCTATTTCTATATTTCTATTTCTATATTTCTATTTCTATATTTCTATTTCTATATTTCTATTTCTATATTTCTATTTCTATATTTCTATTTCTATTTCTATATTTCTATTTCTATATTTCTATTTCTATATTTCTATTTCTATATTTCTATTTCTATATTTCTATTTCTATATTTCTATTTCTATATTTCTATTTCTATATTTCTATTTCTATATTTCTATATTTCTATATTTCTATATTTCTATTTCTATATTTCTATTTCTATATTTCTATTTCTATATTTCTATTTCTATATTTCTATTTCTATATTTCTATTTCTATATTTCTATTTCTATATTTCTATTTCTATATTTCTATTTCTATATTTCTATTTCTATATTTCTATTTCTATATTTCTATTTCTATATTTCTATTTCTATATTTCTATTTCTATATTTCTATTTCTATATTTCTATTTCTATATTTCTATTTCTATATTTCTATTTCTATATTTCTATTTCTATATTTCTATTTCTATATTTCTATTTCTATATTTCTATTTCTATATTTCTATTTCTATATTTCTATTTCTATATTTCTATTTCTATATTTCTATTTCTATATTTCTATTTCTATATTTCTATTTCTATATTTCTATTTCTATATTTCTATTTCTATATTTCTATTTCTATATTTCTATTTCTATATTTCTATTTCTATATTTCTATTTCTATATTTCTATTTCTATATTTCTATTTCTATATTTCTATTTCTATATTTCTATTTCTATATTTCTATTTCTATATTTCTATTTCTATATTTCTATTTCTATATTTCTATTTCTATATTTCTATTTCTATATTTCTATTTCTATATTTCTATTTCTATATTTCTATTTCTATATTTCTATTTCTATATTTCTATTTCTATATTTCTATTTCTATATTTCTATTTCTATATTTCTATTTCTATATTTCTATTTCTATATTTCTATTTCTATATTTCTATTTCTATATTTCTATTTCTATATTTCTATTTCTATATTTCTATTTCTATATTTCTATTTCTATATTTCTATTTCTATATTTCTATTTCTATATTTCTATTTCTATATTTCTATTTCTATATTTCTATTTCTATATTTCTATTTCTATATTTCTATTTCTATATTTCTATTTCTATATTTCTATTTCTATATTTTGTATTTCTATATTTTGTATTTCTATATTTCTATTTCTATATTTCTATTCGTATATTTCTATATTTCTATTTCTATTCTTCTATTTCTATTCCTCTATTTCTATTCCTCTATTTCTATTTCTCTATTTCTATTTCTCTATTTCTATTTATATTTCTCTATTTCTCTATTTCTATTTCTTTATTTCTATTTCTCTATTTCTATTTCTATACTTCTATTCCTATATTTCTGTTTCTGTATTTTTATTTCAATATTTCTATTTCTATATTTCGATTTGTATAGTTCTATTTCTATATTTCGATTTCTATATTTCTATTTCTATTTCTATATTTCTATTTCTATACTTCTATTTCTATACTTCTATTTCTATATTCTTTTTCTATATTTACATTTCTATTCTTTCATTTCGATTTGTATAGTTCTATTTCTATATTTCTATTTCTATTTCTATATTTCTATTTCTATACTTCTATTTCTATACTTCTATTTCTATATTCTTTTTCTATATTTACATTTCTATATTTACATTT
Organism: Linyphia triangularis; assembly: GCA_963978545.1. Taxonomy (NCBI): domain Eukaryota; kingdom Metazoa; phylum Arthropoda; class Arachnida; order Araneae; family Linyphiidae; genus Linyphia; species Linyphia triangularis. The sequence goes on from OZ021732.1 coordinate 64,069,216, forward strand.
CTATATTTACATTTCTATTCTTTCATTTCTATTCTTTCATTCCTATATTTACATTTCTATATTTCTATTTCTATATTTCTATTTCTAAATTTATATTTATATTTCTAAATTTATATTTATATTTCTAAATTTATATTTATATTTTATACGTTATAAATTTATATATTATTATAAGTGGTTCAACGCGAGATGATTTTAAAAGTAAAACAGCTATGGAATTCCTTTTTCGTGAAAGTGGAATTGTAATTATGCATCTCTTATTGTTTATTATTCTATTATAGGATAGATAGTTGCATTTAGTATCTATAGTGAGGAGCATTTTATTAATGAAAAGATAGACCACTTGATTTAAAAATCATTTAAATTTGACGAGATTCTGTAAAACGACCCTCCCTTGAAGACAAACGGAAAACAGAACATCTCTAAGCAACAAACAAAAAACCAAATAATTTTTAAAACCTGCCACAATAGTCCAGGGTCTTCCTCATAACAATGAACAAAGGGTACATTTTCTAAAAGCCCTTCCATTCACCCTTTCAGACATTAGGGTTAAAAGAGCCATTCTCAAAAATCCTCGGCTGTCCCATTCACAGCAACCGTTCGGGATGCCTGATTTTGAATAACAAACCCCTTTTTTCCACTCTTTCCTTCATCAAAACGAACATTATCCCTCTTAAAAACATCCTTTAAAAAAATTCTCTCTATTTAGAATTGAAATGAAATAATTACCATACTTTCGTTCAGGAAAAGGAATCGTATCCAAGGTTTGATAGGGAGAAGTGATAGTTGTGTTATAACTTGAGCCCACTCTACTGCTGTCCTGTATAAGAAGATAATTATCTCAAATTTCCATGATTTTCCACTAACCTAATCCTATAGATTCCTTACATCATTATGTACCAACAAATCTAGAAAATAGTATGAGCATCCATTTAACAATAGATACTATTGCAAAAGATTACGTTATTTCGAAACTGTATTGTGAAGTTTTTCAGTTTCTACGACAATATATGCGCATAATAGTAAGTCCAATTCAGGTGATTGCTCTTGAAAAACTAGGGATGTGGAACATCGCACAACTTTCAATATTACACTGTATAATATTGCTCAAAGTAGTAAAATTTAACATGGTGTTACTTACCATTTTCTTATTTTCACTCATTTAAATAACAATGGCCAGTTTGGCGATATTTTTAGCAATAATTTTTGCATGGAAAAAATAATAATAATAATAATAAAAACACAACAATGGCAAAATTGGTGGTTTTATTCGATATACATTACTTTGTCCTTGCTTGAGCGTGAAACGCAAAAATATCATTCGTTGATGGACGATGCTTAAGGGCAGAGTGCTCTGTGTTAAGGCAGCTCGTTTTTAGACTTTTTACGCTTTTATCACATTTTTATGATAATTTCGGAGGTGGGAATGTTTAGAACACCTTCAGAGGCATTACCCCAGCGATTTTTAACAAAATCGTTCGAGCTGTTTTTTAGCATTTTAGCAATTACTGAAAAACATGATTTTTTTCAATGGCACCTTATGAGCATGAGCGATTTTGACGAAAACCATGATGATAGGTCCTTGGGCCATCACCAACCCGCACACCAAATTTTCCAAATTTTGTTTGGGAGTTATGCTGACTACCTACACACGTACACACAGACATACACTTTTTCTAGATCACTTTTTTGAGATCAGGATACTCCAAAACGTGGAGAAAGGCAAAAAAAAATCTTTTTTTTTTTTTTTTTTTTTTTTTTTACTAATACTATACTTTCATTACAAAATGTTTTTCAGTAAATCATGATTAATAAGGCTTCGTAACATAAAAGGGAGCGTAAATATTTTATTTCGAAATAAACTTAATGCAGTATTTTCCAAACCCTATTGGTTGCTGAAATATTGCTTCTGAATTTTTTGAAATTTTTCTACATATGCTGAAGAGCATGCAGATAAACAGAAGGTGGTATATTGGAACTATATCTTCTCATAAGATTATTACTGTGGGATATTAGAAAATGAATCCCGATAGAAATAAATATATATTTTTCTTTAATTTTATAGTGTCTTTTTTATATTTTACTGTTGCTTAACAAAATATTATATATATATATTTTAAAGTTTATTAAAATTTTCTTACTAGAAAATAATTTCTGACTAAGCCCTTGACAGATAGCAATGGAGCATACTTCATTATGAATTCAATGCAAATTCACCATTTTAAATTCTGCATTTAAATAAATAGTATTGACTTTATAATCTTCGTAAAAATTATATTTCAAGACTTTACAAGTTATGACTACTAATGCCAAATTTTACTTTTTTGAAAAACGACACAAGATATTACAATCGATCTATATGGAGTAGTAAAAGACACGATCAATACAGATAACAATAATTCAAATAATGGAATTAATTTTGCATTTGTGAATAAATGCCCGCCTTGTGTCATATTCAACCCATCAAGCATAAGAATGAATGTTATAAGATAACGTTCATTTTAATCCACAAGCCTTAGATCATCTCTTGGTGGGCAGTCCGCTATTTTACTGTTGAAAAATGATGAAACACACTAAAATTCGGGATTTTAAAATATGGTCTATTTTTCAGCTCTCTTAACTGGCTCATTAACCGAGGCTTTTTGTGCGTGGTAAAAGGTTTTTATCCCCCAACTTAAAAGGGGAGGTTGCCCACAGTTCATAAAAGAGTTACAAACGATTCCGAGCTCCCGGTCTCTCTTTTTCCAACAGACTCTGTAATTGACTTAATTGGCGTTTTCAGGGTTTATAATTTTGAATGGATTCCTTTGTTGGCCTTGGTCACGGAGCGTGGCAACATTTTTTGGCGACAATGGTGCATCTAGCGGATCGGAATCGCTTGGTGGACCCCTTTCAAACTCTGGGCCGGGATAATTTCTTATTATTCTGTTTCTCTTTCATTCTCTTCTTACCCCTCTCCTTTTTTAAATTTTATTTTTTACTACTCTGTTTCATACCCCCCCCCCCCCTCTTCCCCCTTCCCCTCCTTCTTTCTTTAATTCCTTATTCTTTCTCCCCTATTATTTATGTTTTGTTTCTTTCTTCCTTTTTTTCAAAACTCTTTTATTCTGTAACATGAGTTTTCTGACTCCCAGAAAGTGGCAAATACAATAGCACTTCACACTATCTCCTTTTTTTTATTATTATTATTCGTAACGCTTTTTTAATTTTTTTTTCATTGTTGCCATTATTATTTTTACACTGCAGCCTCTCGCTTTGTTACTTTACTTCATCTCTACACCCTACTATTATTTTTTTACACATCTCTCTCTCTCTCTAGATATTTTTTTTTCTTCTGATCAAATTAATGATATCCATTGTTCGTGTGAAGGGCCCTCTATAGAATCTGGTCTTTTATCGGAGTACTATGATAAATAACGAAATAATGGGGGCTTAAATAAAAGAGATCGGAAACGATAGAATGAAACTTAACAAATATCTTTTGATGCCTTTGATGAAGATACCTGTGGGTAATGTCTTAGTCAGGTTAAACAATGAGAAGCTCTCTTTTAGAGGGTTATCAGAGTGTAGAGTAAAAGAGAAAGTGTACCCATTTTGTAATCGATGGTTTTGGTGTTAAGTAATGCCTAAGAGCCACGAATGTTGACTAAAGCGAGACCTCGTCGTGTTTTTTAATTGGTTTCTTTATCTTCTTTTGATGAATTTATATAGCAAAAATAGTGGGAAAAGCTTTCTTTTTCACACTTTGTTTCAAATTATGGAAATTGAACGTAAAAATTTTTGTTTAGTATTTTAAAGTTTTTATATTTTCTGAAAGACTTCAATTTTAATTTTGTGGTAAATCTTTTGGAAATATATATTCAGATTTTTTTTAGCTAAAAATTGGATTTGGTATTAGCTGAAAAATTTTTTGGGGCTTTTTAAAATTTATTTTTTATTTAATTATTCTAATTAGATACCAAACGTTCATATTAAACAAATATTTCATCATTCCTAGAATTTTATTTTTATTTTCAAACACTCTTTCATTTTAGGTATTTCTTTTCGCTTGTTTCACACTTAAATTAAGTGTTGTGTTTCATCTTTTAACTTCTTCATTATACTATAAGAATATTATACAAAAGATATGTCCACCCATCTGGAGTTTGTCCATCCAAGATTAAGCCTGCTTCATTTACGCCAAACCTACAAACGCTACTTTTGTCTTGTTAACAAATAAGACATAAAATAAAATTAAAAAAAATTAAAAATAAGAAATTTTCGACATTAGCATTCATAAGATTTTGAAAACTATTTCGAAGACTAGAAGGTTAACTATTCTTAACACATCGTCATGTCAATAACTTTTAAAATGGTGCGTAATTTTCAATATTTAAAAATCATTCTTCAAATTAAAATTTAGAAATGATATTGGTTTGTTAAGTAGTATGTACTAAAAGTTTTTATTTTAATTTGAGACAATAATAAATTTTTCGTAATTTTTTGAAGCAAAACTATATCTTCGGTCTATATATAATGCTGCCCAAGAATACTTTTTAAATAACTTAAAATTATACTAATAAAATATATAATTTTAAGACACTTTAGGTAACAAAAATCATCTTCGAAATTAGTGCTAAAAATATTATCAAACCTGAAAACGGTGTAACCAGGTTCAATTCTGCAAGTTTTAAGCCTGTCCGAAAATAATTTCCATTTCACACTTTTTATTCTAAAAATAAATAAAAAAGTTTTTTTTTTTAATTTTTTTTTTTATCATTATTATTATTATTATCATTATTATTATATATATATATTTAAAGAATACTATTTTTGAAGGTTTTTTATTCATTTATTCAAACTGTTGCGAGTACATTACAGAGGATATTGTGAATTTCTTAAGCAAGACAAAACAAATCCAAGGTGGGACAATATAAAGGTAAAAAAGAAATGCTCTCTTTAAATATAAATACTGAGTATTAAAGAATGATATTTTTATAATATAAATAGTATCAGTTTTTGAAATTAAAAACATTGTGCTTAAATTCTTATGCCTCGATGTAAACGATGTTAGTAGTTATCTGGCATGTTAAACACAGAAAATACTAAGGGTGTGGAACATCCCACAACTTCAAATTACACAATACTAGTCGCTGCATTTATATTTAGCATTTATTGATGTAAGTTAGAGTTTTCATTTTCATATGTTCCTTAATTAAAAAAAAATTGTCAATTAGGTGACGTTTTTGGCGATAATCATTACAGTAACAAAAAAAAAAGCTAAAAAAAAAATTGCGATATTTGGATTTTTTTTTGCGATAAATTTTACAATATCCTTTCTTGTAAATGAAACAGAAGAATAGTCCTTTATGAGTGATGATCAAGGGAAGAGAACTCTGTGTTACAACGTTTGTTTTTTGAGTTTATAAGCTTTATTGCATTTCTACGGCAATTTTGTAGGGAGGTGGGTATTATGAGCATCCTAAAAAGCATTTCTACGACGATTTTGATCAATTTCGTTGGAGCCGTTTTTAGTTGGTTGGTTCAATTTTCTGGCGCAAGGGCTTCACGTGGGCCATACTGCGCCGAACAAATTTATCTTTATCAACCATGTTAAAAAACGATTAAAAATATATTGAGATCAACAAAGGGTAAAAGATTTAAAATGAATTTCTCAAATCAAGTAATAAAAGCCAATCTCAAGTAAGAAGCTAAAAAGATTTTCATGAGGGGGTGAACTTAAAAGAGATGATAATGGAGGATGATTCATTTTAAAAAGTCTCAATCTGATAGTGTTAAAAGCCGGGCATTCATTTAAAATATGAAACACAGAAAACATAACTCCACAGGTGTTGCATGTGGGGGCATCTTCTGCCAGCAGAAGATGCACATGGGTAAAATGAGTGTGGCCTATGGAGCTGTTTTTAGGCAATTACTGAAAAACAAATATTTCAATGACTGCTGCATTATATGCATTCCAATTTTGACGAAAACTTTAATGACTGGTTCCACTTGTTTACAAAAGTTGAACACCGTAAGTCAATCCGTTCAGGAGTTATGCTGACCACAAACACACATAATTTTTTTTCGAAACAACCTTTTTGAACTCAGCAAGTTCCAAAATGTGTAAGGAAAAAAAATCCTTTTTTTTTTAATCAAATGCAATACTCTCATTGCTCTATGTTAACCTATGGGTAATTGAAAATATAAAAATAACAATGATCTCTTTGAAAATAGAAACAAATGCAGAGAAAAAAATTGTGTAATCCATATTTATAAAACAACATAAGAAATCAAACAAACTTTACATTTTCACCGAAATTTAAAATTTCTTAGCTTTTACCCTCTCATGGACGTTATTTATTAAGTACTGAAAATTGACTACTATTATATTTATCATTAATCTTTCATTCAATACTTCCTGGTAGTTTTTTAATATACGTTTCACAAATCTCTTAATGGTAGACGTAGTCAACTAGTAAATAAACATTCCTAACATTACCACGAGTATATAGTTTTTAGTACCTGAACTGAACTGATATTCCTATCACTTAAAGTAGATGATATCGGTAAATGATGCAATGGCATTATTTAGAAACAAGTTTTCTTCTCCAGCAAGAAACCGCGTAACCTTCACTCAATCAGAATTAGTCTGGAAAATTCAAGAACTTCACTAAAAAGTATTGTTTTACGTTTATAAAGAATTTTCAAAGTTATTATTATTATTTTTTATTTTTTATTTTTTTTTACTTTTTAAATATGTGTTAAGAAAAAAGAAGTTAGAGAAAATACTATGAAATCATTATTTTGCTAGGTATTTAATCATGGATTGGGTAAAAGAAATTTTACATTTCTAGGAAAAATAAAGTGTGTGTTGCTCACACTTTTAGTAATGGGTTCATTCAATAGAATGGGTTCATTATTGGTCCACTCTCTTATACTAAATAAATATAAGCTTCAAAAGTTAATAAATTATTATCCCTCACTTATACACTGCTACGTTTTCCGGAATATATTCTCGTTATGAAACAAAAGTTATACATACCGAATTATTATCAATTTATTTAATAGGGCAATTGAAACGTTATCAATCTACAGTTTTAGTCAAATTAAACTGTGTTGTCATAGATTTTTACAATCCATTAGGGTATTTCTGTAAAACGTCCATAAATAGTTTCATAAATGCTCCCTTGATGGCTATGTGTTTAGCGCTCTGACCTCGCTTGGTAAAGGTGTCGGTTTCGAATCCCGGGTTATGCATGGATGTTCGGTGTGGTTCGTAATCCAAGTTAAGCTCTAGGTACCAGCCTGATTAACCGTCATTATGCATAAAAATTGGTCCGTTTGAGAGTTCAAACCAACCAAATGGTGTCATAAAGTTAAATTCGTTTTCTGGAAATATCTATTCGCAAGTGAGGGTCAAACAAGTAAGAAAATGGAGACGTAACAACTAAGTCATATTTTTAGAGTTTTCAGCATAAGCTGAAAAAGGTTCTATTTAAACTTCAATTTACTTTTTGGCATTTGATTAATCCATTAACAACGGTGGGTAAGAAAATTTCCCAATCAATATTTCAGTTTTTTTCTTTGCTAATAAATTGCAATTGTGGTTCCACTTGGTGTCTTTTAAAAATCATAAAAATATTTTTTTTTTAAATCTGAAATATTCCAAATATACTTTAAATCATCTAAATAAACAAGATAAAAGTTATAAACAATGATTTTTTATCCATTTCAAAGTCGCCTTTAATGTGTTAAGTTAGGTCAAAAATATGTTGTCCGAAATACTTGTTTCAATGTTGTTACCACACTAAACACAAAAACCTAAGCTAGTTTATTATTTTCTTCAGTCACTACATATACACTTTCCGAATGTCAACTCTTTAATTATAGAGATTTAGCCAATCTCTTATAATTAATACCTTTAAGTGTTGTAGTCCGGGTGGCGACTGCAATTTTAGGTACCCAACCCATAGAACATCATTATGATTTTTATAGTATGTAGAAAAATGTTAATTGATCATGAATCTACTAGTCTGCTAGAGCAAAAATGGACGAAAAAGTTTAAAAAAAAAAAATAGCTTTGAATGATTTGAACTAAATATGATTGCCAAATTTGTCATCACTTGCCAATAAACGAATATCTCTTTTTGTCTGGTAACGCATCATACTTTAATTTTCCATTAAGAAAGTTGCAGACGATTACCAATTCTGGCTCTAGAAAACTTACATTTTTTATAAAACTGAGCCAAAAAATTACATCATCACTGACGTATTATTTATCACCAATTTCGTTCACTTTTCAAAGAAGCTAATATATTTTGCCAGCTATTTGAAATTGTCTGCAGCATTCCCGATTGAAAAATAAAGAGCAGTGGATTACCAAAATAAATAAAAAAAGAGAATGCTCATCATTTGACAAATTATAACATATTTGGCAATCGAATTTAGTTCCAATTGTTCAAGTCGTTTTTGTACAGTTTCGTTCAATTTTGCTTCAGCAGATCAGTAGAATCATGTTCTACTACCATTTCTATACATTCTATAAAAATAAAAAAAATTCAGAATGATATTCGAAGGAGTACCGAAACTTGCAGTCGCCTCTCAATCTATTGTTTTGGTTGCTCAACTTCATCTCCCTACAAACCCCCATTAACTATCGAACCACAAATTTGACTTCGTACAAGAACCCCGGATTTGTATTGATATTTGCCGGACAAATTGTCTTCCTTGGCACATCCTGAACAGTGAAGGATTATTATGCAACATTCACGGTGTAAAAAATTATAGAGAAGCGAAAAAAAGCTTGCTTATTCAATAGTAGTCTCCGTGATTCCTATTTTGATGCCCCCTCCAACGATCTCCTCCCCCTATAAGCGTTTTCAGTTGCGCGTCCATGCGCGACCGTACTCATCCTATTTCATACAAAACGCGTGTCCCTGTGAAATGAAGGTTGCCAGATAAGGATTCCTTATCGCTCAGTTGAAGATATATTAGGAAAATATTAATTTCATACACCCTACACTGATTAAATTATCCTTACTTCCTGGCCCATAATCGGAGTTATTACAAATAATTATTCAAGAACTGAGCTTATATCTTCTGTTACTGCAATTGTTCAGACATGAATCAAAGTGTCTGGTAGAGAGTGTTATTATGCGAATGTGTAATTTCCCATAAGATGTGTAATTTCTCATTCCAAGCACTGAAAAAATTATTGGTCTAAGATGTTTTCGGTCATATTTCTTACAATTTAAAAATGACTTATATTGACTTTAGCTCAATTGATCGCACTTGATCATTCTAAATTTGGGGTAAAATCATAGAATATTTTTTCTAAAACCACTTTTTAGTAAAAATTAGCTGCTAGTTGGCTTTATTTCTCTAGGCGAACATTTCAAGCTTGGGTAGATTTGCTCGTTATTTTGCTGCTTCATGCTTTTTCAATGAATTTTTTTATAAAAACTTATTTCAGTAAAAACCTAATTGACAACAACTACTCAATAATATTCGTATCTGACTCTCATGGTTTAAAAAAAAAATAAAGAAGGACAATGACCATATTTATGAAAAATTAGATTCTTCTATTGATTACATAATCAATAGAAGAATCTAATTTTTCATATGGTTTGAAATTGACTATAACTTAGAAACTGATGATTTTCACACACGAAAATGCTTTCAGAAGACAATGATTCAGAAGACAGAAAAACTTTAAAACCAACAATATAATCAATATAAATCTGGAAAAAATATTGATTTTTAAAGAAATTTTTCGGTTTAAATGTCGAGAGTATTTTCAAAATGGCTAAGCCATTAGGTATTTCGGTATAGTTTTAACCGATTCAAAAGACCAAAACAGGAAAAATTTGGTCTTTTAATAAATTAGAATGTTCATAGATTTTTGTGCAGAAATTCGGATATCTTGACCACTCTGCTCCCTTAGGCTCACAAGTACTGAATCGGTTGGTTGAATTTGGCTTGTTGCTTGAATTTTCTTACCTTAAAACTTAATTGGCAAAGCATACTGCACTTGACTGGTGCTATCTCAATTTCAGGCGCTGTGAAGTACAAAGATCATTTATGCTGAGCTGTATGCAATAGGAAAACTACACATGAAAATCAAGATATAAGATTATAAGTTTAATTTAGGGTTGATTGTGTAAGTTTCTGTTAAATAATTAAAAAAATGTATGTACACTTCTGTTAGTTTAATTCATTGAAACCAAAGTAGTAATAATGAATTTAAAATAGTTCTGTGTTACTAATCACAATTTTGCTTCTCTAGACCTCTGAGTATTGATTTGTTCTAAGTTGCAAAATGAGCTAACTTACAACAGTATTGTTAAGATTCTTTAAGGAAAAATATCACTATTGTTAAAGTTAGATCGTCGTCGTGAAACGGATTTTGTGCTCTGCAACATTTCACGAACACACAATATTGTTGATAGGTTCTTTGTTTCAAAAAGCACAATTGGTATATTTTGAATTTTAATAAATAAGGTTTAATTAAAAGCTTCACTTCTTATAATCAATGAAAATATCTGTAACTTTCATTGAAATACATGATAGTAGTATGTCTCTTAGTATGATCTTCATTGAATGTCACTTGTTCGTCATTAAATTGTAAAATGTTATTTTAGAATTGTCCTTCATTTTTTTCATAACAATATACAGTTACCAATAGCTTAGAGCACTTTTTAGAGTGAATGTTGGGACGCGTTCCACTAAGTGTTGGCAAGTGATGCCCATCGTTATCGTATATATTAATCCCAATTTAAAAGATGTCTTTATTGAGGTCTGTCAGTAAATCCATCAACTCACCTTTAAGTTATACTTTATATTTGTGCAATAAACCAAACTTTAAAGAATATATACAGTCTATGCACTCCATTGTCATAAAAAATCACATATAAAAGAAAGTAACATTTTTGTGAGTGTTTTCTGTGAAACTGAGAGAGACTGTTTGGATAAGAGTGTTAGGTAACCATCTCCCAAATTTAGATTCCAAATTAGCAACAGATTGGGGATGAGAAAGTGGGGGTGAGAAATTGAATATTTATTGAAATATTTTCGCAATTAAAACAAACTAGCTATTTAGTATAAATTTTTAAAATACCCCTTTAGTTACTACTAATAAGGTTTAGGTAACCAGACTATTTTATTTAAGAAACAATTTAAAAGAGGCAAAAACTTATAAGGTTGGAAATCATGTTTTCCCTGCAAATCCTGACTTTCAATTACACGTTACTTTCTCAACTCTGTGGAAACTAACCCATCAATGAATGGACTGTTAAAACTCTGAAGTTAGGTTATAATTTTAGTCACTCGTTATGTTTGTTTTATCCCTGCCACTAGTATGAGTTAGTTTGTTAATAAAATCGTATGTGAATATTATGGATGCATGTTAAATTTGAAACATTCATATACTGAAAGTTGTTTTGGGAATTTTAAAGTAAATTAGTACTTGAAAACTGTGTTCATACTCAAAAAGTATTACAAAAGTACTCTATGTAATTAGTACTCAAAAACTTTCAAAACTGCTCAGTTTTAGATAATAACCATCTACAGATTTTTTTTATTATTATTATAAATAAACAATAAATAAAATAATAATGAAATAAAACATTCATTTGAATTAAAGATAATGTATGAGAAATTCCAACTTGATTGGCGATCAAGAAACTTGGCGATCTGAAAGCCCACCAAAGCAGCATCAGAGAGCGATCTCTCCCCCAAAAAAAGCTAGAAAATAACAACCCTTAATCCCACCCGCCAACTAACAACAAAGCCCCCAACAAGCATTGTGGCCGTGAAAGTCGATCAAAGTGTGGCATTGGCCATTTTTTATGGGCATATGCATATGCTTCTCAGCAGATAGTGCATCTCTACCGAACCATAAATATAATAAACTTTTGAATCGGGTTGTTGGGGCGGTGGACCCCCAACATGGGGAACACAATGGGCAAACGCAATCCTCCATTGTGTTCGACAACCACTTGCTAATGGGGCCCCCCATGGTGGAATGCAGGAGGGCCCCGTCATCTTTTCTCATATTCCATCCATCTGGATATAATCACTCTATTTTCTAGTCTTGTTTCAAACTGTAGGAGGAAAAACTGTGTGATGTATCCATATGTAATTGACTCTTGCATGATATTTGACTGAAAGTCCTAAGGGATATTTTTTTGGTGCAAGTGGAGGGGATTTACTTTAAAGTTCATTATTAGAAAATTAAAATTCATTGTCACATGCATTGGCCGTATAATATTAAAACTGTTTTTGTATTCATAATTACCTAGTTGTTGTACAATATGTAAAGTCAACTGGACCCATATATGTACCGTTAGGATTGCCCATCGAGAAAATTTGGAACATTTTTTAAGAAAAATATTTGGCGGTATAAATGGGTTTTAAGATCTATAAGGGACATTCTTCCGAAACGTCTACTTTGCTGTCCCATGTCTACCAAACTCTTAATAAATCATTTTGGAAAAGAATTTTTATTCTACTGTAGTAGCTGCCAGTCAATAAATGAAATTTATTTTAAGCATTTTCTTTTTTTACCATTTATTTTTTACACAATCACACAATTAATGTTAAAATATCATTACCGTCCACTAACCTTTTTTTTTTTTTTTTTTAAGATTAATAGATGCTGTAAAAAATTCAATGTGTATTTTGAAATATCCATTTTTTATTAAATATCATACATTTCAATTACAAAAATATATACCCTTTCGTTTAAAAAGTATTTTTTAAATATTACTGTGATTTTTTTAGCTTGTCACTAGCGTTTTTGTTTCATTAACATCCCATTATCTTTTAGATCCTTTATTGACCATCAAATTACAGTTCTGATTCAAATAATATTCTTTGGGAACGGTAGGTATTTTAAGGTTGTGATTGGAATAATAGTACTGCTTGGAAATTATATATTTTAGGATTACAGAAACCATTTATTAGTAAACATATTCTTATTATTGTCATTACCATCCTAATATTTAATTTTATTAAATTCTATTTAGTCTTATTATATATTCTTTTGGTGGATAAACTTATGTTTTAAATTTATAATTTAAAAAAAATTATAATTCTTTACTTTATGTGTACTAAAATACAGCGAAATGTCCGTACCATCTATATGATTACCAACCCGATACCTAAAATTTGATGTCGCTAATTTATTTATTTTTGAATATTTTATTGATAGACTTTTAAATACTTGTTCTATCAATATTTTGAGGAATTATCTTTAGTTTGAGAAAAAATGTATGATAAGTATGAAAAAAAAATTCCTTCAATTTTTAGTCTTATTATATTATATATTCTTCTGTTAGATGAACTTATGTTTAAAATTTATAAGTTTTACAAAAAAAAAGATATAATTCTTTACTTTATGAGTACTAAAATATAGTGAAATGTCCTTACCATCTATATGATTACCAACCCGATACCTAAAATTTGATGTCGCTAATTTATTTATTTTTGAATATTTTATTGATAGACTTTTAAATACTTGTTCTATCAATATTTTGAGGAATTATCTTTAGTTTGAGAAAAAATGTATGATAAGTATGAAAAAAAGAAATTCCTTCAATATTTAATCTTCAATCTTGATTAAATGAAAACGAAACAGTTAGGGATTTGATGGCAGCTTTTCTGTTATCCTTAATTTCCTGTTGTGCATATTTCTATCAAATCTAAGAAAATGTCATGGAAAAGATAATGTGCATACTTCAAACTGTTTTGTCAAATGATACAATCATACAAAAAAAGAAATATCTATGTGGGCTTTAGAATATTGTTACTTCTATTTTCTATTAGTACAGAAATCAATGTTATTTTTCTTAATTTTAAACCAGTTTTGTCTTAAAGTAATTACCCTAATACATATTTCTCAACATTAAAATATATTATTGTTTACTTTGTTACTATAAAAATGCCATCCTTCCAATTTTTTTTTTTTTTTTTTTTTTTTTTATTATTATTATTAAATACAAACTTAATTCTCTGTGACCCAAAGTGAATTGTAACTCTCTTTATCACTTTTAAAGTAAAATAGAAAATAATACTCTGCTCTTTCCTATACGAAGCATAAAGTTTTCTTGTCTTCAGAAAAATTACTTTAATACGTTTCTCAACCTAAAACTACATAATTGTTTAGCTTTGTCCCTTCAGAAATGCAATTCTCACATTCTTAAAAACTACAACACGACAACAACAAAAAAATAACTCTCTGTGGCCCAAGGTGAATTTTTACTTCCTCTTTTCACTTTCAACACATCCCAGGAAAAATAGGAAAAGAATACTTTATTGCGCCGCATTGTATTTTTACTGCGCCGCTCCAACTGTTCGAAACCCAAAAGCGGATAGAAAATAACTTTTCCAACAAAAAAGAACACTTCCTTCAGATTCGGCTGCAACAGTAAAGAACACAGTGGTCGTGGCACCTCAGGCAACAACATTCATATTCAACATCCGAATACAAATTCCCCCACAAGAAGAAAAATATGCCCAATGAAAACAGTCATATCTCTCCTTTGTTGAAAAAAACCCTCAAATTCGAGTCTCACAAGCGCGCTACAAAAAAAAAAAAAAAAAACACGAGCATTCACAACCCAGTCGCTCGTAAGGTAACAATCGCTTGTGTCAGCAACCAAACAGTTTTGGGCAATAAAAAATTTCTCAACTACTTTATGACTGTCTCGTATTGTCGGATGCGATTAAATCCTCTTTTCCCAAACACCTTAGGGTTGTGTTTCCAAACGATAAAATTTACGTGTCTGCTACATTCTTTGCCGAAAAGAAGATGGCGTGTTTGTTTGTCGAATACATATATAGAGGATAGGGCGACAAATAGATTCTGTAAACAAGCCTCATGTATTGAAGAATACAGCATCGAAAACTAAATAAGCCTAATGTAATTTTCATAATATGATTTAAGCTTTTTGGATGAGTAAACAGAATAGGCTGAACTTTTTGTGTGCATGTACATACTACAACAGCAAAAATAACGTGGAACATTTAAAGCTGTCGGCCTGGATCTAGTGATTGTACTGAAAACCAAAATGTACTCTAAATAAGACTTAAACATACTATTTGAAATTAACAATAAAAAATGTAGTTTTAAAGGCAATGGTGTAACGATGTCCAGTTAAGAATTTGCTAAAGTCAAAAGTTATATATCAAGAAATGCGACAACTTTGCACTCCTCTAAGTACCACCAACAGGGGCGTACTGGCCATAGGATGGTCCGGTGCAATCACCGGGCCGGTCGGTGTTTGTTTAAAATGGGCCGGTCCGAAAGTTATTATTTTCGTATAAATAGTAATAACATTTTCATAAAAAGCCAAATGCATTCAAATCCAAATTATTCACAATAGCCCCCTCCCTCTCCTATTTGGCCTTTTGTTTGGTTGGGGGGGGGGTGACACGACGTTCTAAGAAGATGTAGAAAGATTTATATATTACTAGCTTCGTGGGACAGCGTCGCGGAGACCCATTGCGATACATGTCCCAGCTTTTGGAGTTTCGTAAGAAGGCTCGCTTCTCACGCCGAAAGGTTCGTTGCTGCACAAGCTCGCTCAAAAATTCATTGCTATCACAAGCACGGGCTCGCTGAATGGCTTAATTACGGCGCAACTATGAGCTCGCTTCACTCGCTACGTAAAACCTTAATAGTAGAACTAGAAGTAGAATAGAAAATAAAATCCATTGCGTTTGTGAAAAGCAAAAATTAGGAGTCCAGAACTCCTTAGGTTTAAAATATCAGAACTCCAGGCCTATTAGAACACACTTAGTAAAAAATTAAAATAACTAATTCAAATTTTAACATTATATTTGTCAAAAGTCCAAATAGATAGTCAGAAATATTTATGTTGAAAATTTCAGAGCTGTACCCCTATTTTGAAGTCGCTTTCTGTAGAGGGTCAGACAGATTCTTTTATTTTTTTTATAGATTGTACTACTTTTTTATTTATTTTATCTTTAAAAGTTAGAAGATATATTATCATTTCGGATGCCTTTTCTAATAAACCTACTAGTTAAATTCCTGGACATTCCATATATATATATATATATATATATATATATATATATATATATATATATATATATTTTTTTTTTTTTTTTTTTTTTTTTTTAGTTTAAATCCAAATTACCAAAAGAGATATAAATAGAAGACACAGAGAAAATTTTATTTAAATAAACTAATTATTATTACAATGTAATTATTAAAATTTAAAAATAAAAGTAATTTACTAATGAAATTAATTATTTAAAATGAATATTTAAATAATACAATTTGTCAATTATTAAAACTATCTAACAATTAGATTTATTAATTATTGGAATTATTTTATTGAAAATAATTATTAACCCCTTGCCTGTAACGCCCGAAGTGAGTTCGGGCACTCAGAACATTTTCTCAAATATATTTCACAGGCAATGGGTTAAAATTTCATTAACGATGATATTGAAATTTGGGCCAGCATAAATCTAAAATCACCGGGCCGATTTTATGTCCCAGTACGCCCCTGACCACCAACATCCCAAAGTCATAGATGAAGTATTCATACTCTGTCAATACTACACGGCCGAAGTGTATAGATATTTAATCAGACAATAAGTGGCTTTTCAATTCGAAATATAACATAAAAAATGTATATCTAAGCAAAAAAAAAAAAAAACACTAGAGAGTAAAAATATGTTTCCTTAAAATGTCATCCCAAAATTTAGTGAAATCAAACATGTTCCCAACCAAATTATATCTTAATCATTTTCAACAATTCACCTGTTTGCTTCCTATTAACCTTCGCCGTATATTATGTTTGAACCAAAATGTTCATGTTCCTGTAAATTTGACATTAAGTGGACCAATAATACAATTTGAGTTGTACGGAGCCGAGTCGAAAGTATGAACTTTAGGATGGGTTCGTCGGATTGGGCAGTTCAATATGAAATTGTTAATAGTATATGGTATAATATAGCCGCGAAAAAAAATAGGAAAATAAGGCACAGTGTTGAAAATGAGTCAAATGTAATGGGCAGGATCCATATCTTGATTTCCCTACTTCTTTGAGAGGACAGCCTGGCGACTTTCTTAACATCCTTATGAGTTTTTGTAGAGGTATTTTAAAATAAGTCTTCAGTGGTGATGAAGACAACTGCACATTTATAATCATAGCCGTTAAAAACATGAAAAGTGTAAAAAGTGAAAAAGTGACATAGCCTTGAGTGACTGCTCTTTACCCCATTTTCTGTCACTGTATGGCTCTATTAACAAATTATAACTTTTATATGCTTTGTAACTTAGCTCGTATTTTTAATGAACATTTTAATGCTCAGCTTTTAGAGAAAAAAAAATTAAAATATATTAGTACCACAATTTAAAAAAAAGTAATAATAATATGAACTTGAAACGAAGTAGAAGGCTCAAATCTTGATCGAATATCACCATTTAAATGACATTCTTCCAGAATTATGGTACATTTCAGTGTTTGGTTATTTTCTAATAATATCTACAACCCAACACATTAACCAGCCGAAAGTTGACATGGTGACTGACATGCAGTTTCCATCGTTTCTATGCCAAAGAGAATATCACCCAATCATCTACACCACCCCTTTGAAAGAGCTGCAAGTAAAAGAAAAGCACGTCAATAGGAAGATTCCGGAGAGAGAACCTTTGTTCTTTGTCGCTTAAGCCTTTAATTAAAATCGCCACTTTTGAGTCAAAGACAATGGGCATCAACTCCATTTCAAAGGGAGAGGGTCCTTTCATCTATGAAAATATAATAATGAGGGCTTGTTTATCGCACTTTGGACTCAATTTAGCGGAAAACTTTTCACTTCTTTTTCACTTGGAGATAGATCTTTTCTTCGGGCTTTTGTTGCCGAATCGCGATGGGACACCGTGGTGATTTATACACACGCCAAATACTTTTTGTTATTGTTTTTTTTATTTTTTATTATTAAATTTGGAGTTGACGGTGTTTTATGTAAGGAAGAATGGGGATGGCGTTGGTGGAAGTGTTAACATTTTTTATTGGGGAGATTTAGATTAGAAGTGGTGTGATTAGTTTGTAATGCACTCTACGGAAGTACTATGTGTGTATGTAAATATCGCCAACCCCATTTTAAAAATACTAATATAATTTACTCAATACCTTACCAATTTCCATCTTTTCATCTCTTAACCGTAATTTTTTTTTATCTTGACCTATATCTAAAAGTGGACAATCTTATACATAACTAGGCCAGGCTCTAATGCTTGTAAGACGCTATTAACGTATATATCCAATTATATAAACATTAATAACTATTATACTGATCCTAACACAAATTATTTAAAGTTTCAGTCATGGTTACTGGGATAAGTAACATTAAATTTTTAGATTAATAATTTCAAACACACATGTGCCGGGAGTATTTTCAAGAATTGGAATTAGGAATGTGTTATCTCCAACAATGCATGTAACACTATCCATCAACTATGTATAATACTGTCTGTTTTCAAACTCATATATTTTCATAGATTAAAGGACCCTCTACTTTTTTTCCCCTTGTTCACATTGAATTACTCAATAACTGTTTGGAATTTACTGAATAAAGTATAGCAAAAGATAACGATAGTTTTCACGAATATTAATCCTACAATTTTAGTTCATGAAGAGGAGAAGATTTGTATTTTGAAGTTTTACAATCTTTCTGCTTTTCTATTTAAATTGCAAAAATTAAATGTGCTGTGTACTTTAATTCCATTTGGTCAGAAAGTTTTGTCCTCTCTTCTTCGTCGACACTTACTACCAAGTAGTATTAATAAATAGTAGCAGTGATTAAAAGTTATGAACAAAATAGTATTAACTAAAATGATAAAATTGTAAAAATATGCCTGAATTTTACGTTCACTTCACGTTGTAATACCCAAACATTTTGCCCCTTTCATTACCAAATTCTTTTTTAAAAGATGTGGCATATCTTAATTTTTTTTATGAAATCGAAAAGCTTGACACCAACTGTACTTATTCAGATTTATTATCTAAAAATATATATTCTCAATATAAAATTAAATGATGCAACCACGAAAAAGTTGGTGAATTAGCTGTGTGTATCAACTTCTGGAAAATTATTTGATTCTCTTCGTTAACTTCATGTTTTTAATTACTATTATTATTATTATTATTATTATTATTATTATTATTATTATTATAGAAACGTCTATGAAAGGAGAATTTTTCATGCAGTTCTAGTCTAACTTTTAATGAAAAGTGAAACCATGACTATACGGTTATAATTCCGATAATATACGGCTCAACACACAAGGCATTTCTGTGCACAACGTATATTTACGGCTTCAACAATAAAAGGATGAATGCACACCATACCTGTATAATAAAACTAAAAGTAAATACTTACACCACTTCTCAAAGCAACACCCAGTTTATCGCATCAGTGACTTCGGATGGCAGATCGCTTGGCAGTTTAAATATCAATTAAGTTCCGCTTATCTAAGAAGGCTTCTGTTATGCAAATTAGAATGGAGAACACTTTTTTTTCTATTCTTCTTTCTCTTCGATTGTCTTTCGGCGTGCCTTTCATTCAAGATCGTAAATATTTTAAGCAAATAAGTATTCAATACAGTTTAGGATGAGTGTAAATAGAGTCACTAGGTTTATTTGATTGTTTATTCGAGTTTCGCTTTGATGATTTTTAACTGGATGCATAGCGAAAAACTCTAACAGGCATTTAAAAGTAAATGATCATGAATGGTTAGATCGAGAACTCTGATTTAAATCAGTGGAAAAGAGACCAGGTTTTTGTAAATGTTAGGTTATTTGGATTCTGGAATTTTATCATATTGCTCTATACAAAGAATTAGTCATAAATTAGGTTATGAAATTTAGTGCTCAAGATAGTAGATGAGTTGGCAGAAATAACCAAGTCTCGAAATAAAAATCAACAATCATATTTTTCTTAGGACAAAACACCAATTACCTAAAATTAAAAAAAGTTTTGTAAAATCTACATACAAAAAGTTATGCAAATCTAAATGAGGTATACATTTAGAAATTAGTACAGTGCAATTATATCTCAAATAAAAGAATTAAGATAAATCAAGTAATATATAATCATGAAAAGTAAAGTAATATTATATAACTTAATTTTTAAATATTTTAAATTAATATCATAAAATATTCACATTTAAGCAGGTTTCTTGGATATTAGTAAGATTTTTATGTATATTTCATTTTAATACTTACCTCAGGGATGTTATTAAAAACTATCAGTAATTCAAAGGGGGAAAAACATTTTCAAATTAGGGGAAATAAGTGTCAACCATTCTTAAACTAACAACTTATTATGAAAAAATAACTCCCTACAATTTTGTCCCAGGGTTATATAAAAACAAAAATTATTTCAAAATTTTGAACCTAAGGAATCAAATATGGAAGAAAAAAAATTTCCGTCCGTAAATTTCATTTATTGAATGTACATGTTTGAATCTGATATGAAATATTTTATAAAAGAACGTATGAAGAAACAAATTTTTAGTTTCAGTGACTATTACAATTCAACTTGCTTTAATAAATTAATTATATATTATTCCAATTATATAACTAATTTTGATTTAGTTAAAAAATATTTCAATTTGTGAATATATCTTGCAATAACAAGTTTATACCTTGAGTGGTATGTCGCGTAGTATGAGTAATAAAAAACAAATTTTAAGAAAAATTAAATTATTAAAATTTTGTTCTACAGGTGGTGTCTTGGTTAGGCATTGTGCCATGGTATTTTGCACAAAATGACTAAAAAAATAGATTTTTCTTCAATAGAAATTTATAATAAAAAAAAAAAAAGCCATACTTCATTTTCACACATGGTAGCTGATTTGGTAGCTTCTAAAAAGTGTGTCAACACCAAGCAAACTAAGTCTACAGATATTTTAAAATGTTACAAAAAGAAATTATCAAAATGTTTTGAAGTCAATGGGTATTTATAGATCACATCTTTTTGTTTCAATAAGATGTGATCTATAAATTCCACATTTTCATTTTCTTAACTATTTTTTTTTATGCTTTAGAAGCAACTTACGACCTATCATTTTGCAATAATAGTAATAAAAAAAAACATTCAATCTGTGTAAAAACAAAAATTAATAGTTATTTTCACTAAATAGCATGCTAAGTTAAAATAGTTTAGAATATTGAAAAAGAAAATAAACGAAATTTTTTGCAGGTCACAAATTTGCATTTAAAGGATCATTTCCTTAAACATTTTTATCACACAACTGATTCTTAACTCACCATCCTGCAATATAACTCATCACTTAAAATATATATGTTCGGATAGATGGTGAGTTATATAAGTCATCATCCTGCAATAAGCATAATAACCTGCATTCTGCAATAAACAATCAAAGAACAAAATTTTTGAGTACCTACAAATCTAAGACGACACCTTTAAAGGAAGGGGTTACAAATGAGAAAATTGCTTTATCCGAAACATAATGAAAGGCAATACTACTAACCAAAATTTTAAAAATTAACAATAAATTGATAAATTAGTGCATAGTAATTGTTTTCTATCACCAAAAAAAGTTTATATAATATATAATAAATATTTAGATAGAACGTTTATATAACAAATATTTAGATATTTGATATCTTAATAAGTCCCAAGTTGATATTTTAAATTGCTATTTTCTTAACCCTTTCCTTCTATATTTTAGCAGCCTCCCAGAAGTCATCACTCTGCTATAAGCATAAGAATAAAATCCAACCTGGGAATGCAAACCGTCCCGAATCCTCAGAGACAACCTTCCAAATCAGGAGCGACACTTTCCAAAGTAAGGGTGCAAGGAAAAGGAGAGGAGTGTGTTATAGAAAAGCTCCCTTTGTCCGGGACATAAAGAAAGACACTACTACTAACAAAATTATATATATTAACTTTAAATTGATAAGTTCGTTCATAGTAATTATTGTCTATCACCAAAAAAAAAGTTTATATAATATATAATAAATATTTATATCTAACGTTTATATAACAAATATTTAGATATTTGTTATATTGATAAGTCCCAAGTTGACATTTTAAATTGCTATTTTCTTAACTCTTTCCTTCTATATTTTAGCATCCTCCCAGAAGTCATCACCCTGCAATAAGCATGAGAATAACATCCAACCTGCGAATACAGACCGTCCCGAATCCACAGAGACAACCTTCCAAATCAAGGGCGACACTTTCCAAGGTAAGGGTGCAAGGGAAAGGAGAAGGGTAGGTATAGAAAGGCTCCTTTTGTCCGGGACATAATGAAAGACACCAGGACAAATACCAGGGTCCATTCACACGAAATCGACGTTTATTATGAGTCGGTGTAACGAGATCAACTCGGCCTCCTTTCAGCGTGATTTGGGCCATTGTCTGATGCAAAATTGAAAACCATTGAGAGGACGAGCCGCTACATTCAGAGGGGCTATTCACCGATGAATGGCGGGTAAATAAGCCCCTGCGAAGAGAAGGCCCCTTCCCAATCACCCCTTCTATCTATCTCTCGATTCTGTCTGTCTGTCCATTCTGTCGTGTTTCACTTTCTGGATGATCGTAATCGGGACGATTCCGGTGTGAGTCAGTCGAGTGTGGAGCGTTGTTCTTCCCGTATAACGAAACGGTAAAAAATTGTTTGGGGTTATTATAGGGAGTTTTTTTAAGTTGTATCAAGTAAGGGAATTCATAACTTGTTTCTAACATATAGCCTCTTATACAACGTGAAAGTTTATATATATATATATATATATATATATATATATATATATATATATATATATATATATATATATATATATATATATATATATATATATATATATATATATATATATATATATATAAAAGTAAGTTGTCTGTACCTAACCTTATACAAATCCACAGTTTTGCACCTAGACGTACGAAATTTGGTACATAGAAGCTTTAGCACATGGAGATTGTAGAGAACAACTTTTAAATTCGATTAAAAGTTGTTTTCATTAACAATAAATGGCATGAAAAAAAAATTCTTGGAATGGCAACGATATCTTTTTATTACAACAGAATGAAATCAAAAGTTATTTTAATGTGTCCCCCTTATTTTTCTGATTATTTTTATGTATAACAATCGTCTGTACAATGAACGGTTCGAATTTTATTTAAATATTTCAGTATATTTACTGTCAGTCGATAAAGAAAACAACTTCTGAGCATGCGCGGTTTTGAAGTCTCTGCTCGGGGGTTCAACCAACCAACCAACTATATATTGTTTTGATTGGATGGATGCTGAATGTAAACATCATAGGGGCTCCCGATAGTCTAGGCGGTAGAGTATCGAGCTCGTAACCGGAGGGTTGCGGGTTCTGTCCTCGGTTCGCCAAATATCGGTGTGTACCTAATGGGTGCTGGTGCACATTAAATCTGTCGTGGCCTCAATGTCCTCTCGTTGGTGTGGTGGGGTCGGAGAGAGGGGTTTACACTAGAAGATTTCGATCTCGTATTCTTCTAGATGCTCAAAATTACGAGACGTATTTGGCTGTGTTAAGCACTTTATAAGTGGCAGAAATAGACAGTGGGTGGTTTCAAAACAAAACAAAACAAAACATCATAGATTCGTCGTCGGTGAAGATTATTGAAATTCGCCGAAACCTTTCGGATCATTTCGACAGTTATTAATATGCCGCCAAAGAAAAGAACTAATATATGTGCTAGATATAGTACGTCTGCTGCTAAGTGAACAAGGGAATCACCCGTACAAAGACATTAGCGACAGGAGAATGATTGAGCGCGCCGTTCAAATGAACGAAATCAGGCACCAGTTAGTATATTGGAATCTGAGCTCCAACGTCCAATATTTACGAGAAATTTCGAGTCTGTGGAAACCAGAGCTGGTAGATTAAGAGATGATACCAGATGTAACTCAATTAGAAGAGGCAATAATAGTGCAATGTTTGAGGATGCTTCTTTTTCATATAATGAAGCTGCCGGTCTTAAGTCCACTTATTAAATTGGCGGAATGACAAATGCCTGCTCCTACTGTGGTGCTCTAAAGTGAAAAGGTGAAGTGCTAGGCATATGTTGTTGCAGTGGCAAAGTTATTTTGCCTGTACTTCTAGCCAATTCAAAACCTTTAGAGTCGCTGATGTCTGAAACGACTGAGATATCAAGACATTTCTTGGTTAATATTAGGAAGTACAATTCCTGCTTTCAATTGACATCTTTTGGCTTAACAAATGTTACCAATGAGCAAGGATTTTCGCCTTTAAATATGTATTCGATTTCTTTTGTACATGACTAAAAAGATTGAATTTTTTCTTTTGATTGTTTTTATTCGTATAGTGTTTTGGTACTGTAAATCAAGTTCCATATTATTTCATTAACACTTAAATGCATTTTTGTATTATACGTGTTTCACTATTTACACCTAACTAATTTACTATTTACAACAGGAGTGTAGTATTCCATTTGAGATTTCATTTCTTTGATTCTTTATTCTAATCGTGATTAAATAATTGGTAAAGGGAAATCAGGTTATTTTTTCATTTTGTGCTAAATTTTTTTTTGTAAATAATGAACCGTTCTCTTAAACGCAAACTTTTATGTCCTTCAACGGGTCCCCAGCAGCGCGGGGCAATGCAGCTAGTATATATATATAAAAGGAAATGCATAACCAAAACGTTTCAGTTGAAATATGTAGTTTATAATTCGGAAGAAAAACCTATTGAATATATTTGTTACTGAATAGTAACTTTTTAACTCTATAGTTGTGATCCAGAGAGGTGACCTGCTATTAGTGTTTCATAGTTGGCTTAACTTACAAACTCAACTTTAAAAAAGGAAGTAGACAAGATGACTATATATAACCTATTGTAAAGTTTCGGTTTTCCAGAATATTTCAATATGTAGCTCTTTTTTAAATATTTCAATATGTAACTCCTTCTTAAAATATTTAAATACTTATCAATTTAAAAAAAAAATGATAGTTGTCTATTTTTTAAACATTTTAATTTCGATATGAATTCGATTTAATATCGAGATAAAATAAGCTATACTTTAAATATTAAAAAAAAAAAAAAAAAAAAAAATTGCATTTTATAAATGCAAATCAATAGAAAATTGAATGTGTAGTCATCAAAGGCATAATAATTTGGAAAAAATCATCTTTTTACTCTTCAATAACACGAGTAAAAAGCAGAAGATCATCAAAAGAAGAAAAAGTAACATCAAAAAATCATTGAAAGATCCCTGACATACTTCACTTCACATCTAAACTTCATTGTACATCTCTTTATCGTCTGGAAACAGAACAATAATGAGAAATTTCTAACATTTAAGCTTTCACCAGTTGCATGGAAATGAGTTGTTTTGTTTAAGAAATAAAAACCTTTGTAGATCCCTTAGTTTGAATTCATCAGTTTTAAGCGAGATTCGTTTTCCCCTCTGGTAGTTTTAAATCGCTTCTATTTACCCCATTGATTTCGAAGAAAAGAACACAATTGAAAAGTAAAGTTTCAAAGCAAACATAAGGATATTTATTGCTCTGTTGATTCGATCCCCAATAGAATTGCTAGTTTTTCTTTTATTTTTTAAGTAAAATTTTTTTTATATAAAATATCTCCCAAAGTTTTAATTTAATCATCATTAATAAATTTCTATTGGTTTACTGATGATAGTTCCTTCAAAGGTTATATGTATTTTTCTTCTACTTCAAAGTACATGTATTATAGATCATATGGACCAGTCACTAGTGCATGTATTAATCTATGGACCATAATTATAAAGTGACCATAAATCATTTTTAAAACTTCAACACTAAATTTTAAAAATTCGGCTAGATCTTTAAGTAGGGTTTTATAAATTAAAACTAATTAACTAACTTAACTAATTTTTAAGTTTTCTTTCAGGTGTATTAAGCAAAATCTATTTATTTTCATTAACTTATAATTTTAGAAAATCTTACCCAAATTATAAGGCGAAAAATATTAAATGGTTCAGAGACAGAATTTCACCTATAAAAGAACTTGAGCAAATATGAAGTCACCAATTGTTAAAAATATTAGTTTCCTTTCAAAATTGGCAATTAAGTTTGAAATTCATCCTTTTTGTCAATTATGTCTCTATGAGCTAGGAAACTCTGTTTTCCATGAAATAATTACTTTGTATTTCCTTACGATCTACATAACTTCTCATCAGAATATTTTTGTTATTTTTTTATTTGTGAAAATAAAATCATTTTTTTTTTATTTGTGAACACAAAACCAAGCTTCTCCTTCCTCAAGCATTTATATAAAGTTTAGTCTACTAAAATGATTTAAAAACAAACTGTATATTCAACAAAAGCACTGGCAAAAACTCCTAAATATGGGGCATAGAAGCACTTTTTAAATTTTGCGCCATTCAAAAACAAAAACTTCCTTTTCTATCTCTATCCATGCATATAAATTCCAGAAACACGGATTCAATTCAAAATCCACCTCAACCTATTTTCTCAAAAGCATAGCACGACTTTTAAGAATCGGCGCATAGGTATGAGTTCCATCCACCCATATAAATCACAATCAGCCACACAATTCCCTCCAACAGTGCAACAGTGCCTTTCCAACAATAGCCTGGAGTGAGCATTACAAATTCGACAATAACTTTCGCTATCACAAACCATCTGGTCCTCCTACTATCCATATTCGATCGTCGACACACGTGGACTTAGCTTCCCCTCCTCACTTCAAAGTCCCCTTCGAATTGGGGAAGTGTGGGGGATTGCAGTGAAAGGAGTTGCAGTGAAACGCGTCACGCGATTTCAATGGATTTCAATAGGTGTCTCGTTTTTCAAGCGACAAAAGAGGAGGGGAAGTTTCTGAGGGATTGAAGAATGCTAATTGAGTCTCTGGTCTTGATGATGTGGGGATGGTTGCGTTTCCTGAAATTGGAAATGTCTGAGATTCTATTGAAATCGAGAAACGAATCCTATCAATGTCTATTATCTAAATAAAAAAGTATGAATGGTGATATTAGGAAACATCTTACAGTGATTCGTCTCATTTTTTGACTCATTTTTAAGAAAATTCGCCTGTAACTGACCCGTGAGTAAAACACTGTAGTGGAAATCATGAAGTTGAATGAATGGTTGAAATCATGAGACTAAAAATTTGGTTATAATGAATCTCTCTCTCTCTCTCTTTTTTTAAGGAAACTAGAGTGATAATCGGATTGTATGAAGAATGATAATGGTTTCTCAAATTATGATATGGCTTTGAATCCTTATATTTCTAAAACTTGAATATTTCAAACCAATTTAATTTAAAAAAAAAAAGCCAAATCACGATCCTTCTTTTTTAAAATTCAGTTGTACAATAAAAACTAGCTAACAGTTATTTATATTTATTTTTATTATTAGTTAAATATGTCTTGGGAGTTATTGATTAGCCTAAAAGTTTTCCCTCTAGCACCTGGAAAGCACAAGTACTTAATGTATCTTAAAAGTCTGAAGGAACCATTACTTGTAGCAATTAAATTTAAGCGCTTATTTCTTGCATTCGCAAGGGAATTATATATATAGATATATAAAATGTCGTCATTAATATATAATAAGTTTTTGTTAGTTAATGCACGATGATTTTATTGCTATTCACTTTGACTTCAAATTTTTCTTGTCAATATGCTATTGAAATTTTTGTTACTGCATGTACACAAGGCTTGAATTCTTAGTGAATGATGTGTTTCTGTATACTTAGAACAAGGACCATTCAGAAATGTTTTTTGAGATTTATATTACTACTACTACAGCTATACGATAGAGACAATTTTAAGCCAAGAGGTACACTTGAAATAGAACTGCAGTAAGAGAAATAAGGAGGTTTACTATGAGTAAGAAGTCATTTGACGGGGTCAATTTCTGATTTCACTTCTTTTTTAGACCCATAACTCGGTGAGCACTGTTCTAATACCTGAGAACGGCTTTTGTTTTGTCTAAATTGAGTACTAATCTACATTAGATATTGACTAGTAATATATAATTACTAACAACTCACTCAAACTAAATTTGTGTGTAACCTACTAAATTGTTAAATAAATTATGAGTTGAATTTACTATTTTGTACCCTTAAAAATTCAAATTGCCTAACACCATAAAAGTAACATAAATGTTAAACGAAACAATGTAGTATTCTCAAATTATAAAATACTTACCCTAATGAATTGTAAGAATATTTTCCATGCCTTAAGGAATTCGCATTGCCAAACATTACATTTGAATCATAAATTTTAGATCAATGTAGCTTTCTATAATCCTATATCACTTACTATAATAAACTGCAAGGATGTACAATTTCTACACCATTAGGAATTCGAACTGTCAAATGTTACATGTGTATCATAAATATTAAACGAATGTGCCATTCTATAATTGAAAACGACTCATCCTACTCAATAGTTAGATACTATTTCTACATCTTTGAGAATTCAAACCACTCACAAACACTCGTTAGAAATGTTATCGGGAAAGCGAACTTTCCAACGCCTACAGGCACCTCTGAAAATGGCGCCGGTTGAAAAGTTGTTATGAACTACATAATCCAATCAACGCCTATGACTCCCTTTTAACGGCGCATTCCGTTATTATCGAGCGTTTAATTTAAATCCCTCCGCTCCTATTCCATTAATTTAACTCCTCGATTGGATCACTTGCTACAATAAACGTCTCTAAAGCGGTAGGAGACGAGAAAAGTTAATGCCACCAAAACCCCCGAATGCACCCGCTTCAAACACTCTCAAATCTCTTCTGCTCTAACGAAGCCGAAATAAAACGTCGACTGGCAACAAACACCCTCTAGGGCGTTGGACAATCTATTTATCGTCCGCAGAACAACAAGCAATAACGTCTGAACCTTTCCCCCTTTCCGTCATTCCATTCCCGCGAAAACTGATGAAACGCACTTTTCAAAATCGAATTTTTACCGCCATAGTAGTTCTGACCGAAACTTGTTTCGGAATCTTTTTTAAATGCCTTTGGGGTTCGGTTCTTCTCGTCCCGGCCGCCGCAAATCGCATTAAGAGTCGCGGGTTGGGGAGCGGCAGGGAGCCGGCTCCGCTCTTTTGTAATTAATTTTCATATTTCATCAGGGTGTTCGGTCGGGCGTGAGCGGAGGGAATGGGCGTCCAATCGTGAAACGACAACAAATCGCTCAGGTAGAAAAGATACAGTGTGAATCGGTCTTTAGAGGAAGACCGAAAAGTCTCCAAGGCATCAATGGCGGAAGAAATAGACTCTGATTTAACACTTGTCGTGAAGAGGAGGGACCCCTTATCGCATCCTTTATCGTGTATTTGGCGACTTTCAATTAAAGGACTTCGACAAAGAACGATCAGAGTCCAGTTTTTACGAAATCGAGGTTTTCCCCCATCTGCAAGGTTATAGCAGATAATTTAACCTCGCGGAGACATCTGGCCAATAAATATCATGGTACGTGATATTTTGAATAACCATTTATCTCAACATATACAAGCTATGAGACTTGAAACTTTAAATAAGCTTTTCTGGCGAGTTGAGAAACACGGACTATGATTGTTATTTGCCGTAGCCCTTCAATGGTATTCACTTCAAGGAATTAACATCAAAACAGTGTGTTTACACAACTTTGTAACTATTCACAACTTCGTTTTAAGTCACGAGAATAGTGATCATGATATGATGCCATTTCAAGACCGATTAATTAACGATCTTCTATATTCTGTCAAAAGTGTCAAGTTAATATCCTGAAGAAGTTTATAAACTTACATATAATACACTTGAATTTAATTTATCTCAAGAATTCGAAAGTAAAAAAACATGCAATAGAAGTAGCAGCTAGATCCTTGATGAACGGCATTCGGTATAAATCTAAAAGATGTCATGACTTTAAATTGTACGCTATTCTTACTGGAGTCCTTGAAGCTGGAAGTCATTGTATAGTTACGAACAGACACTAATTTGTAAGGTATTAAAACATTGTTGAATGCTAAGTAAGGAGCACTGAGACCGCATGGTCGTGAGTGGATGATCGGATTTGTAGTTACTCACTGTAAATAGAAACTTGTTGCCAGCTCATAATGATGGGTTGACGTTGCACCAAAACCCTAGAGGTAAGAACGTATTTATGTTCTTACTTCTAGAGTTCTGGTACAATGTGGAAGAAATATAGTAGCATATAAAATAATAATCATAAGTGCGAAAAAATCAAGTAATTTATCATGAAAATGGATGGTAATAAATTGTTCAAGTTGACTAGGTCGTTACGGTAAGGCGTCAATTTATAAAGGGATCAAACTGTTTCTTATTTGTTGATCGAGCATACCAATTCTTCAAATGATGACCATTTTGCAATTCAAATGCATAAGAAAATGTCGTCCGTTGCATTAAATCTTTTAAACAAAAAAAAAAATTCCAATTTGGCGATCGGAAGTCGATCTGGTAACCCTACCATGAGTGTTTTAAAGCGCCATCCCACCCTCCCTTCTTCGATTCTTTCCGCCCACTTAGGTGACAATTTAATAGTTTGGCCAAATTGAGCGTGAACTCAACCAAGGATGGTACTCAACGCCCCACTTACAACAGAAGCATGAGGGGAGCACCTCTTCAAAATGTGAAATGACTCCCCAACCCATCATGCATCACGCGCTATAGCGTCTAACTTTGTGGAGTCCTGCATTCTCTATAAGTCGGGGCACAATTAGCGAGTCTCGTTAATGGAAATCTGTAATCATCTGTTGAAATTATAAGGAATGTTTTGCCGGACTGAGACAATTTTAAATCTAAGCTTTTGGAAGAGTAATTCTTGGTTTTACTTTTTACATTGTCAATATTGTCCGGGTATTGAATAAGTCTAGAATTTTAAACAGGAAATTAAAATATTATGTTACGGATATATATTTGAGTATGAGAACACCATGTCATATGGTGTTATTATATGGCTACCAATATACAGCTTACAATCAACATTGCCTATTTCTATTACTAGAGTTTCACGATAGTGCTGATGAAAAAATACTTTTTTTTAACCATAAATATCAATTAAGTTAACTTTTTCACAAATATACCACAGTTTGGATTTGTTGAGATTCTATCGAATATAATAACTAGATATATGTTTAAAAAAATATAGATTTCAGAAAAAGCAAATTGTGCTTCTTGGTCTAAATATTCAGAAATGTAAAATAACATTAAAAATTCATATTAAATTTATTTTGGTTGTTAAAATTACATTAAATTCATAACAGAAAAGTTAAACAATCATTGATAATATTTGCCCGATCGGTCTAATAAAATAGTTATTTTACTGTCCGATTACCTGCTTGTAATGTTACTAAAATCTAATGTTCAAATGTTCCTATAGTACAGAAAACTGTATGTGTGAGAGCTCGCACTTCACCGGTTATCTCGTATAAATATTTTTACTTTGAAATAGTGGACATGGATAAGAATGAGATCATCCAGTGAAAGTAGGCCATTTTATAAACAATTTTATTCATCGTACAATTGCAATGAATTTAAAACAGTACAGTCCTTATAGAATAAAAGGCTTTAACATCACGTACTTGAAAACGCATATTTTATACTATCTGGAAAATACATCCTTTTATGTTATGGTATTGGATTTAGGCCTCTTTAATTACATAAAAATTTAATTATTTTCTAAGTACAATTCAAGTAGTGTAAAATATACATTTTGAAACACTTGGATTTAAAGTTTTTCTAGTTATGACGGCAGAACAGTAATCAAACGTAGGTTCTTTGTCTGTTGTAACCATTGTTAATTCAAGGAATTTTTAAGGGAACCATAAATCAAAATCGTTATTAAAGACACTGTACCTTTTCTACGCTGATATTCCACTACGGAATGTAGACATCCAGAAAGATAAATGCGCATCGAAGAGATATGACAAAAAATTATTTCAAAATTCCTCTCCAACCTCCATAGACTAGAAGGTGAAAAAAAAAAAAAATGAATGCAACTATCTTTCCTTTTGCAACTACCAGGGCGGTCCATGCGTAAGAGACCGCAAAAAAAAAGTCGCAGTCCGGGGCCTGAAAAGAGACCTGGGTCATCCCACTGCGCAACCACAAAAGCGGCTGTTTAGAAGCCATCAAAAAGGCGCGAAATCTCCATGGGGGACTGACTGTGTCAAACCAGTTTTTACGGAATATTACTCCGAGATCAGAGGTCATCATATTTCTGTTTCTTATTTTTTTTTATTCTTATAGAAGAGAATGGAACTTCGTGGCTGTGGAAATGTATTCCAGTGGGAGAAATGACCACGAGGATTTAAAAATTTCACTTTCGAGTTTTATTTTATTCGAGTGAGTTGAGCGGTTAGAAGAGCTTCGTTGAAAAGGGTTTCTGATTTTTTTCACCCTAACGGACGTTATATAGCGAGTGACTGAGAAAGTTTCGACATCGATATAAAGATAGATGTGTTGTTTTGCAATAAGATTTCCATCGGTATTTTCCTGCCATACACTGCCAATAAAATATTTTCCAATATATGGAAAATTTACTAACTATTATAGCTTATAAGCTTTTAATTGAAATTTAGTAGAACAACATTAATGTTGAATTATATTTCTAACATTTAAACATTTTTTAAGTCCTCAATCAATGTCTCATTTCAGTGACAAGAGTTGTTTAAAAGTATTTGAAAATTTAGTATTTATATTGTTTTTGAATTTTAAATGTAAAAATAAATATAGAACAGTTGTAATATATGGGAACAATTTTACGCGTATTGATGCAATATTTAAATGAATAAAGCGGGCGGAAAAATGGGTGTTTCTTCAAAAAAATATTAACTAATACAAATTGTTTCTAAATTACGGCAAATTAGTCCCTAACTCTCCTAAAAATATAATCCGAAGAGAGACAGTATAGATTCAATCTATGCCTCTTAATTGTCTAATAATTTACTTCCTTTTTCACAAACACTTATCAGGTGCAGTTTCAGTGGGGAGATAGCAGCGTTTTAGTGCCATTTATCTGAAGCACGATGTGCAGATGTTATAAGAAAAGGAAGAAGGACTATGGAAGAGAAAAAATACAAAATTAGAAGTTGAGAAAAGGAATAAAACTTGTATATTTTTTATTTCTGGGGCTAAATTTTATATGCGTAGTAGCACTTTAACAAACATTGTGCTCTGGAAAATATTGGAATAGATTATCGTTCTTCTGTTATCCCATAAGGTAAGGTTAAGGAGGAACAACTGAGTACACTGGGCATCAGAAACTTCTCTTTTATTTTTATTTTTTTTAATTATAGACGCATTTTTAAACTCACATTGACAACACTGATATATCTTTCTTCCACAACAACATTCATACCACCAGTGACATTCAGCAGTAGAGAAGAGATACTATGTTTTTTAAAAAAGTAGTTTTTGTAGCTTATACAACTTGAAACGCTACTCTATTCAAGTCGATTTGGTGATTTTAATTTCATAACTACTATAACTAATTTTATCGCTCAAAAATTACGCTAAATAAATTTAATTTGTATTTAATTTAAACTTTACTTTGTTTAGTATTACTTAAGATAAATTACGGTACTCAGTTGTCCCGTGTCGCGTAGCTTATCATTCAATACTATTTTTTTTTTTTTTTTTTTATGCATTCTGATTGGTTGTGTTATTATAGTAGGGTTACCAGGTGATCCAAATAATTTCGTGCATAAAAGTCAATTACCGATATTTTAAAGACTTAATACACTAAAACTTGTTTACTAGTGGGCAATTAAAAAGTTATTTTTCCTAGCATTCAGTGATATCATCTGTTGTACAAAAGATAAAAATATCACATTTTAAAATTTTAAGTCAAATTTCTAATTGCCATTAAACTAGTATGGTTGCTCTTTTCTTATGTCTGACGAATACTTCATTCGTTTCAAAGCGATATTTCAGCCGGAAATATGTTTCGGAAGGTATTACACCAGGTCTATGGAGCCGACTGGCGATCATTCTTAATAAACAACCTCCAGAAGCGATTGTCGGCGGCAGTCTTCTTTTGTTGTCCAATGCATCACAGGTGCGGTCTTTTTGAGTCACGACTCCGATCAAGCAGCGGGGGCGTTAAGAGTCACAAAGCCGGCCGCATTAGTGTCACTTTAGTCACCTCTAACTCTAAAAGAATCTCTCCCTGCTGCTACACGTGAGAATCTGAATACCACACACAGAGAGGGAATTCTTCTTTGTATCGTTTATCATGCGGGGCAGGTTGACTGAAAGGTGGCTCAAAGAAGAATGAAGAGAGTAGGTTTGATTTTGAGGATTATTATACACTTCTGCAGAATAAGGGGGAATGGCTTTGCTTATTCGGGTGTTGCGTAAGATCTTGTTTTGGTTGCGTAATCCTCTAGAGCAATGGTTCTTAACAGGGAGTTTTATGTTGTAGATCACGATATTTGTATTCAATCGACATTCGGAAACGTTACCAACTTCGAAGGAAAATGATGGACAGTTAACGAAATACTGTCAATAATGTAGGCATATTTTTAATTTGAAAGCGTTATAAATCAAACAAAAAGAAGAATTCAAACGTATTATTGATTGAAGTTTATGGTAAGGTTATAGTTTAAATTCGAAATTTGCTAGTTCAGTTACCTGCTAATAAAATGCACGCATTTCTCCCTCAAATCCGTAAAAAAATTATGCATTTCATTGTCAATCCTATTTCTACATTATAGAACTGGATGATACTAATTAATCAATGTAAAACATTACATTGTCGAGCACCCATTCTAAATAATATTTACAAACAGCCATAACTCACTTCAATAAATGGAATCTTCTGTCAACTCAGGTACTTAAGTTAGAAGTTAGGTGCATTTGCCCTTTTGGATATCGACCAAATAGGAGGTGCAAAGTGTTCCCGAAAACTCTTATTAAAAGTTCAAAAAAATCTGAAACCAATTAACAAGTAAACTGAGACAATAGTGATTGTTAATTAAGAAAGTTAACATTCCTTAACAGTACCACAAGTCTAACAATTAAAGGACTCATACAAATTTAGAAATGGTCATCCGGATTTCTCTTAGTCGAGATTTTTTCAGAGGGCAATAGTGACCGAAACATTGCTGAAAAACTTATAAAACTTTTGTAAAATATTAAAAATTCAATGCATGTAATTTTGAAGCAAATTCAGGGGCAATTCAATGTTTTAAATTCAACATAAAATAAAGATTTTGCAGATTTTTCTGACTGATGACGGAATAAGTTAGAAAATGACTAAGATTGTTTGTCAATTTTAGTAGGAAAATATATTTATATTCCTTACACTTTCGTTTTTTATGTATTGGTGAATGTTGTTACATCCACAACACGATATTGTTAATATTTTGAAGAATTATTTCAACCATGCTTCTGTTAGAAATGATACTATAGAAAGTCACAAAACAGGTTATTTCTTTAATAAGGCAGATTCAACCTCTATCCTTCACAAAGTAATGTGCACGTGATTGTTTATTCTAATTAAGCGAATGCAAAGAAGCGATAATGTGAGTATTGCATAAAATCCTCCCCCCTCCCCACCCACACACATACGTACAAGCTCTTTCCATTTCATTTTAAGCGAGGTTTTGAACAAATTTGACAGAACTTTCTAGTACCTTTATTTCTCGGCAGATTTCATTAGTTTCTGGCATATTACATTTTAAAGCAATCTAAGATTCACCAAGCAAGAACAGGCAAGAAAAAATATAATAACTTACAATTCACAAAAATAATTCGAAGTGTTTGCTGTAAAAGGTTAATTAAAAAAGAAATTTTTATAGCACTATATTATTATTAGAAAACCAGACTCCCTTCTCTTTTGTAGTTTTGTAAATTAAAATACTATGGTTGTACCTTTTATATAATATTGTATGCCCCCTTATGTTTAGTGCAATAATATAATTTAAAATTGTGCGCCTAAGAAAATCGAGATATCTTAAAATCAATTGAGTTTCCTTTTTATTAGATGTTAAATTTAATTAATATTGTTATTCCTATTTTGGAACATAATAAGCCACCTGGCAACAGGTTAGTCCAGTAAATCAATTAAAAAAGTCCACGTATAAAGGTACGCTAAAATACAGCCAATTTTGAGAAAGAATTTTATACCAAAGTAAAATGAATTTATTAACCAACATTACAGGAGGTTATTTTTACATTTAATCGACTAAATCAAATATTGAAACTTATCAAAATTAATGTTGCAATCACATCTCTTTTTTTTTGTGTGCACGTATTAGAAGAGTTAACGATATATGCGGGAAGTGCCACCAAATTGAGCATTTATATTAAACCCAAAGAGCTATCTAATAAGAGATATCTACTTATCTAATACTAAAGTGTCACAAAACCTTTGTTTTCAAATTAACAACCAAAGTTGAACTTATGTCAAACAAATGTTGGGTAACTTTACAGTATTTCTTACTGGTAATTTTTTCCGGTGAAATATTCTAATATTTTTGTTTGGAAAATAGAAAAGGTTTTGGAATTGAAAAGATATAGCCTTCATTCATTTTCACAATTTATTCCCATTGAGTGCATTTACTCCACTATTCTAAATTAATAGTTTAAAAAAAAAAAATTGAGCCCCATGATCAGTAAAAAGGGCTTCTTAGCAATGAGACAATAATAGCAGTAAAACTACTTTTACAGAGCCAACTGAGAGAAAATTAACAAAATCTTTTTATGACGATATGTAAGATTATACAGATTATTTGATTTTGTATTTTTATTAGTGAAAAAAATTGTAAAATGTTGAATCAAAATTTATGCATTTTTTTTTTTTTTAACTTGCGCTTCTGTCTTTCTTAAAAACCACTCCCTTATGGCAAACTGAGGTGCATTTAATAATTTAATGTTTGAATAGATTTACTACTTTGTCTGAAAAATCGAAAAAGTTTTGGAATTGAAAAGGTATTGCCTTCATTCATTTTTGCAGTTTATTCCCATTGACACTATTTAAAATTAAATAATTTTTTTTTTTTAAATAGAAGTCACATGATCTGTAAAAATGGCTTCTTAGCAATAAGACAACAATAGCAGTGAAACTTACTTTACAGAGCCAACTGAGAGAATATTAACAAGATCATTTTATGACGATATTTAAAATTATCTAATTTATTTGATTTCGAATTTTTATTTGTGAAACTATTCTAAATTAAATATATATATATATATATTTTAATATAGCAGTCACATGATCTGTAACAATGGCTTATTAGCAATAAGACAACAATAGCAGTGAAATCATTTTTACAGAGACAATTGAGAGAATATTAATAAGATCTTTTTATAACGATATTTTAGATTATACAATTTATTTGATTTTTATTTGTGAAAACAATAGTAAAATGTTGAATCAAAATTTATGCAATTTTTTAAACTTGCGCTTCTGTCTTTCTTAAAAATCATTCCCTAGGCAGAATGAGGAACATTTATTAATTTAATGTTTAAAGAGATTTACTACTTTATCTGGAAAATCGAAAAGGTTTTGGAATTTAAAAGGTATTGCCTTCATTCGTTTTCACAATTTATTCCTATTGAGTGCATTTATTTCACTATTCTAAATTAAATATATTTTTTAAATAAATACAGGCACATGATCTGTAAAAATGGCTTCTTAGCGATAAGATAACAATAACAGTAAAATTATTTTTACAGAGCCAAATGAGAGAATATTAACAAAATCTTTTTATGATGACATTTTAGATTATACAAATTGTTTGATTTTGAATTTTTCTTCGTGAAAAAATAGGAAAATGTAGAATTAAAATTTATGCAATTTTTTTAACTTGCGCTTCTGTCTTTCTTAATAGCAGAAGAGGTGCATTTAATAATTTAATGTTTGAAGATATTTACTACAGCACGAGGATTTATAGTTTCCTTTTTAAAAGTAAATTACAGAAAATAAGTATAGGATTTTTTTTTTTTTTTTTTTTTTTTTTTTCCCCTCTCTCTCTCTCTTCACAAATTGTCTTCTCCATAATTAAAATTCGTTTCGGACGGATCATTCTTTGCAACCTCGTGAATGTTTTGGTTTTTCAAGTGCTTTCAGCTAAAAGCTGAATTGCAAAATTCAGAAACAAATCCTAGTGACTCACATGGAAGCGCCATCTGTTATTCATAAAATAAACTTATTTTGTTCGCATTTAAATGCTCTGATTTCGCATCGTATTATTTCTTTTGTTTCTTTAAAATACTTTGATTATTTATTTGTTGAGTTTTATGGTTAATTCAGCTTTAAAATTCATAAGGAATTTTAACAACTATCAAATTTAGTACTTTTTTTATTTTAACGAATTCTTTTTTCAAAGATATTATTTAAAATAATTTCTATCATAAGTGATCGAAAACTAAAAGGTCAGCTCAATACAATAGGCAATTCAATCTACCTTTCTTTTCTTTTTTTTAAAAAAAAACTACTTTAAAATTTTCAACGTTTACCGAGAGTTTTTCAAAGAACAAACTATGGAATATACTTGAGGTTTAAAAAAAAAATTTATGAATATAAATTATTAGAAACTAACGATATAAAATAAAACAATGAAAACTATTAGGGGGCCTTAATACACAATGAAACAAAAACTTTCCACAACTTCAGAATTCAACTTCACAACTTCAGAAAAATTTGAAGGGCAAATAAATAAGTGGTATTAGAAGTTTAGAATATTACGGAATACTATTTACGTAAGCAACATTTTAATTGTTTGTGATGCGTTAACTTTTTTTTTTCTTCTAAATGCTGCATTTGGATGGTATTGTATGAAACAGTAGAATAATAAAAGATTGACATTAAAAAAAAACTATCTAAATTTGATGAAATAGAGCTTTAATTAACTTTTGTATTTTCGTTTATTTGCAAAAATCTCATTCTAATCAACTGTCCTTGCATATGCAATGAAGGTAGGTTAACAAAAAAATCGTACAGTATCTTAGTATTCCATATTACTCGACACATCTTAAAAATATGGTGAAAAAACGAAGGAATAGTAAAAACGGGTAGAGTTGACAACTCAAAGGTGAGCGTTGCATAAAAAAATGCCCCTCTTTGTGCCTCCTTTGAAAAACATTACTTTTAGTTTCAAAGTATAGGACAAATTTATAATAATTAATAAAGGTTCCTTAAAACTTACCCATTGAATTGCACTCCATCGCGATTGTAATGGTGCATGCAAATGGACAAGAGTTACTGTAGATAATTACGGCAGTAATTAGAAGTATTTTACGATATTTTCACTTGGTTTAAGTACTTAATGGAGGATAAATCTCAGTATACCTCAGAGTTCGCCGAAATGCGTGAAATCTGCGTGAACACGAGTTAAAAATCAATTTCACCCCACAGAACTAACCTCATGCGTGAATTCATGCATTAGCACATCATGGTTATTTTTTAAAAAATACTCCCCATTTTCTAAAATCAGAGATCATCCTAACCGTTTTTCGAAGGGAGGCGCTACCTCTCTGCCCTTTTTCTTTGAAAACAGCGTACTTTTCTGAAAAAAAATGCAAAATTTTCGTTTATTTTCCAAAGGAATACAATATACGGATCACCCATCCGACATCGCTAGTTACGCATGCGCATTCATATTCAAGCGTGCCTCGCACAGACCACTGTCTGACGAAAGTCAATGAATGGCTGCTGTTACTACGTCCTCATTAGTAGGTAGATTGTATTTGGCGTCCCACAATTTCCAAATGTAATTTCGTGCGTTCCTTAATTAAGTGTACTTCGCGGCTTTTTTACTATATCTTCTTGCACAAAATAGCGAAAAAGGTAACCTCTAGCGTGAATTCATGGAAAACGTAAATTAACATTATGTCGCCCGGGCGTCTAATCTGATATATATATATATATATATATATATATATATATATATATATATATATATATATATATATATATATATATATATATATATATATATATATATATATATATATATATATATATATATATATATATATATATATATATATATATATATATATATATATATATATATATATATATATATATATATATATATATATATATAGGTTGGACTGGTTCAGAAGTTCAGATCATTTCGCCTATGTTTATCTCGCAGGTGTTTTTTCGGGATATCGTAAATCGACAAGTTTTACTTTTCCGTTATTTGCCAGATAGTTTTGCGAAACACCAACATGGTGTCACCGAACAGCATAGTGTTAAGAGTTTGTTTAAGGTTTATAACCATCAAGTGTTTTTTAGTAAACATTTAAAAAGCATATTTCCACTTATTAACTCTGATACGCGAAATCGCGATCATGCATCACTGTTATTGTCGCAGTTATTAGTTTTGTCAAAAAACTAATTTTACTTTAGTTTTTAAAAAAATTAATTTAAAAAATACTCTTTAGATTTTAAAAATACCCCTAGAGGGGGAAAGTACCCTTTGGAAATATTTAACTGGCGAACACTGGTATTCCTTTTTATTAAAAAGTCCATTTACCAGAAGTTTTTCTTTATTTAAAAAATGCTAAAAAGAAAAAAAATTCAAAACTTTTTTTTTTTTGTAGCGAATTTTAAAAATAAAGTATGTTCTTATGGTATCAACTTTATGCATTTATTTTCATTAACGTTCGAAAGTACTTTATTTATTGTTAAATGTTTATCGGAATGAAATCGGGCAAAGGGTTGAACTCAGTGCAAAAAGTGTGGGTATACAAAACTATTTATGGGCTATACAATCATGCTATTATAAAAATGTATTATACTATGTATAAAGATGTAAGTATTTTTATTAACAAATACTGTTACACTTGGTCAACTTTTAACTTTGAAGGAACTTTCTTTTAAGTTTAATTTATATTTCTGTTTCATATCAAGACAAGCTATATATATATATATATTCGAAGGATTTGAAGCCAAAGCAAATCGAAACTTGCAGAAATTTATTCCAAAATAACTCTTCACAGTTCTCTTACAGCTCCAGAACTTCTCGTTCTATTAGACACAATACAGCTCTTTTCACCTCAATAGAGCACAAAACAGCAGTTAAAAACTTGACAAC
Source organism: Linyphia triangularis (assembly GCA_963978545.1). Taxonomy (NCBI): domain Eukaryota; kingdom Metazoa; phylum Arthropoda; class Arachnida; order Araneae; family Linyphiidae; genus Linyphia; species Linyphia triangularis. The sequence continues at coordinate 64,110,265 of OZ021732.1, forward strand.
AACTGCTAAATCGCCGCAAAAGACAATGCAATACAGTTTGCCTTAGAACTACTCAGTAATTCCAGTCAACTAATGGACTCAGCTAACAACTAACTCAGTGACTCAAAATCAGTCAACTAACTAACTAACCCCACTCACGGCCGGGCTTATATAGGGGAGGCTGCGAACCTTCTTGAAACCTCTAGAGGTCGATATTTGGAGAACTTTCCAGATCGTAGTCGAAAAGTCCTATACATGTACCTGGGGACCGAAAATGTCGCCAAATGGTGGCCAAGTTTGGCGACATTTGGCGATTTCTCGCCAAATTTGGCGACAAAAATTAGTTGCCAAAACCGTCGCCAACTTGGCTCTATCTCGCCAATTTGGCGAGATTCCTATTACCATAATGTTAAATGCCCTGCCCCTTGAAACTCGCTTCCCAGAGTTACCTCTGTAAAACCCGTTATCAAGCATTGAGATGCTCACTGCAGGGAAGCCAATTTAACGACGAACTATTGCACTGCCTTATGCGAAAGTACATAAATTACTATTTACAAAATTAACACTACGAAATATTTACAAATATACAAAAATTCGTAACAATATATATATATATATTATATAATATTCATTAAATAATCTCTTACTTCCAAATCAAAAAAGCTATATCCTCCTGAGACCCTGTGTACATTTAAATGCGCATCGGATTTTGTGCGCATAGCTTTTCTTTGCATGAAATATCAGAATTCAGTCCTACAGCTGATGACAATTCCACCGATTGTGATGAAGTAGAGCCTGTAAAGAAACGGCAAAAAACAGTTCCTCTGGTAGTAGAGGAGTCACGAAAAGTTGGTGAAAAGCACATGCCAGTGTTACGTTAGGTGCTTATCGGTTGATTTTATTTAAGTAGAGATCATCGATGAACATTGACAAGCACATAACTAACTTGAAAATATAAAGGACATTACTTATGGTAAATAAAAATTGTTCTTAACAGTGCAAATTAAACTTTAGAAAGTTGTTGAGTCATGATTGTCTGATCAGTTCGTTAGATAAGTTCGTAGCACGTTGTCCGGGAGTTCAGAGTCATCTCATGTTTTCTGCCGGGTTGAGTCGAGTTGAGTTGTTGCTTTAGAGTTGGTGGGTATGTGACACCACAGTACCCCCCTGCCAGAGTTTAAGTCAGGAGATGTTGGGGAAATCTGACACGTCTTCCAGACCTTGTGGTTGTCTGGTGTTGTCCTGTTACAACATCTTGAGGAATCAAAGGTCTTGGTTCGCTTGGCTGTTCCTCTGCCGAAGACGAATCACTAATGGTGAACGCTGGCTTGAGTCTATCAATGGAGACAGTAGATTCCTTTCCATTGACCAGCAGACGGAAGGTTTTGGCATCACGAGAAAGTACTCGATACGGACCATCATAGGGTGGCTGAAGCGATGCTCTCACTTGTCCAACTCGGACGAACACATGGGAACAGGTGTTCAGCTCTTTATGAACGAAGATTTTCGGACGCGTGTGATGGGAGGTTGGAGTTGGTTTGATCCTGTTCATAGTGTTCCTCAACGTTTCAACGAAAATGGTATGATTTGGATCTGTTTCGCTGGAGACAAACAATTCACCTGGAAGTCGTAAACCTGTGCCGTATACCAGCTCAGCTGAAGTGGCGTTGATATCTTCCTTAATTGAAGATCGCATGCCAAGGAGGATAGTAGGAAGAACTGCACTCCATTTCTCTGTGTTGTGACACATGATGGCGCTCTTCAGAGGACGATGAAGACGTTCTACCAAACCATTGGACATAGGATGATAAGCGGTGGTGCGCAGCTTGTTTATTCCAAGAAGCTTGGCTAGTGACTTGAAAAGTGTCGACTCAAATTGGCGTCCCTGGTCACTGGTGATGTGGGCCGGAACACCGAATCTTGAAATCCAACCAAAATACAAGATCTCTGCAACACTTTCAGCTGTGATATCTGCGAGGGGGAAAGCTTCTGGCCAACGGGTGAAGCGATCGACCACTGTCAAACAGTATCGAAATCCTTGGGATGGTGTGAGTGGGCCGACTAAATCGATGTGGATGTGAGAAAATCTAGTGTCAGGGACTGCAAATGTTCCTAAGGGACTAAATACATGTCTTTGTACCTTGGAGCGTTGACAAGAAGTACAGGCTTTAGCCCACATTCGACAGTCTTTCTGCATGGAAGGCCAAATGAATCGTTCGCTTACGAGTTTCGCTGAAGATCGTATTCCAGGGTGATTGAGATTATGAAGGGTGTCGAATGCCAGTCGTCGATGTGCAGCTGTTAAGAAGGGACGGATTCTCTTTGTAGAAACGTCGCAGTGTAACTCAACATCGGTTCCAGGAAGTTTAAGTTTCTGCAACTGAAGACTTGATGATGTGGACAACAGAATTTCTTTAAGATCTTCGTCGATGGTTTGGTCCTTAGCAACTTGTTCGTAGTCAATAGGAGAAGGAAAAGTGACTGTAACAATTCTTGACAGAGTGTCAGCTGGGATGTTTTCAGAGCCTTTAATGTGGACGATGTTGGTGGTGAATTGCCCTATAAAATCCAATTGTCGCATCTGGCGTGGTGAGCCTTTATCTTGCTTCTGCTTAAAGGCGAATGTCAGGGGTTTATGGTCAGTGTACAGTTGAAATTCTCTGGCTTCAAGCATGTACCTGAAATGTTTAACTGCTGAATATGCTGCTAAAAGTTCCCGATCATATGTTGAATAATTTCTCTCAGTTGGTGTAAGTTTTTTAGAGAAAAATGCTAGTGGTTGCAGATCACCTGATGGAAAGACTTGATGAAGAGCAGCTCCGATTGCAAAGTCTGAGGCATCAACATGCAATGCTAAGGGGGCATTCGCTGAAGGATGATGCAGAAGAGTTGCTTGTGCCATTTCAGTCTTACACTTGATGAAGGCCTGAACTGTCTGTATTGTCCATGGGATTGGAGTTTTGTCATTTCTACGACTATCCTTGAGAAGCTCATGAAGAGGTGCTTGAGTTGATGTAGTGTGAGGCAGGAAACGTCTGTAGAAGTTGATGGTTCCAAGAAATTGCCGAAGTTGTTTCTTAGTCTCAGGCTTAGGGAAATCTTGAATGGCTTGGACTCGATCTGGCAAAGGTTCAGATTTTTCTGGTTAACGAGGTATTCCAGGAATGGAACTTCTTTTGCTGCAAAGACTTATTTAGAGGTGTTAATAGTCAGACCGTACTTGTCCAGACGCTTGAAGACTAATCTGAGGTGGTGATGATGCTCCTCAATATCAGAACTGGCAATCAGGATGTCATCGATATAAGGAAAGCAGAAGTCTAATCCTTGCAGAACTTCGTTGATGAATCTTTGAAAGCTCTGGGCCGCATTAGAAAGACCAAAAGGAAGACACAAAAATTCAAACAAACCAAACGGTGTGGTGATTGCAGTTTTAGGTATGTCATCCGGATTAACTGGAATGTGGTGAAAAGCGCGGACGAGGTCAATTTTTGAAAAAACCCTGCAACCCTCTAAATTCTGAGAAAAATCTTGAATATGCGGTACTGGATAGTTATCAGAAACAGTGATTTTGTTAAGAGTTCTATGGTCGCCGGTAGGTCTCCAGTTATTATCCCCTTTTGGAACGAGGTGCAGTGGAGATGCCCAGTTTGACTTTGAAGGGCGGCATATACCTTGATCCACCATATACTGAAATTCCTGCTTTGCTATCTTAAGCTGGGCAGGATCTAATCTACGTGGCCGAGAAAATACAGGCGGACCTTCAGTTTCAATAAAATGCCTCGTGTTATGAGGAAATACTCCCGCAAATGGGCGGGGTCGAGTAAGGTTGGGGAATTCTTTTAAAATATCATGTACACATGAACCACTTGCAATAGTTTTAATTGATATAGGCGGTCCATGATAAGATTTTCCTGACGTCGTTAATGAAGTTAAAGGATCAATGAGCTTTTTGTTTTTAATGTCAACAACCAGACCAAAATGTTCTAAGAAATCAGATCCAATTATAGGCTTCGTTAAGTCGGCAACAGTAAATTCCCACCTAAATGGACGTCGCAAGTTTAAATTTAATTCTATCATTTTTGTTCCATACGTAGCGATTTTAGAATCATTGGCTGCAAAGAGATATATGGGCGAAGGTTTATTATTTCCGCATTGAGGTATAATAGAAATATCAGCACCAGAATCAACGAGAAATTTCATGCCACTGTTAAGATCCAAAATAAACAAACGACGGCTTATATGTTTGGTGTTAGGGCCATCATCGCAAGCCGCTACTGCAACTGGCCCTGCGCGTTTCCCGACGCATTTTGAAAGGAACATGGAGAGTTGCACTTAAGAGCCCTTGCTCCAAACTTACAATGATACCAGCACATACTTCTATCATTTAAATTGTTTTGTGTACTATGGGGAGTTGCGGAACGATTACGGGAAGTTGCGTTTCTACGGTAGTTATTACGCCCGCGTGAATGGTTGCGTTCACGATTTAATCCAAAATTTGTACTCAGTCGCTCAAGTTTTTGACTCAATTCAGAGATCTGACCTTTCAATTCAGCGAGGGTAGTATTTTCTGACACTACAGATACGTATGAATTGCTTGGTTCAGTCAATTCTGCAACTTTATCGGCAAGAATAGCCAACTTATCTAACTCATCCCCACTTATAGCTAGCACTGTTTGAATGTTTTTCGGAAGTCGTTGCAACCATAAATTTTTCAAAAATTCGTCACCAACTTTGCCATGTGAAAGTTCCTTCATTCGACGTAATAAGATGCTTGGTTTTTGGTCTCCAAGCTGTAAATCCTCCAACAGAATTTTTGCCTCTTTGGCAGTTGAGTGTTGAAACAAATCCAAAAGCCGCGTTTTTAAAGTAGTAAACGGTTTAACATCAGGGCATTCAAGAACCAAATCACTAACTAAAGCCAAAATTTCATTATCTAGCGCGTTAATTAAATAGTTGTATTTAGAAGTTTCGCTTCTAATTTGATTAATTGAAAATGCAGCATCGATTTGCGCTAAAAATAACTTTATATTTCCCTTATGAAATACCAGTAATTTTATATGCACGCGGTTAATTTCCACATTTTCAGCAGTGTTATCAGCAACAGACATTTTGACTTAAAAACAGAAGTAGTTGGAAAAATCAAAACGAAACCAAAATAAAATAATGCAATTAAGAAATAAAGCAATCACCACTCCGAAAGAATTAATGAATTAATGTCAAATCCTTACCTTGTTCTATTTGCCGTGGACTTCAATGCAGCGATATTTCGGGTTTCACCACGTGTATTCATTCAAACGACGTGTATCCATTTGGGAAGTTGGTTTTCATCATTTCTAATTCGGCTCCAAATCATTTAAAAGTCAGGTTTAAAGTCGTAATCCTTTATCACCACAGTTGTAATGCTCACCATATCGCTCAAAAGTTTTTAAAATGTTCGTTAATACACAGGTCACCACTGTTACGTTATGTGCTTATCGGTTGATTTTATTTAAGTAGAGATCATCGATGAACATTGACAAGCACATAACTAACTTGAAAATATAAAGGACATTACTTATGGTAAATAAAAATTGTTCTTAACAGTGCAAATTAAACTTTAGAAAGTTGTTGAGTCATGATTGTCTGATCAGTTCGTTAGATAAGTTCGTAGCACGTTGTCCGGGAGTTCAGAGTCATCTCATGTTTTCTGCCGGGTTGAGTCGAGTTGAGTTGTTGCTTTAGAGTTGGTGGGCATGTGACACCACATCAGCAATGGACACTAAGACTTTTTCCTCACGTTGTCGGGTGTCTGGATGTTCAGCGCGAACAAAATTTTTTTGCACTAACTGTAAAGTATTTTTATGTATCGCGTCCTCACGAAATTGCTTTGCAGCCTTTCAAGATTAAATTTCACATCTGAATAATTCAATTTCAGAATTTTTGCAAGCTTAAGGAGTCTTGTCTAAGTGTACTTAAAGTGCATGGATCAGTTCTGAACTTTAAAAGTACGTTACATAGACCCAAAAGAATAATGTACATAAAAATTAGCTTTAAATCATGTTTCAAACAGTTGTGGGTCTCAGGGGGATATCACAGAATATTCATTATAATGACAATAAATATTTGACCCTTGTCCAATGTTAGTGTTAGCAAGTATAAATTATTTCATTACTAGATAATATTTTTATTATAAGATGCGAAATTATAAGATTTATAATTGAAGGGAGGGGGGAGGCACCAACTTTTGGGCATCCCCCCACTCCCCCCCCCCCACCCCCCACCACCACTTCTACCACTGGTTGAACTCGTAATATAACGAAAATCACACGGGCAAATTGAACTGAAAGACAAACAAAATAAAAATTATATTGTCATAAAAGGAGGTAAAAAAATGATGTCTGATATGATGACCTTTGATTTTGGTAAGAAGACTGACACAAACTTTATATAATCCCGGGACTGTGTTTTTCAGAAAGTAATTCAAAGCTAATGATTTTATTTTCTGCTAAAACGGGAGGAAAGATTCTAACAAATCATAGAGATCAATTTATGAGAAGTCATTAATTGTTTCTTAGATAAACAATCTTGAATTTAATTTCTTTACTTAGATTCTCACGCTTTGATTCCCCACTCTAAGAAACAGATGGTTCGGTTTTACACTTCATCTTTCAAAAGTCACGATAAGAAATTAATGTCATTGTAATAAAAATTGATTATGATAATCCCCCCCTAAAAAAACACCACATGAACCACAATACTTTTTTGTCCTGCGGTTAATTTATAGACCTAGAATTCTTTTAATGAAATTCACGTTTAATCATTGTCGAATAGCCGCAACTTCACGCACCTCAAACACGACAAAAAAAGGACTACTGAAAAAAAAGGGGACGCCATAGTAAAAAAAAAAATCCGCTTCTGATTGGGTAGCATTGGGATTTAAGCTCATTTGGCAAGAACTGAGCACAGAATACCAAATGAGACTTTACTGCAGCGACACAATGAAGTTCTGTCATGCATTTAAGCTCGAAGTGAGGTATTAGAGCTTGCATGTGTCAAACGAAACATGCATTATGCTTTGATGAATTAGCAGATTATTCCCGCATTCAGGTCTGAGGTGTAAAGAAATGCTTCCCTCTTTTTTATTATTACTGTTTCTTAAGAAACTCTTGAGGAATTCTCGGCTCTCTTTTAGAGACATTAATTTGGCCACGAGACCAGCATTTCGAAATGACTTGGGGAGAGAATTAGAAGTCAAAACCGGTGGCTTGATAGCGAGGAATGAAGAATGGTCACAAAGGAAGGGTGATAAAGGAAACTAACTCGAGGTATTTTATGAAATGGACTGTCGGTGGTGAGGAACTTGTTTCGAGTTGTGAGAATTTTTGCAGTCACCTTTTTCTTACTGTAGGGGATTACTACGCTAAATTGGGAAATCAGTTGAGGTGAGATATTGCAAAATATTTTTCGTTATTCCGCACTACGCATAAGATGCTGTATTTTGTGAAATTGTGACACTGAAATTGGGCTTAGAAATTTCTAAATTTGAATTATTCACATCTGAGCTTACCTGACACCTAAATACTTATTAACTCTTTTAATTTTTAAAACTGTACAAAATTATATGATGCAAGCAAAAGTGATTTCTATGCTAAAGCCGTATATTTATTGAAATGACGTACAACTAATTTAAAAATCACATAGGAAATATTTTTATTCGCGCAAAGGACATATTTGTATTGAATAAAAGTAGATATAGAAGTTAGAACAGCAAATAAATTAATTTGAAAAATGCACACAGTCAGTTTGTTTGTCCAATTTACTTCAGGAGTGATATCCAGCGTAGAAAACCTATAAAATTACCTTTGATGGGTAGGCTTGGACGATGTATCGATACATCGTCCAAAACCGGTGTGAAATCAACATTGTCAAACAGGTTTCACTCAAGGAGGTTAGAAGAGAGAGGAGGTCCGAGCAAGCTTGGCGCGAAGAAGCAGACTTTGGCAACCCTACTCTCACTTGAACTAAGCCTATACAAACCGACTTTTTAGTACGCTCTTCTACGGGAAAAAACGTGGGTAGGTTTGGAAATTCTGCAAAATTTTTAATATAATTTAAAAAAAACACAATTTCTGTGGTTGTAGGTTATAGTTCAAGACCTGGTCTATCAAACAGTATGCGTATTACTCTTCACAGCTAATAATTAAGCAATATTTAACGGTTTTTAAATCCCTCACACTAACTTTGATTTTGTATGAGGCATGCAAATCGGGGGAGGGCTAATTAACTCATTTGCCGTCATCCAATCGAACAAAAACTTGCCAGATTGATTTGATGTTGACGAAATTGCACTCACTTAAGTTTTGGGGGCTATCACTATCACTAAAAGACTGCTTTTACACACGCTACTATTGTTTGTAATAGAACTATTTAGCACACTTGCTGTCTTCCCATCAATCTGAAACTTGGCAGATGGATTCAATGTGGATGAAAATGCATTCTATCAAATTTTTAGGCGAGTCACTGTCACTAAAAGGCCACTTTTACACATGCTTTTTACTGACGCTTTGGTTTACTTATATACCCATTTTCTATAATGAGATTAAACATTTAAACTTGGCAGACGCACTCGTTGTCTATCACAATGCTTTCTATTAAGTTTTGGGACTGTCACACAAAGGCCGTTTTTACAAGCGTTTCTATTGCCTTATTTCAGATTTACCAACTCACGTTCTTTTATTCAAACACCAAACTTAATTAAAACATGTAAAGTTTGACGATATTTAATGACTGAAATCTTCCACTATTAAAGTTGCCGAGGCAAAATATTCGAAGGGCTAATTAACCCACTTGCCGTCATCTAATTGAGCTGAAACTTGGCAGATGGACTCGTTGTGGATGAACATTTTAAAAATAGATTCAATATTTAAAAAATGGTTACAATATGTTCGTTACCTTTGCGCACTATATAATGTAATCGTTTCGTAATCTATTGGAAATATTTTACACTAGCTGTGTGGTTCCTCGTTGAGGATACCCGTCATTGTCCTCAGTCCCGAAAAGAAAACAAATCATTGGCATCGTCGTTTCTTCTGCTAAAGCATCATTGTAACATAAAAACAGCTCGCTTCACTCGCTGAAAAGTTCATTAACACATAAGTACTGGCTCGCTTTGTTCGTTGAAAGGTTAATTGCTACGCAAGCATAAGCTCCTTTCGATCGCTGAAAAATTCTTTGCTACGCCAGCACAGGCTCGCTTTGCGTGATGAAAGGTTAATTATTGCGCAAGCATAGGCTCACTTCGCTCACCAAAACTCGTACTCTACTCTTATTTGAAATCACTTTAGAAAGACCAACTTTAAAAAATTAAAAACTAATTTTAAACAAACTAATCAAAATGTTCACATTTTGTCAAAGAAAATCAAAATTAGAAGGTAAAATCTACTTATGTCGAAAATTTTAGAGTTCTACGCTTAATTAAAATAACTTTATTGAAAAAAAAGTTTTAAAAAAATAAATTAAAAAAATAATTAAAGTATTGGTTTGTTAATTAGATTGAAAGCTGACGATAGAGAAGAAAAATTAATGTTCAAATAATAATATATTTTTATAAAAAAAAAGCTTCAAGATAAAAATTAATGATATGGCTCCTTAAATAGATATTCTGTGCAACAACTTTGCTGCATATTTCTCATTATGAATAATGAATAGAACTTTTTTATACACAATTTCAAAACTTTTACAGTAATGTAAAGTTTAAAATAACTAAAAATTAGTGTTTGACAGTATATATTCCACCTCAAATTATGCCGAATATATAACTTTGATATAACTTTTTTTAATAACGTTCAATGGAATATTGTTGTGAAACATTTTAATGAATCGCACTTATAAAGTACAACTAAGTTTACATTACTCCCAAGGAGGTCTTCTAAACCTTCAGCTTTTACAATCATTCGAAAAGTGCACTTTTTTCCCCCTTGGGGGCATATGACTAACCGCATTGACTCCCCCAACTCCCCCTTTACAGGAAACAATCCAAACTAACTGACCACCTCCTTGGACTGGACCCATATAAATCACTTTTTAGTACGCTCGTCTACGGAGGACAACAAAGTTTCACTCTTTGAGGTTAATTTTGTAGCTATGTTAAATCTTTTATATAATTTTTAAAATGACAATTTGTGCGGTTGTAGGCTGTAGTTCAAGATCTGAACTATCAAATAGTACGCATATTACTCTTCACAGGTAAGAATTAAACACTATTTAGCTTATTTCTTTCTGAAGTACAAATGTTATTTTTATGTAATCTTGCCATGGTATCTAATGGGTTCAATATCGGAAAGAAGACTTAATGTACAGCAAAAATAGATTGTAAAAATATAAATACTCAAATATATTTTCTTTACTTGTGATATGTGCGTTACATTGTATTGTGATAAAATGTATCCTACGAGTTTGGTACTATATACTTATTAAATTATATTCTTGATTATACTATTATTATTATATTGCTTGACTTTTTTTTAAAATTATATATTTAGTTAAATAAGTTGTTAACTAGAGTAATAAGTGTTTTTAAATAAATATCTGCAATATACTTGTATTTGTTTTGAAAATTGTGAATATAAAGATGACATAAAATCTATCTAAATTCAATTTTTTTTAAATGGATTATTATTATTATTATTATTATAATTATTATTTTTTTTTTTTTTTTAACTTTTGCACAATATATAACGTAATATTTTTGAAATCCATTCAAAATATTATACATTTAAGTTATAATGCTCCATGTATAATTATATGGGGAATTCTCTGAAAACTGAAACCACTACACCTAAAAAAATCCCTCGAAAGAATATAAATTATTGAATTATTACTAAAGTTAGATGCCCGAAGTATCATATAAATTTTAAAAAAAATTGCGATCCAATTTAGTTTAATTTTTTGACATTGAAAGTTCACTCATTTCATTGACTCTAAATTAGGTGAAACATAGTATAATAAATAGAAATTTTTGAAAGGAACAAATTCAAGAATTTTTTTTTAATTAGTATAGTCATTATAATCAGTAGAAATATAAAAGTCCAAAAATATTGCAACCAAAAATATAGGTAGAAGAAGTTATGAAACTAAGCTCGAAGTTTTACACATGCCCCATGCGTTGGTGTGAAATATATATTTTTTTAAATAAAAATATATTTTGATTTTCAATTTTTGCTAAACTTTATTTTTTCTTTTAAAAGTCACTCACATAGTGCTGTGCAACTTCTTAAAAAATACAAAAATAAATTAACTTGCTATTTTAAGAAAATGCATGTCCCTTGCATCAGTAATTTAATATTTGCGTCAAATCAAGATTTTTAAGTACAGAGTTGTGTACTTAATACACATAGTACTGTTTTTATGCCGGAAAACTTTAGCGAAATTCTCTTCCATAATTTCTCTTATAACCCTTTTATAGCCTTCTTTAAAAAACCATTGCATCCTATTATGGTTGCCTGTCACCGATGATAATGTCTTTTTTGTATTGTACAATTTCTCCATTTTTGCAATGAATACATTTTACTTGAAAATAAACTGAGTTGATCTTTTTATCGCATAACGTTTCATTTCAAAAAAGATTTTTAATCGTATTGAATTTGCAAACTGTTTAGTTCGAGAAAGAAATTTTAACAAATCAGACACTTGTATTGGTCAACAGGTGTGTGCTCTAAGAGTAAGATTTTTGCTAAATTTCGTAAAATATAAAATAAAACAATCTTGATTTGTGAGGATCTTTTTTTCTTTAAACGAGATGAATGCGTCTTTTAAACACACAGTATGGTAACATTTTCTTTCTATTTTTTCCCCTGTCTTTTCCAATATTGTGCAATTCTTCATTTCGAACCGATTTTTATAACTTCATAAATTATTTTTAAAAGAGTTCTTAAATTTTAAGCATTTGTTATTTGTCAAGAAATGAGATTGCTTGGGAAAATATAAACACCATTCCATTCATTAAAAAGATGAAAAATGATTATATAAGACAATTTTAAAGTGCCATGGAAAATTTATATTGCCAAAAATATTCATTAGTTGTTTGATTTTTTCTTAAAAACGTAATTTACTAATCCCAACAAAGGGAGCAACCTATCAACCAAAATGTTCAAAAAATTGTGGCCACTTAGAGTAACAAGTAGAATAAAGTATGCATAATTTGTCTAACAAAATATACAACAGTTGTAACAGTAAAAATCTCACTGTTTTGCACTCGCAAAAATAGGATGTCCCGTGAGTCAGTTTCAGAACACCCGCTGAACTGAAATCTAAACCGCAGCTTTTACAATGACAATCCTTCAAGGGGTATTTTTTTTTTTTTTAGGAGCGAGTGTCCGAAGACTTCAACTCCGCCCTCGGAGCTAATTTGTAAGGGGCAATTGGGGATCCGCTGTCAACTTCGTGGGGGGGGGGGGGGGCCTGAAACGATAAGCGATTTTTTTTCCTTCCCATTTTTCTTAAGGGTATTTCGTAGAATCACTAAGTATTCACCAATAACATTGTGTCTAATTGTGAGCTGACATAAATCTTTTAAAGAAATTGAAGCCGATCACTTCTGTCTACTGGTCTCCTCTTTCCTCCATTTACAACAGAGATGGCATATTGGTACAGATTGAGTTCACTGGATAGTGATTAGCAAGCGCCGATGAGTCCAAAGCAATGGTCATATTGATCGTCACACCCAATCGCAAAATTTTCGTCTCCCCTTGCATCTTTTGTTAAAAATTGCTTTTCCTGTTCTGGGTAGTCCTTGCGAGCACTCCCGTGACCTAATGGCGACAGTCTGGTGTAAAATGTGGTTTTCAGTTCTTTCACTAACTGGAGGGCTGGAGAATTAGTCGAAAGTTTTTGTTCTTTGCGTTTTGTGTGCTTCTACTTTTCCAATGAAACGAGAGTTATACCTTCAGGCACAGAGCTAGAAGTGTTGGTGCGCGTGGTGACGCGTCCCCCCACTTTTCAAGAAAATACTCATGCGTCCCCTTCCCCCCCCTAGTTATAAAAACACTGAAATCCATTTCCTTACTTTTAAAAACTTTCAATCCGTCTAAAACTGCTAAAGAAAAATAACATTTATCTTTAAATGTAGTGACACTGAGAAGAAGTGATTTAAAAGTTTTCCAATGTAAAAAAAAAAGGAAATATTTATATTGGATATGTGTATCAGACTATTATAAAAATGTATTATACTACTTTGTATAAAGATATAAGTATTTTTATTAACAAATACTGTTACGCTTAGTCAACTTTTAACTTGGAATGAACTTTCTTTCAAGCTAAATTTCTATTTTTGTTTCATATAAAGATAAGCTATTTTTTTTAAATTTTTTTTTTATTCTCTATTAATTTAATTTCATAAAAAATATGCCCATTTGGAATCACTATTTAAATCTAAATAACGCGTTATATACATAATATTCAATTATTATTACTTCATTTATTCTCTTACTTCCAAGTAATAAAACCATGTCACAGAATATTCATTAAAATAACAAAAATATAAATTATTTCTTTACTAGTCATAATTTCGTATCTTATAAAAAAAATATATTAACATTTAACCTGGAATGGGAGGGGGGGGGGGGGGGTTGCACTTGTCACCAACTTTTGCCCCCCCCCCCCCCCCTCCTCTCCATTTTTCTTTTCCCACTTCTACCCCACTGTTCAGGCACTTTCTGACTGCTGATAAATATTCTAACTTTCCATGCTTAATTGCCTGCAATACAGTCCAATTCCAAGTTTAATTCTTTTTTTTCTTTTTCTTTTTTTCCCCCCTTGTAAGTCTCATTTGCGTTAGTGCGTTACGGGAAACAAATCCCTCAAAACACCCTAAGGGATTTTATTCTTTAATTGAGCAGAAAAATCAAGGAGGATTAGTAAATCCTTCGATTGATGTGGTCAAACTTTGCTTTCGATGTGAAAAGATATTAAGGAAAAATCTCATCAAAACATCGAACAGAGAAAATTCTCAATTAAAAGTAGATGTATTGAGAATGTTGTCGGGAGTCTTAGAGTTTTTTGTAGGAGAATCAATTTTTGAGGATTTAAATGAACACATGTTAGAACAAGATGTAGTTATGAACCACACAGTCCATTTAATAAAAGCCATTAGTGAAAAGTATTATGACATACGTATAAAACATTGGTGCAAACAACTGTCAACCAATTTAATTGATAAAAAGAAGAGAAATTTGTTCACTAAACTAATTTTATTTAGAGGAGAATAACTTTGTATTTCAGATTTTTAAATGTATTTAAAATTTCTTAATGTATTTAAAATTCCTTAATGTATTTAAAATTATGTCCAAATGTATATCTTTAAATGTTTATGATGCAAAAAAATTAGGGTTACGGTATGTGTTTCGTCTGGAAGTTTTTAAATTGTGATTTATGCATGTTTAGGGAAATTCTCCAGTTAAGCCTATGAATCCAGTCCTATGAATTTTCTTTCTGCCCTTTCAGCAAGTTAAATTTTGTCGTTGGAAGTTTAGTAATAAGGAAGTTAAATATTGGCGAAACGGCCTCAAATTTAAAAACTGAATAATAATATAATGTATTATAAAGATATTAATCAGTGATTTTGTTATACATTTTCCATTATGCTGCCGCAATAAAAATAGACTTTCTTTTATTCAACACCGTTTACACTTGTGGCAACATTTTCGTGATATTCTGGTGTTGTTGCTTTAGGGCATGCTTTAACTTTCACAAGTCCCTTTGCCCCTTTCAAAAGTCCGCTGCTTGGAGTCAACTTTCATGCCTTACGTTTTAAATGTTTGCCAATGTTTATTTTTTGTGTTATAAATTAACTTCTTCATAAATTTGTTAATTAATAAAGCTGTATCAGTTAAGTAATTAATCACTTTTTCTTTGCTATCCTACCTTAAGATAATCCACTGTTTATATATTTGCAAACTTAATTTTTGAGTTCATATTTAGATACTTAAGTTGATGCTATTTTTCTAGAAAACGTCATATTTTGAATACATTAATATATCTAAAATTTCTTTGTCTCTACTGATTATTTTAAATTATAAAAACAAAAAATAATTTATATAAGGAAATAATGAATCTCTAAACGGTATTTTTTTTTCCTTGTAATCTTATATTTATATTCTAATATTTTTTTTTGGTATTTGTGGTATCAAAATGCTTGGAAGTAAAATAAGCTGTCTCACTTTTTGTAGAATGTCTAATGTTTAAAATCTGAAATAGGTTAATTTCCTTAGTGCGACCCCTCATATTTTTTGCGACATTATCGCGATGTTGTTGCTGGGTTGCTGCTTTAGGCAGGGGTCCCAGACCTGTGCCAATTGAGCCCAACTGCGCCAAATACAAAAATCTGCTCCAAGCTGCTCCAAATGCTTTATTTTAGCCATATCTGCGCCAGAACGCTACTTTTTTTTTTTTTTTTTTTTGAGCGTTGAAATTCGATATTGTTTGCCGCTGAAATATCGCTATTGTTGAGAAATATTCCGCTATATTCGGCGCTAACGCTGATATTTACGTTAGTGCGGTATTCATTTTCTCCCGAGTGCTACGATGATTTGCGACGTTAATGCTGACATTATTGTCAAGTTTTACGTTGTTATGACGGTCATTTTCGGAGTCTTTCATCGATATAATAGCTCAGTAGTATTGAGAATTGCTCCAGTTAATTCAACGCTATCGCAGATATTTTCGTTGGTATGCTACGATATTGTAATATCCGAAATTTGCCCCGATATTACTTAGAGAATGTCGCTGTTACTGCGATGATTTGCGACGCTGATGCAGACGTTATTGCAAATTATTGTGAAGGTCGTTTTCGTCGAGTCTTTCACCGATATATTAGAGCTGTTGTTGAAAATTGCTCCCGTTTATTCGGCTCTATTGCTGATATTTTCGTTGGTGTGACGGTCATTTTTGAAGAGTGCTGCGCTTTTTTTAACATCCGATATTACCGAATCTTGCACAAACATTACCGAGAAAATGTCAATATTACCGACATTTGTGCCGATATATACGTTTTTGTGATGGTCATTTCTGCTGAGTCTTCAACTTACGTAATATCCTCTGTCTAGATTTTCGACGGTTCGATGAAGTTTACACTGATGTAATAGCAGCTACTGCCGAGATTTGCGACGCTGTTTGGTGACTTAAAAAATACGATGTTACTGGGATTTTGCGCCGATATTACCGAGATAGTGATGGTATGGTGGGTGCTATCCCCGATATTTACGTTGGTGTTATATTCGTTTTTGCCAAGAGCTATGGTAATGTAATAGCAGATATTGCCGAGATTTTCGACGCCGATTTGGTGACACTCGTCTCGGATATTTTTGCTTCAAAGTTTTTTTTTATTGCAAATTTTATATTTCTGCTAGAATTTTTTTTTTTTTCTTTCTACCAAAGTTGCTTTTACATGCTACAATAGGCTTTTTTCCTGCTACTAAACTTGTTTTTATCTGCTCCGAAAGTCACTTTTTCTGCTCCGAAACTTGATTTTACCTGCTCCAAAAACTGCTCCAAATCTTTCTGAGTGAGTGGGAGCCCTGTTTAGGGTATTCTATAACTTTGTCAAGTTCCTTTCACAAATCTGTATCATTGAATCAATTTTCGTACCTTAGAATTTAATTTTTTTTCAACGTTCATTTTTTGTATTATAAATTCTATCAATAAATTAATCTTAGTTCAGCAATAAACAACTTTTCCATCCCTACCTCAGAAGATAATATGCACTATTTATACATTTTGCAAACTTAATTTTTGAGTTCCTATTTAAATAATTAAACTGTTGCTATTTTCTCTAGAAAATGTACGGTTTTGGAATACATTACTTCATTTGAAATTTTATTCTTTAATCTCTACGGATTATTTGAAATTATAAAAACCAAAAATAATTAATAAAACAAGAAATAGTGAAAGTGTAAACAGAAATAATTTTTTTTAGTTTTGTTATTTTGTATATAATATTTTTGGTAGGTACAATGTTATTTGTTGTAATAAAATGTTAATATGTAAAATGAGTTATCTAACTTGTTGAAAAATGCCTTTTGTATAAAATCTGAAAAAGTTCTTATATTACTGTATATTAATTTATGTTAAAGTATAAAATAAAATTCAAAATATTGAAATTGATTGTGTTACTAAAAGTTCACTATTTTAAAACTATTTGACTATTTGTCAAATGTAAATTAGTTTAATGAAAATAAACACTGGTTTTTGTAAAAATTGCTAAGTTTCAATAAATTTAATTTTTGAAAAGAACTATTTAAAGGAAATTCAGAAAAGATCGAGTCTTTTTCAAGAGAACGAGGAACATCATATTTATTCCAATCTCATAACGCAATTACGAAAGGCGAACAAAACCATGTTAAAAATTATTTTACAATAGTAGAGCTCATGAAAAGAATGCTATCTCCAATTTCATTTCAGATTCTCTACAAAAACTATTTAAAATGAAAACATTAAAAAATATATATATATATATATATATATATATATATATATATATATATATATATTAATTAATTATTAAATTCACTGAAAGCTAATGCGCAGCTTTTACAATCTGTCCAGGAAAGCAGGTTTTTTTTTCTTGGAGGTGGGTGACAACCGCGTCGCTCACCCCCCTCTGTGTTAATTTGTAATGGACAATATCTTCAGGGCACAGGATACTACTGTCCTGTTCCTCCTCGAAAGCAAGTCCATTATCACTCTGCGTGAGAATAGGGACAGGGAAAGCCCCCTGCTATTGTGATTTGTACGCAGAAGTTTTACGACTTGTCGATGAATTAGGCGGCTCCTTTTGCTTAGATCTTAAAGTATTTGGATTTCGAACTAATGTTTAAAAAGAAAAGGAATAAAGGAAACAAATTTGGCATTCAATTGAAAACTTTGGATGATCTTTTTCCGTTGGAATGACACTTTTCCTACTAAAATAGCTTTACAAAACATTATTATTGTAATATCATGGGTAATCAGGCAATCTCTACATTGCTTTGGTTTAGTTTATATTATTATTTATGAAGCTCTAATGTATTTTTGGAATATTTTGTGTTTCTGAAATACGTTTATGAGTATTTTTGGTTGAATTCAGTAATTAATAGCAGTGATTAAGAATAATTTCAATACTGTAATTCGCCAAAAATTGATATTGCACTCAAACATTATAAGAAAAAATCTATAAAAGAACCGCAATAAAAAAACTTAAAAAAAAAATTTCTTTACATGCAAGACCTGTCACATTTGTTGTGACATTTTCGGCTTGCCGCTTTAAACTTTTTCCAAGGTTCATATATCTTTTGTTATAAATTTTCTTCTATTCATAAATTAGACTCGTAATAATTAATAACTTTTTTCATGCATAAAACTACCCTTTAAAAGATAATTCATAGTACTAAATAATATTTAAAAACTGCTTTCAAAAAGCACTGAAATGGTAAACACAATAATTATCATCAAACGAGGATTTATATATATATATATATATATATATATATATATATATATATATATATATATATATATATATATATATATATATATATATATTTGTGTATTTATAAACTCAGAAGTAAAAAATAAACAGATTTATCTAAACTTTTACAAACTACACAGATATTACTGCGCCAGATTAGTGGAATCTCCCTGAGTTATTTAATGATGCAAACTTCTCAAAGAGTAAAAATCTGAAGTAAAGAAAAGAAAAAAAACTGTATGACGATTTAATTATTTATATCATTAACATCTTAAATTCAAGAAGTCTTTCTACTATTATAACTCATAAAAACAAAGTTTCTAATATAAATCCTTTATATATATGTTTTATGTGTTAAGTCACTGAACTCAGATCAAGTTTTGATAAAGTTTGATCACTAAGGGGGAAAAACAACATCTATTCCGAAATATTTACTAGTTTCAAAACTTGCTTGAATACATTTTCATTCACAGCGAGTCTATCTGGCAAGTTTCAGTCCAATTGGATGAAGTGTGATGTCATCCGAAGCGACGATAGTAGCTATAAAAGCATTCTTTTATAATAGTGTCAGTCCCCTAAACTTGATATAATACATTCTAGCGACAATGAATCTGTCTATCAAATTTCAGAGCGATTGGATGACGGTAAGTGGATTTATTAGCATTCAGAAACGATAATAGAAGCCTGTGTTAAAGCGATCTTTTTGAGTGTCTGTGACAGCCCCCAAAACTTGATACAATGTATTAGAATCTATATCAAATCAATCTGCAAAGTTTCATTTCGACTGGATGACAGAACGGGTGTTAATAAAAAAAATCATTAGAAGTGACAATGTAGTGTCTGCAATAGTGGTCTTTTAGTGACAGCCCCCAAAACTAAATACAATGCATTATCATCGATAACGAATCTATGTGACCAATTTCACCCGATTGGTTGGTTGGTTCGCTCAACGACCTATTTTTATGCACAATAACGGCTAATCAGGCCAGGATTTACAGCTTAACGTGGATTCTGAACCATAACGAACATCCATGGCAAAACCCGGATTCAAACCCGGCCTTTGGCATGACTGGCACGAGCGCTAACCACACCGCCATCAGGTTGGTCAGCCTGATTGGATGACGGTAAGAGGGTTAATTAGCCATTCGTAGATTTGTAGGTCACACACACACAAAATCGAAATTTATATAAACAATTTTTTAAAAAAGGTAATAATTTGTAAGTAACTGTCAGAACGAATGAAATACAATCATTTGATATAAGTTGAAACATATTGTGACTTACCATAATTTCCAAATTTGCACCTGCATATTACATCTTATTATTTGTTTTTCAACCTTCTCGTATACTATACTTGTATGGTCAAATCGCTATTCTCAGAAAAAAAAATTTAATAATTTTTAGAAGAATTTTGTTTATCGATACAAAAGTATCATCCTTTATGGCCACCTGAGCAGACATCACCCCCCTTTCCGCATTGGGGTCAAGTCAATAACGCCACTGCTTATAAAGCAATGTTAATCAGTAAACAAGCCCATTTTATAATTGTTTTAGAATAATAAAAGCTACAAAAATGATACTAACTCTACACAGATTCTCCCCCAAAATAACTTCCCAAACAATTTGGGAGAAGGGGGGGGGGGGACAGAAGAAGTTCTCTTTGACAAAAAGAAAAATGATATTGTATAAAACAGCGGTTTCTAACCTTTTTAGTTGTTCGGATCAACTATCTATATTATGAAAAAAATATACTGTACACGAAAAATTAAATTATATTTTTTTTATAAAGTGAGGAACTTTATTGCACTTGGCTGTTACAACAATTAGAAAACTAAAAAACAAGTGATCAAAGTTTAAAAAAAAAAATCATCGGCATTTTTGACATTGTTTATCCCCCGTCCATGAGAGAGTCAATATCTAGATTAAAACTTAGCCATGCTGTTTAATTCACGCATTATTCACTATCGATATTATTCACTCGTTACAACATCGAAAAATACAATCGAGTGGCTCGATTGTTTCCATCTTAAACCCTGAAGCTCCGATAATATTTATCTCGGCGATTCTCTACCAGAGTCCACGGCCCAGTACCACGTTACTCGCGGTCCGTGGGGTAGGAACCGCTGGTAGAGAAAATCAACTAAGCTTGGCGCAGTTGGGAGTTTGGCGTCGAAAAGGGCTTAGTTGCTTGGCGAAATTGGTGATAAACCTACTTCAAAGGTACAACCGGTTTCGAATGGGTTTCGCGTTTGCTCACACCTCCTTCTCTTCTAACCTCCTTGAGTGAAACCCAAGGAGGTTAGAAGAGAAGGAGGTGTGAGCAAACGCGAAACCCATTCGAAACCGGTTGTACCTTTGAAGTAGGTTTATCACCAATTTCGCCAAGCAACTAAGCCCTTTTCGACGCCAAACTCCCAACTGCGCCAAGCTTAGTTGATTTTCTCTACCAGCGGTTCCTACCCCACGGACCGCGAGTAACGTGGTACTGGGCCGTGGACTCTGGTAGAGAATCGCCGAGATAAATATTATCGGAGCTTCAGGGTTTAAGATGGAAACAATCGAGCCACTCGATTGTATTTTTCGATGTTGTAACGAGTGAATAATATCGATAGTGAATAATGCGTGAATTAAACAGCATGGCTAAGTTTTAATCTAGATATTGACTCTCTCATGGACGGGGGATAAACAATGTCAAAAATGCCGATGATTTTTTTTTTTAAACTTTGATCACTTGTTTTTTAGTTTTCTAATTGTTGTAACAGCCAAGTGCAATAAAGTTCCTCACTTTATAAAAAAAATATAATTTAATTTTTCGTGTACAGTATATTTTTTTCATAATATAGATAGTTGATCCGAACAACTAAAAAGGTTAGAAACCGCTGTTTTATACAATATCATTTTTCTTTTTGTCAAAGAGAACTTCTTCTGTCCCCCCCCCCCCTTCTCCCAAATTGTTTGGGAAGTTATTTTGGGGGAGAATCTGTGTAGAGTTAGTATCATTTTTGTAGCTTTTATTATTCTAAAACAATTATAAAATGGGCTTGTTTACTGATTAACATTGCTTTATAAGCAGTGGCGTTATTGACTTGACCCCAATGCGGAAAGGGGGGTGATGTCTGCTCAGGTGGCCATAAAGGATGATACTTTTGTATCGATAAACAAAATTCTTCTAAAAATTATTAAATTTTTTTTTCTGAGAATAGCGATTTGACCATACAAGTATAGTATACGAGAAGGTTGAAAAACAAATAATAAGATGTAATATGCAGGTGCAAATTTGGAAATTATGGTAAGTCACAATATGTTTCAACTTATATCAAATGATTGTATTTCATTCGTTCTGACAGTTACTTACAAATTATTACCTTTTTTAAAAAATTGTTTATATAAATTTCGATTTTGTGTGTGTGTGACCTACAAATCTACGAATGGCTAATTAACCCTCTTACCGTCATCCAATCAGGCTGACCAACCTGATGGCGGTGTGGTTAGCGCTCGTGCCAGTCATGCCAAAGGCCGGGTTTGAATCCGGGTTTTGCCATGGATGTTCGTTATGGTTCAGAATCCACGTTAAGCTGTAAATCCTGGCCTGATTAGCCGTTATTGTGCATAAAAATAGGTCGTTGAGCGAACCAACCAACCAATCGGGTGAAATTGGTCACATAGATTCGTTATCGATGATAATGCATTGTATTTAGTTTTGGGGGCTGTCACTAAAAGACCACTATTGCAGACACTACATTGTCACTTCTAATGATTTTTTTTATTAACACCCGTTCTGTCATCCAGTCGAAATGAAACTTTGCAGATTGATTTGATATAGATTCTAATACATTGTATCAAGTTTTGGGGGCTGTCACAGACACTCAAAAAGATCGCTTTAACACAGGCTTCTATTATCGTTTCTGAATGCTAATAAATCCACTTACCGTCATCCAATCGCTCTGAAATTTGATAGACAGATTCATTGTCGCTAGAATGTATTATATCAAGTTTAGGGGACTGACACTATTATAAAAGAATGCTTTTATAGCTACTATCGTCGCTTCGGATGACATCACACTTCATCCAATTGGACTGAAACTTGCCAGATAGACTCGCTGTGAATGAAAATGTATTCAAGCAAGTTTTGAAACTAGTAAATATTTCGGAATAGATGTTGTTTTTCCCCCTTAGTGATCAAACTTTATCAAAACTTGATCTGAGTTCAGTGACTTAACACATAAAACATATATATAAAGGATTTATATTAGAAACTTTGTTTTTATGAGTTATAATAGTAGAAAGACTTCTTGAATTTAAGATGTTAATGATATAAATAATTAAATCGTCATACAGTTTTTTTTCTTTTCTTTACTTCAGATTTTTACTCTTTGAGAAGTTTGCATCATTAAATAACTCAGGGAGATTCCACTAATCTGGCGCAGTAATATCTGTGTAGTTTGTAAAAGTTTAGATAAATCTGTTTATTTTTTACTTCTGAGTTTATAAATACACAAATATATATATATATATATATATATATATATATATATATATATATATAAATCCTCGTTTGATGATAATTATTGTGTTTACCATTTCAGTGCTTTTTGAAAGCAGTTTTTAAATATTATTTAGTACTATGAATTATCTTTTAAAGGGTAGTTTTATGCATGAAAAAAGTTATTAATTATTACGAGTCTAATTTATGAATAGAAGAAAATTTATAACAAAAGATATATGAACCTTGGAAAAAGTTTAAAGCGGCAAGCCGAAAATGTCACAACAAATGTGACAGGTCTTGCATGTAAAGAAATTTTTTTTTTAAGTTTTTTTATTGCGGTTCTTTTATAGATTTTTTCTTATAATGTTTGAGTGCAATATCAATTTTTGGCGAATTACAGTATTGAAATTATTCTTAATCACTGCTATTAATTACTGAATTCAACCAAAAATACTCATAAACGTATTTCAGAAACACAAAATATTCCAAAAATACATTAGAGCTTCATAAATAATAATATAAACTAAACCAAAGCAATGTAGAGATTGCCTGATTACCCATGATATTACAATAATAATGTTTTGTAAAGCTATTTTAGTAGGAAAAGTGTCATTCCAACGGAAAAAGATCATCCAAAGTTTTCAATTGAATGCCAAATTTGTTTCCTTTATTCCTTTTCTTTTTAAACATTAGTTCGAAATCCAAATACTTTAAGATCTAAGCAAAAGGAGCCGCCTAATTCATCGACAAGTCGTAAAACTTCTGCGTACAAATCACAATAGCAGGGGGCTTTCCCTGTCCCTATTCTCACGCAGAGTGATAATGGACTTGCTTTCGAGGAGGAACAGGACAGTAGTATCCTGTGCCCTGAAGATATTGTCCATTACAAATTAACACAGAGGGGGGTGAGCGACGCGGTTGTCACCCACCTCCAAGAAAAAAAAACCTGCTTTCCTGGACAGATTGTAAAAGCTGCGCATTAGCTTTCAGTGAATTTAATAATTAATTAATATATATATATATATATATATATATATATATATATATATATATATATATATATATATATATATATATATATATATATATATATATATATATATATATATATATATATATATATATATATATATATATATATATATATATATATATATATAAATCCTCGTTTGATGATAATTATTGTGTTTACCATTTCAGTGCTTTTTGAAAGCAGTTTTTAAATATTATTTAGTACTATGAATTATCTTTTAAAGGGTAGTTTTATGCATGAAAAAAGTTATTAATTATTACGAGTCTAATTTATGAATAGAAGAAAATTTATAACAAAAGATATATGAACCTTGGAAAAAGTTTAAAGCGGCAAGCCGAAAATGTCACAACAAATGTGACAGGTCTTGCATGTAAAGAAATTTTTTTTTTAAGTTTTTTTATTGCGGTTCTTTTATAGATTTTTTCTTATAATGTTTGAGTGCAATATCAATTTTTGGCGAATTACAGTATTGAAATTATTCTTAATCACTGCTATTAATTACTGAATTCAACCAAAAATACTCATAAACGTATTTCAGAAACACAAAATATTCCAAAAATACATTAGAGCTTCATAAATAATAATATAAACTAAACCAAAGCAATGTAGAGATTGCCTGATTACCCATGATATTACAATAATAATGTTTTGTAAAGCTATTTTAGTAGGAAAAGTGTCATTCCAACGGAAAAAGATCATCCAAAGTTTTCAATTGAATGCCAAATTTGTTTCCTTTATTCCTTTTCTTTTTAAACATTAGTTCGAAATCCAAATACTTTAAGATCTAAGCAAAAGGAGCCGCCTAATTCATCGACAAGTCGTAAAACTTCTGCGTACAAATCACAATAGCAGGGGGCTTTCCCTGTCCCTATTCTCACGCAGAGTGATAATGGACTTGCTTTCGAGGAGGAACAGGACAGTAGTATCCTGTGCCCTGAAGATATTGTCCATTACAAATTAACACAGAGGGGGGTGAGCGACGCGGTTGTCACCCACCTCCAAGAAAAAAAAACCTGCTTTCCTGGACAGATTGTAAAAGCTGCGCATTAGCTTTCAGTGAATTTAATAATTAATTAATATATATATATATATATATATATATATATATATATATATATATATATATATATATATATATATATATATATATATATATATATATATATATATATATATTTTTAATGTTTTCATTTTAAATAGTTTTTGTAGAGAATCTGAAATGAAATTGGAGATAGCATTCTTTTCATGAGCTCTACTATTGTAAAATAATTTTTAACATGGTTTTGTTCGCCTTTCGTAATTGCGTTATGAGATTGGAATAAATATGATGTTCCTCGTTCTCTTGAAAAAGACTCGATCTTTTCTGAATTTCCTTTAAATAGTTCTTTTCAAAAATTAAATTTATTGAAACTTAGCAATTTTTACAAAAACCAGTGTTTATTTTCATTAAACTAATTTACATTTGACAAATAGTCAAATAGTTTTAAAATAGTGAACTTTTAGTAACACAATCAATTTCAATATTTTGAATTTTATTTTATACTTTAACATAAATTAATATACAGTAATATAAGAACTTTTTCAGATTTTATACAAAAGGCATTTTTCAACAAGTTAGATAACTCATTTTACATATTAACATTTTATTACAACAAATAACATTGTACCTACCAAAAATATTATATACAAAATAACAAAACTAAAAAAAATTATTTCTGTTTACACTTTCACTATTTCTTGTTTTATTAATTATTTTTGGTTTTTATAATTTCAAATAATCCGTAGAGATTAAAGAATAAAATTTCAAATGAAGTAATGTATTCCAAAACCGTACATTTTCTAGAGAAAATAGCAACAGTTTAATTATTTAAATAGGAACTCAAAAATTAAGTTTGCAAAATGTATAAATAGTGCATATTATCTTCTGAGGTAGGGATGGAAAAGTTGTTTATTGCTGAACTAAGATTAATTTATTGATAGAATTTATAATACAAAAAATGAACGTTGAAAAAAAATTAAATTCTAAGGTACGAAAATTGATTCAATGATACAGATTTGTGAAAGGAACTTGACAAAGTTATAGAATACCCTAAACAGGGCTCCCACTCACTCAGAAAGATTTGGAGCAGTTTTTGGAGCAGGTAAAATCAAGTTTCGGAGCAGAAAAAGTGACTTTCGGAGCAGATAAAAACAAGTTTAGTAGCAGGAAAAAAGCCTATTGTAGCATGTAAAAGCAACTTTGGTAGAAAGAAAAAAAAAAAAATTCTAGCAGAAATATAAAATTTGCAATAAAAAAAAACTTTGAAGCAAAAATATCCGAGACGAGTGTCACCAAATCGGCGTCGAAAATCTCGGCAATATCTGCTATTACATTACCATAGCTCTTGGCAAAAACGAATATAACACCAACGTAAATATCGGGGATAGCACCCACCATACCATCACTATCTCGGTAATATCGGCGCAAAATCCCAGTAACATCGTATTTTTTAAGTCACCAAACAGCGTCGCAAATCTCGGCAGTAGCTGCTATTACATCAGTGTAAACTTCATCGAACCGTCGAAAATCTAGACAGAGGATATTACGTAAGTTGAAGACTCAGCAGAAATGACCATCACAAAAACGTATATATCGGCACAAATGTCGGTAATATTGACATTTTCTCGGTAATGTTTGTGCAAGATTCGGTAATATCGGATGTTAAAAAAAGCGCAGCACTCTTCAAAAATGACCGTCACACCAACGAAAATATCAGCAATAGAGCCGAATAAACGGGAGCAATTTTCAACAACAGCTCTAATATATCGGTGAAAGACTCGACGAAAACGACCTTCACAATAATTTGCAATAACGTCTGCATCAGCGTCGCAAATCATCGCAGTAACAGCGACATTCTCTAAGTAATATCGGGGCAAATTTCGGATATTACAATATCGTAGCATACCAACGAAAATATCTGCGATAGCGTTGAATTAACTGGAGCAATTCTCAATACTACTGAGCTATTATATCGATGAAAGACTCCGAAAATGACCGTCATAACAACGTAAAACTTGACAATAATGTCAGCATTAACGTCGCAAATCATCGTAGCACTCGGGAGAAAATGAATACCGCACTAACGTAAATATCAGCGTTAGCGCCGAATATAGCGGAATATTTCTCAACAATAGCGATATTTCAGCGGCAAACAATATCGAATTTCAACGCTCAAAAAAAAAAAAAAAAAAAAGTAGCGTTCTGGCGCAGATATGGCTAAAATAAAGCATTTGGAGCAGCTTGGAGCAGATTTTTGTATTTGGCGCAGTTGGGCTCAATTGGCACAGGTCTGGGACCCCTGCCTAAAGCAGCAACCCAGCAACAACATCGCGATAATGTCGCAAAAAATATGAGGGGTCGCACTAAGGAAATTAACCTATTTCAGATTTTAAACATTAGACATTCTACAAAAAGTGAGACAGCTTATTTTACTTCCAAGCATTTTGATACCACAAATACCAAAAAAAAATATTAGAATATAAATATAAGATTACAAGGAAAAAAAAATACCGTTTAGAGATTCATTATTTCCTTATATAAATTATTTTTTGTTTTTATAATTTAAAATAATCAGTAGAGACAAAGAAATTTTAGATATATTAATGTATTCAAAATATGACGTTTTCTAGAAAAATAGCATCAACTTAAGTATCTAAATATGAACTCAAAAATTAAGTTTGCAAATATATAAACAGTGGATTATCTTAAGGTAGGATAGCAAAGAAAAAGTGATTAATTACTTAACTGATACAGCTTTATTAATTAACAAATTTATGAAGAAGTTAATTTATAACACAAAAAATAAACATTGGCAAACATTTAAAACGTAAGGCATGAAAGTTGACTCCAAGCAGCGGACTTTTGAAAGGGGCAAAGGGACTTGTGAAAGTTAAAGCATGCCCTAAAGCAACAACACCAGAATATCACGAAAATGTTGCCACAAGTGTAAACGGTGTTGAATAAAAGAAAGTCTATTTTTATTGCGGCAGCATAATGGAAAATGTATAACAAAATCACTGATTAATATCTTTATAATACATTATATTATTATTCAGTTTTTAAATTTGAGGCCGTTTCGCCAATATTTAACTTCCTTATTACTAAACTTCCAACGACAAAATTTAACTTGCTGAAAGGGCAGAAAGAAAATTCATAGGACTGGATTCATAGGCTTAACTGGAGAATTTCCCTAAACATGCATAAATCACAATTTAAAAACTTCCAGACGAAACACATACCGTAACCCTAATTTTTTTGCATCATAAACATTTAAAGATATACATTTGGACATAATTTTAAATACATTAAGGAATTTTAAATACATTAAGAAATTTTAAATACATTTAAAAATCTGAAATACAAAGTTATTCTCCTCTAAATAAAATTAGTTTAGTGAACAAATTTCTCTTCTTTTTATCAATTAAATTGGTTGACAGTTGTTTGCACCAATGTTTTATACGTATGTCATAATACTTTTCACTAATGGCTTTTATTAAATGGACTGTGTGGTTCATAACTACATCTTGTTCTAACATGTGTTCATTTAAATCCTCAAAAATTGATTCTCCTACAAAAAACTCTAAGACTCCCGACAACATTCTCAATACATCTACTTTTAATTGAGAATTTTCTCTGTTCGATGTTTTGATGAGATTTTTCCTTAATATCTTTTCACATCGAAAGCAAAGTTTGACCACATCAATCGAAGGATTTACTAATCCTCCTTGATTTTTCTGCTCAATTAAAGAATAAAATCCCTTAGGGTGTTTTGAGGGATTTGTTTCCCGTAAAGCACTAACGCAAATGAGACTTACAAGGGGGGAAAAAAAGAAAAAGAAAAAAAAGAATTAAACTTGGAATTGGACTGTATTGCAGGCAATTAAGCATGGAAAGTTAGAATATTTATCAGCAGTCAGAAAGTGCCTGAACAGTGGGGTAGAAGTGGGAAAAGAAAAATGGAGAGGAGGGGGGGGGGGGGGGGGGCAAAAGTTGGTGACAAGTGCAACCCCCCCCCCCCCCCTCCCATTCCAGGTTAAATGTTAATATATTTTTTTTATAAGATACGAAATTATGACTAGTAAAGAAATAATTTATATTTTTGTTATTTTAATGAATATTCTGTGACATGGTTTTATTACTTGGAAGTAAGAGAATAAATGAAGTAATAATAATTGAATATTATGTATATAACGCGTTATTTAGATTTAAATAGTGATTCCAAATGGGCATATTTTTTATGAAATTAAATTAATAGAGAATAAAAAAAAAATTTAAAAAAAATAGCTTATCTTTATATGAAACAAAAATAGAAATTTAGCTTGAAAGAAAGTTCATTCCAAGTTAAAAGTTGACTAAGCGTAACAGTATTTGTTAATAAAAATACTTATATCTTTATACAAAGTAGTATAATACATTTTTATAATAGTCTGATACACATATCCAATATAAATATTTCCTTTTTTTTTTACATTGGAAAACTTTTAAATCACTTCTTCTCAGTGTCACTACATTTAAAGATAAATGTTATTTTTCTTTAGCAGTTTTAGACGGATTGAAAGTTTTTAAAAGTAAGGAAATGGATTTCAGTGTTTTTATAACTAGGGGGGGGAAGGGGACGCATGAGTATTTTCTTGAAAAGTGGGGGGACGCGTCACCACGCGCACCAACACTTCTAGCTCTGTGCCTGAAGGTATAACTCTCGTTTCATTGGAAAAGTAGAAGCACACAAAACGCAAAGAACAAAAACTTTCGACTAATTCTCCAGCCCTCCAGTTAGTGAAAGAACTGAAAACCACATTTTACACCAGACTGTCGCCATTAGGTCACGGGAGTGCTCGCAAGGACTACCCAGAACAGGAAAAGCAATTTTTAACAAAAGATGCAAGGGGAGACGAAAATTTTGCGATTGGGTGTGACGATCAATATGACCATTGCTTTGGACTCATCGGCGCTTGCTAATCACTATCCAGTGAACTCAATCTGTACCAATATGCCATCTCTGTTGTAAATGGAGGAAAGAGGAGACCAGTAGACAGAAGTGATCGGCTTCAATTTCTTTAAAAGATTTATGTCAGCTCACAATTAGACACAATGTTATTGGTGAATACTTAGTGATTCTACGAAATACCCTTAAGAAAAATGGGAAGGAAAAAAAATCGCTTATCGTTTCAGGCCCCCCCCCCCCCCACGAAGTTGACAGCGGATCCCCAATTGCCCCTTACAAATTAGCTCCGAGGGCGGAGTTGAAGTCTTCGGACACTCGCTCCTAAAAAAAAAAAAAATACCCCTTGAAGGATTGTCATTGTAAAAGCTGCGGTTTAGATTTCAGTTCAGCGGGTGTTCTGAAACTGACTCACGGGACATCCTATTTTTGCGAGTGCAAAACAGTGAGATTTTTACTGTTACAACTGTTGTATATTTTGTTAGACAAATTATGCATACTTTATTCTACTTGTTACTCTAAGTGGCCACAATTTTTTGAACATTTTGGTTGATAGGTTGCTCCCTTTGTTGGGATTAGTAAATTACGTTTTTAAGAAAAAATCAAACAACTAATGAATATTTTTGGCAATATAAATTTTCCATGGCACTTTAAAATTGTCTTATATAATCATTTTTCATCTTTTTAATGAATGGAATGGTGTTTATATTTTCCCAAGCAATCTCATTTCTTGACAAATAACAAATGCTTAAAATTTAAGAACTCTTTTAAAAATAATTTATGAAGTTATAAAAATCGGTTCGAAATGAAGAATTGCACAATATTGGAAAAGACAGGGGAAAAAATAGAAAGAAAATGTTACCATACTGTGTGTTTAAAAGACGCATTCATCTCGTTTAAAGAAAAAAAGATCCTCACAAATCAAGATTGTTTTATTTTATATTTTACGAAATTTAGCAAAAATCTTACTCTTAGAGCACACACCTGTTGACCAATACAAGTGTCTGATTTGTTAAAATTTCTTTCTCGAACTAAACAGTTTGCAAATTCAATACGATTAAAAATCTTTTTTGAAATGAAACGTTATGCGATAAAAAGATCAACTCAGTTTATTTTCAAGTAAAATGTATTCATTGCAAAAATGGAGAAATTGTACAATACAAAAAAGACATTATCATCGGTGACAGGCAACCATAATAGGATGCAATGGTTTTTTAAAGAAGGCTATAAAAGGGTTATAAGAGAAATTATGGAAGAGAATTTCGCTAAAGTTTTCCGGCATAAAAACAGTACTATGTGTATTAAGTACACAACTCTGTACTTAAAAATCTTGATTTGACGCAAATATTAAATTACTGATGCAAGGGACATGCATTTTCTTAAAATAGCAAGTTAATTTATTTTTGTATTTTTTAAGAAGTTGCACAGCACTATGTGAGTGACTTTTAAAAGAAAAAATAAAGTTTAGCAAAAATTGAAAATCAAAATATATTTTTATTTAAAAAAATATATATTTCACACCAACGCATGGGGCATGTGTAAAACTTCGAGCTTAGTTTCATAACTTCTTCTACCTATATTTTTGGTTGCAATATTTTTGGACTTTTATATTTCTACTGATTATAATGACTATACTAATTAAAAAAAAATTCTTGAATTTGTTCCTTTCAAAAATTTCTATTTATTATACTATGTTTCACCTAATTTAGAGTCAATGAAATGAGTGAACTTTCAATGTCAAAAAATTAAACTAAATTGGATCGCAATTTTTTTTAAAATTTATATGATACTTCGGGCATCTAACTTTAGTAATAATTCAATAATTTATATTCTTTCGAGGGATTTTTTTAGGTGTAGTGGTTTCAGTTTTCAGAGAATTCCCCATATAATTATACATGGAGCATTATAACTTAAATGTATAATATTTTGAATGGATTTCAAAAATATTACGTTATATATTGTGCAAAAGTTAAAAAAAAAAAAAAAATAATAATTATAATAATAATAATAATAATAATCCATTTAAAAAAAATTGAATTTAGATAGATTTTATGTCATCTTTATATTCACAATTTTCAAAACAAATACAAGTATATTGCAGATATTTATTTAAAAACACTTATTACTCTAGTTAACAACTTATTTAACTAAATATATAATTTTAAAAAAAAGTCAAGCAATATAATAATAATAGTATAATCAAGAATATAATTTAATAAGTATATAGTACCAAACTCGTAGGATACATTTTATCACAATACAATGTAACGCACATATCACAAGTAAAGAAAATATATTTGAGTATTTATATTTTTACAATCTATTTTTGCTGTACATTAAGTCTTCTTTCCGATATTGAACCCATTAGATACCATGGCAAGATTACATAAAAATAACATTTGTACTTCAGAAAGAAATAAGCTAAATAGTGTTTAATTCTTACCTGTGAAGAGTAATATGCGTACTATTTGATAGTTCAGATCTTGAACTACAGCCTACAACCGCACAAATTGTCATTTTAAAAATTATATAAAAGATTTAACATAGCTACAAAATTAACCTCAAAGAGTGAAACTTTGTTGTCCTCCGTAGACGAGCGTACTAAAAAGTGATTTATATGGGTCCAGTCCAAGGAGGTGGTCAGTTAGTTTGGATTGTTTCCTGTAAAGGGGGAGTTGGGGGAGTCAATGCGGTTAGTCATATGCCCCCAAGGGGGAAAAAAGTGCACTTTTCGAATGATTGTAAAAGCTGAAGGTTTAGAAGACCTCCTTGGGAGTAATGTAAACTTAGTTGTACTTTATAAGTGCGATTCATTAAAATGTTTCACAACAATATTCCATTGAACGTTATTAAAAAAAGTTATATCAAAGTTATATATTCGGCATAATTTGAGGTGGAATATATACTGTCAAACACTAATTTTTAGTTATTTTAAACTTTACATTACTGTAAAAGTTTTGAAATTGTGTATAAAAAAGTTCTATTCATTATTCATAATGAGAAATATGCAGCAAAGTTGTTGCACAGAATATCTATTTAAGGAGCCATATCATTAATTTTTATCTTGAAGCTTTTTTTTTATAAAAATATATTATTATTTGAACATTAATTTTTCTTCTCTATCGTCAGCTTTCAATCTAATTAACAAACCAATACTTTAATTATTTTTTTAATTTATTTTTTTAAAACTTTTTTTTCAATAAAGTTATTTTAATTAAGCGTAGAACTCTAAAATTTTCGACATAAGTAGATTTTACCTTCTAATTTTGATTTTCTTTGACAAAATGTGAACATTTTGATTAGTTTGTTTAAAATTAGTTTTTAATTTTTTAAAGTTGGTCTTTCTAAAGTGATTTCAAATAAGAGTAGAGTACGAGTTTTGGTGAGCGAAGTGAGCCTATGCTTGCGCAATAATTAACCTTTCATCACGCAAAGCGAGCCTGTGCTGGCGTAGCAAAGAATTTTTCAGCGATCGAAAGGAGCTTATGCTTGCGTAGCAATTAACCTTTCAACGAACAAAGCGAGCCAGTACTTATGTGTTAATGAACTTTTCAGCGAGTGAAGCGAGCTGTTTTTATGTTACAATGATGCTTTAGCAGAAGAAACGACGATGCCAATGATTTGTTTTCTTTTCGGGACTGAGGACAATGACGGGTATCCTCAACGAGGAACCACACAGCTAGTGTAAAATATTTCCAATAGATTACGAAACGATTACATTATATAGTGCGCAAAGGTAACGAACATATTGTAACCATTTTTTAAATATTGAATCTATTTTTAAAATGTTCATCCACAACGAGTCCATCTGCCAAGTTTCAGCTCAATTAGATGACGGCAAGTGGGTTAATTAGCCCTTCGAATATTTTGCCTCGGCAACTTTAATAGTGGAAGATTTCAGTCATTAAATATCGTCAAACTTTACATGTTTTAATTAAGTTTGGTGTTTGAATAAAAGAACGTGAGTTGGTAAATCTGAAATAAGGCAATAGAAACGCTTGTAAAAACGGCCTTTGTGTGACAGTCCCAAAACTTAATAGAAAGCATTGTGATAGACAACGAGTGCGTCTGCCAAGTTTAAATGTTTAATCTCATTATAGAAAATGGGTATATAAGTAAACCAAAGCGTCAGTAAAAAGCATGTGTAAAAGTGGCCTTTTAGTGACAGTGACTCGCCTAAAAATTTGATAGAATGCATTTTCATCCACATTGAATCCATCTGCCAAGTTTCAGATTGATGGGAAGACAGCAAGTGTGCTAAATAGTTCTATTACAAACAATAGTAGCGTGTGTAAAAGCAGTCTTTTAGTGATAGTGATAGCCCCCAAAACTTAAGTGAGTGCAATTTCGTCAACATCAAATCAATCTGGCAAGTTTTTGTTCGATTGGATGACGGCAAATGAGTTAATTAGCCCTCCCCCGATTTGCATGCCTCATACAAAATCAAAGTTAGTGTGAGGGATTTAAAAACCGTTAAATATTGCTTAATTATTAGCTGTGAAGAGTAATACGCATACTGTTTGATAGACCAGGTCTTGAACTATAACCTACAACCACAGAAATTGTGTTTTTTTTAAATTATATTAAAAATTTTGCAGAATTTCCAAACCTACCCACGTTTTTTCCCGTAGAAGAGCGTACTAAAAAGTCGGTTTGTATAGGCTTAGTTCAAGTGAGAGTAGGGTTGCCAAAGTCTGCTTCTTCGCGCCAAGCTTGCTCGGACCTCCTCTCTCTTCTAACCTCCTTGGGTTTCACTATATTCTCCAAACCGATACGTCACGATCTTTTTTGACGAGAGCGCGATACTTCAAGGACGAAGAACCGTTGATGCCACAATTCATGCGTGGTGTTTCTAAAATACTATAGAAACGCATTGAAACAGTCGACACCGCGCCGTTTGAGATACGATACTTCACCACATCGTAGTTAATCCTACCTACATATGCGCGGTGTATTCAAGACTATATAGAAACGTAGTGTAGCAGCTACACCGCGCCGTTTGAGACGATTTCCATTTTCTGGGGCGATACTTCATCCGCATCGGGATAATCGTATCCACTTTCGGTATGTGCGATGTTACCATTTTAGGTCTCGCGTTTATTTCCTATTTCGTTTTTACAGCTGAGTATTTAAATTGCTCGGTGATTTTCATGCGCCAGTAGTCTAGTAATATTGGAGATTCGATAAAAGAAGTATTCCTTTTATTGTTTGAACATTTTGTTGTTGTTCTCTCAACTCTTGAAAAACGTTTTGATTTTTATTTAATTTGTCATCAGATAATAATAAACATATAAAATAATAAACAATAATAATAATAATAAACAAATAAATCATAACATTTTTGCATTTTTAAATCTTTTACTTCAGGATTACTTCAGGATTTTTTTCATCCAACATTTTTACCCTTTGAGAGTTTTGCTTTATTTATTAACTCAAGGGGATTGCGGTATTCTAGCGGGGTGATTTCTGTCTAGTTCTTTTTATCTAGTTAAGATAATCAGGTTATTTATTACTATGATGGTTTGTTATAACTGTCAAAGTCAATATGAACTAGCGCATGTTTCTCTAGTTTGATTGCTTAAATACTTATAAACGATTTTTCCCCATTTACGTTGAAGGATTTTCTCTTCAGATTCTCAAGTAAATAAATGTTTTTTTTTTTTTTTTTTTTTTTTTTTCAATTTGTACAATTTGAATAAAGTTTATTTCCATAAGATTAATCACTCAATCCAACATTGCTTCTTAAAAATGCTGAAATGCAGATTTTTTTGGCTCAAAATAAAGATCATTAGAATTTTAAATGTTATACATTACTTTTATTCTTTTTGTTATTAGTTATATTGTATATAATAAGTAATAAAATATTCATTACAAAGTATGTTTTTGATTTAATAATTAAGAACATCCAATCACTAAAGTAACATGTGCACTTGTCCCCCCCCCCCCCCATCCCCCTCCTTCCCTGGATAATAACAAAGTAAAATTTCATTAAGATAAAGAAATTGAAAAATCCGGATTAAACCAAAAAAATAAAAAATAACTGGCTTATACTCCCTTGGGAGCTTTATGTATCCCCCTGAAAGTAATTCGGTTACTGCTCATGTTATTTAAAATAAACTTCTGTACATGAATTCAATAAAATGTTACAAAGCTAAGTATAAGCATAACTTTCGGCTACATAGCGTGTTATGAAAACGCTGTTTTATAGTATTTTGTAAAAAAAAATATAGTTAACATCGTGATGTATCGTGACATCATGATGTTTGCTTCCCGATATATCACGATGAAGAAATGTTAACATCTCACAGGCCTAGTGATGGCACACACAATAATTTTATAGGTTTTCTACGCTACTTTGGTCTCTGTCATGTACAAATTTCTACCATGTGCCCCGATCGTGTTTTTGTTTGCCGTTGTCAAAGCTGTTTTTTGACCGTGCATAACGCGTCCGTTTTTTTATAATAAACGTACCGTTCCAACGCTCTGTAGTGTTTTCGCATGCGCTGAGAATTTTGCAACAGAAAAAAGTAGTTGTTGCCATTCGAAAATTTTGAATTTCTGTAACTATAACCGTAACCGTGAGTGCCATTCTGTTGTCATTCACAGACTCCTGAGCTCATACCTCTGAATAACTATACCTGAAATCTCATCTTGATCGGTCGTACGGAATGGAAGCTAGAAGTCCATATATCATAAAAGTTTTTTTTATGACCACCCTGTATAAAAGCATAGTTGGTAAAAAAAAAAATCAAAACGATGGCTATATCTTTAGTTCTAATTATTGTAAAATCCTGTGGTTTGCACCAAAATATTTTGTTTATTATTTTCTATAAGTCTGATGCAAAAAAAAAAAAAAAAAAAAAAAAAAAACATTTTTTTAAGGCTTGTATACTAAGTAAATTTAATTCTATCTTTAAAAGTTTCAATACGAACCCCTATTTTTCATGTTTTCATTCGATTTAGAATATCTCACTACCCTAGATACCAAATTTCGGTTCATTCTGTTGAGAAATACTTCACTTATGAGCCGAAAATGGTTTGGTCTATCTTGAGGGAAAATTTCTTTATAGCGGGGAAGAATCGAACGTTCTGCATGCTTCAATACGTAATCTATTACGTAGTCCCTAAGTGAGCTTTTTTACATTTTTGCTAAAATATCGAGAAACAAAAGTCAAAATGGAATGAAAAAAATTCTAGACGGGTTTTCGCCCATGATAATTCTAATGGAAGCGAAAAATATATATGCTTCTACTTTAAATTTTTTTAAATAGTTTTATTAATTAATAACTAATTATTATAAAACTATTTAATACAAAAATTGCATGTTACTTTTGTTTGGCCATAAGCAAACTATCCTTTGAAATAAAAATTGCTAAAATATATTATTTATATAAGAATTTATGGCCAAAAAAAATTTATTTTTAACATTAATTTATCATTTTTTTTTTTTTTTTTACATTATTTAAATTATTAACCACTCATTCGAAAATTATAAAATTTGGTATTTAGACGTTTTTTAGATTCTAAATCTAAATATGGTATAATATTATGGGATTGTCATTGAACTTTTCAAAGTTTGGTTTAGTTTTCATGTGTAGATGATCCTCATGATAAAAATAAATAAATTATAAACAATCAATAAAGACCTTCTATAATTTACAAAGGTACTCGATCTTTGTTATTTCATCAATATATATATATATATATATATATATATATATATATTTATATATATATATATATATATATTTATATATATATATATATATATTTATATATATATATATATATATATATATATATATATATATATATATATATATATATATATATATATTAGTATATATTAGTACTGTATATAGGAGCTTTGGTACATCGAGATGGCCTGGAACAACTTTTAAATTCGATAAAAATGTGCTTTTAATAAAATTTCATAGAATTAAAAAAATTCTTGGAATGGCAACAATATTTTTTTATTGCATCTGAATAAAAACAAAGTTATTTGAATGTTTCCCTTTATTTTTTGGATTATAATCTTATCCCCGATAAGCGGTTCGAATATTATTCTAATATTTCCATATAAAGTGGGTGTCCAGCGAAGGAATCCCTGATTTAATAATTAAATAACTCAAAAATAAATATCGATAGAATAATGAAACAAAAAGTATAGTTATTTTGAAAGCTTTAAAAATCTGATACTAAATTTTCAAAATTAGTTACAAATGTTGCCAACAGGTGACGCTGTACATTCTATTTCTTATGAATAAAGAGTGTTTTGAAGCTCAGAGCGATCAAGTCTTCGAACCGTTCCACTATTTTAACTTGAAAGGAAGTTACTGTGATTGCAAAGGACACATTTACTACATATTTCTAGAATTTTGCAATGCAGCACCATTTGTTGACAAAATGTGTAGCTAATTTTAAAACTTCTGTTTCAGATTTGTAAAGCTTTCAAAATAACTATATCATTTGTATCATTCTTCTATCGGTCTTTGTTTTTAGGTTATTTAATTTTAAAATAAATTATGCGAATGCGCAGTTTTAAAGTGTAGTATATAAAGCGTTTTGATTGGATGCTGAAGGTAAAAAAAAACAGGTTAAGAATCGGTGATTATTATTTTGATTAAAGTGAAGGATTTCATTCCACCGCAAAAGTAGACATTTTCGTAAATATGCCACAGAAGAAAAGAGCAAAAATGTGTGCGAGGTATAGCTAGAGCACATTTTTTGTAAAGAGAACTGCGGAAACGACAAAACAAATGCAGCATAAATGATAGCTGCATGCTTAGATTCAGCTTAGTTTATCAGTGATTATTTAAAAAAAAAAAAAAAATTTAAATAACATTTCTAATGATACGATTCATCTCTTGATTTGTTTCTGAAATTAGTTTTCAAAAAAATTTGAAGTTTTTTTTTATAGTTTAGATGTATAATATTACTTGAAAGTTGTAAATTTACATGACATCAATTGGGCGCAATATATCCCTATAGGATCAAAAGAAATTTCCTGATGCATTTATAAATATTTATCTAAGCTAAAAATAAATCATGTTTTACCAATTTTATCATAACCTTATCGGTAATTAAAATTCTGACAAATAGCAGTTGAACCAAACCTTAATGTTAATTTTCTTTAACAATTTATACACCACTTGAGTATTCACAAAAAGCTTTTCCCTTCGACTTGAATAGGGCATTTCTCTAAACAGAAGTCACTTTCCTAAAGCATAATAGAAAATTACGAATAGTTAAGCCCTTTACAAAGAACAGGGTGTCACTAAATTCTTTCACTGTATTTCCCATGTCTGTTAATTCTGCGCGTGTCCAATGCGATACCTGAAAGTCATCAACTTTTCATACCTCTTTTCATTTCAGTTCCTTAACAATCCCGCGTTCACGGAGGCGTCACAAAAGATTTTGGGCGTCGGATTTGTCACTCAAACATTTTTTTTTAATCGAGCTTTCGAATATCAAAAGCCAAAAAGACCATGTTAAATGATGTCATTTATTTTCATAAAACGTCATTCTTCGCGGCTTTTGTCCTCGATCTTTTGACGTGACAATAGTGATGGAGCCGACCAACAAATGAATGCTAATTAAAATGCTGCACGATATACTCTTTCTTTCTGTTGTTCTTCGTTCTTTTTTTTCCGCCCTTTTTACGCTTTGGAAGATTTTCAAAGATGGCGGAATCCACACTCATTCGTTCACCCAGTGTCTTTGCTCAAACAGAAAGGGCGCCTCCAACTAAATATATTAATTCTTTTGTTTTCTCTGTACAAAACACTTTTCTTTTTAAAACTTGAATTGTTTGTTTAGCTCATTAAATTCGGTAACAGTTTTCGTGATCTGGCGAAAGCGCGCGGCGAAGCGCTCAGCAAACAATGGAAGTCAAGCGGCCGAAAAAAACATTTCACTCAGCCCGTCATTGAGACTGAGGTGATATTTGTTTGTGTAATTGTTCTACGTGACTGAAATCGACATTCTTTTCTCTAATGAGAGTGTAGTGTTCCGTTTCTTGAAAGGGATTTCTTGAAAAATAAAAAAAAACTTCTAGAAGAGAAGCTCCGATTCGAACTTTGAGTTCAAAAGCCGTGTTTCTTCGGTTCATTGTTCTTTATTGAAAGTGAATATGTAATCAAGTCACTTTTTGCTTTCATTTTGAAATCCCAACAAGATTCTTTAGTTAAATATTACAATAAAATATGTTTATTCACAATAAGCAGAATTTCAATTGTCATCGAAATGCGTTTCGATTTTTTTTTTTAAATAAATCCATTTAAAGTGAAGTTTTGAATTTTAACTAAAGAATTAATATAACGAGATTTTCAATTGATATTAATGCATACACATTTGCGTAGTAACAACCAACTTTTTTTACTTTCGTTATCAATCCCTGTGTACAATTGTTAAGCAAAACATATAGTTGGGCATATTTTTCTGAAATAAACCTACCTTTATGATCGTCGAAATTGTTAGCACTATTCTTATTAACATATGTATCATTCTATTATAGTGCTGACTTTTTCAATTGACCTTATAGATTTGCATTCAGTAATGAAGCAGATTGTCAAACACATTTCACTTATCTTCTTAAAATTCTACGAATTCATGCGTTTACTACATGCAACAAATCTTTTGTTATGCAATATATGTGCCTAACATGCCCAAGCTTTTTAAGGAAACAACATCTGTGTCGCTATGTTGGACTGAATTAGTTACCGGAATTGTACGACCAGGTGACTTTATTTCGAAACTCAATGCGCTTTTTTTTATAGATTTAAAGTTCCAAAAACTCTTTAAATCATAGGTTTCTGTAGGAATCCTGAACCTGCCCCCAAAAAAGTACTTTATTTTTTTCCATTCAGTTAACAGTTCACACAAATTTATCATTCGAGGATTTCTGTTGAGAGAATTAATTTCCCTGTCGTCTTTCTCTAAGCCAGAAAGAAACCACATTCGGACGGCAGGTAAGACGCCCGAAAAAACACCACAAGAAAAAAAGAACATTTCTACTTCCTCCCCCCAAAAAGTACTAAAAAAAAAAGACGAAGGAATCGTCATGTCAATTCGGATTATCTTCAAAACTCATCCTTTCAAGAAAAGAATCCAGCAGTTGAATCAATTAATCATTCATCCACAAATAAAAGAACCCAGTGAACTCCTCACACAGTCCCTTTTCCATTCCAAGGGTGTAAATGACGTCCTATTCCTGTCAGAATAACGTCAAAAAATGACCTTCAATCATTTAGAGGACACAAACCTCCTCGATTATGGAGGTCTTTTGTAAGGGAGGGGGAGGGGGCTTTTAACACACTGTTTAAAGGGATTACCTTTTTTTTTTTAAATATATATATATACCTAGGCTGGTTATTAATATTATTTTGAACCTGCTGGTCCCAGGTTGGTCATATATATATTTTTTTTTTTTTTTTTTTTTTTTTTATAAGTTGTGCAGTAGCGATGTATTTCTTTTCTTGTAATTTAGTTTTTGTTGTGGTGTGTTTTCGGACACAAAAGGATGATAAAGTATCGTGCGCGGTGTTGCAACATCTATTTCTTCCTTTTGTGTGTACCCTCACCCTTACAAACACCATCGGGGGCATTTTTGTGTTGTCGTTTGATTTATAGGAGTGTTTATCGCACGGGTGGAACATCGAGCAGGGGACAATGGGGAAAAGAATGATTGCTATTTCCATTAAAGTCCCCCAAACTATATTTTCAGAAACTAAAAAATACACAACGTTAATGGGATCATAACAGTTTGTTGTATCTTAAAAACACAAGGAAGCTGTTGGGGTGATAGCTTTAAAGTTACTGCATTTCTATAAAAAAAAAAGTAAATTCACTGCTTCCTTGCCAAGATTGTAACGTCTTCGTAACGGGGATGATTAGTGTTACTTTAAAGATGATCACAAGTCTTTTCCTATCCAGTCCAATAGACTTATAAATATTTTTTAAAAATCGTATTGTCTGCTAAACTAATACTTCTTAACTTAAGAAATTTAGCACCATATCCAAGAACTAAAGTAGAAGATGATTAACGAAGTTTAAAAGTTTACCAGAGTAATGCTTTTTTTTTTTACCTTTAAGAATATCCTTGAAAAATATCAAAATTAAGTTCGTGATTTAATTTATCTATTTTATTATCTCCACCTGTTGGATGAAAACCAAAAACAATTACTTCAAATTTATTTTTAAATTCAAAATTTGAATGAGGAACTTGCACAAGTGAGGAAAATGAATATTTTTTGTATTTTCTAGTGTTATCCAACGAATATATTTGAGCCGAATATATTGATATATAATCGCAAAGTGAAAAACTATTTTTTTTTTTTTTTTTTTTTTTTTTTTTTAACTATCTATCCGAGCTCAAATTTTTGAAAGAATGGTATTGTTTTTCATGATTTTTTCTCTATTTTTATTTAAAAATAAAACCAGAAAACGTGAAAATTCCTCAATGCCATTAAGGACTTAAGTTAGTATTAAAATTAAATGCACTCCATTTCGTGTAAGGGGAAAATTTCACGTTTCGGCCGTCTTTGTGGGCGAGAAAAAATTGCTTTTGTAGGACTATGGGATAGCAACGATCCCGCTCAACGGTGATTTTTACTGTT
The DNA here is from genome assembly GCA_963978545.1 of Linyphia triangularis. Taxonomy (NCBI): domain Eukaryota; kingdom Metazoa; phylum Arthropoda; class Arachnida; order Araneae; family Linyphiidae; genus Linyphia; species Linyphia triangularis. The sequence goes on from OZ021732.1 coordinate 64,152,839, forward strand.
ATCTAATGATAAAATTACACATGCAACAATCTTTTGAATAATAATTGCATTAACTTAAATAGTTTTGTATTTTGGTGTGTTTTTTCTAGCGAGGGACAGATTTATCGAGAAATATTCGGATACAAGGGTTCGTAATTAAAGTTCATCTACTTAAAATTTTCTGGACTCTATAAGAATCCACATTTCAATAAAATTTTGTATGCGTACTCCACAGATCATGTAACAATGATATCTGATGAAAAAAGTATCATTTCAAATTTTTTTCACCAGTTGGGAGTATGACATTTTAAGTATTGAAGACTAAAGGTCAAATAAAAAAGAAAACGATTTATAATAAAGTTTTAAACATCTATCCTATAATTGCTGATGTAAAAGCGTCGTTTGCCAACTTTTGGTGAATTTTATAAATAAAAGCATTAAATTTAGAAAAAAAATTATCATACTCTCAGAAGTATGCATACAAAATTTTATGAAAACACGTCGATTACAACATGCTCCAGACGAATCTAAAAATCTAACTCTTGTGAACTTTAATTATCTAAGAAATCTAAGCTGGTGAACTTTAATAACAACTATTCTGTTTTTCTGAAAAAGCTGGTGAACTTTAATTATAACTATTAGTATTAGGTTTTTCTGCATAAACTGGGGAACTTTAATTACAACTATTCGGTCTAAGCTGATGAACTTTATATCAACTATTCGGTTTTTTCAGTGCACACACTACACAGAATAGGTTTTTTTTTTTTTTTCTGCTCCTCGATCTGTATTACGTTGAAATCTAAGGGTTTCAGAGTTATCAAGTTCGTAGAATTTTTATCCAATGCTTTTTATATTTTAAAAAAAAAAAAAAAAAAAAAAAAACAGAAGTGACGTAGCATGTAAAAAAAATCCTTATGAAGATTCAGATATATTTAGATTTCCAAATGTGTTATGAAACATATTTTTATATATATAACTATCATTTTTACATTCAATAGAATCGTGATTCTTCTAAAAATACTTGATTCACCCGGTCGCGAAAATAAGCTTGGTACCAAGTTACGATCCAAGTCGCAATCTTCTCACCAATCGTTATTTGCCTTATTTCCACCAACTCGCAGCGTCATCCGCTTCCCTCGAGAAGTCGTTACAGATGCGAATCCAAAAATTGCATTCACTGCCTTTTCGAATCCCATCCTTAAATACAATATTATGAGAACGCAAAAAAAGGAACCAAATTGTGATCGGCTTACATCGGTTTACGCAAAACTCGACCCCTTATTATAATGACATTCTATGCCTTAAACCTTTCAAAATAGGCCTTATACACAACCACAGATATTTTCGCATATGTTCTCCCACCAGAATTCGGATACGACACATGTTTTAAAAGCAAACATGTCACTTAGTGAAAATGACTACAAAAGTCGAAATCCTTTTAAGAACCATAAAACGCCTTCCTTCGTTGTGCAAAAAGAACGGATATATCCGCTATAGGTATACAGAACGAAAATGTAAATTTTTCCGAGGGAAAAATGCACTGAATAACAAGTGTTTTGAATTTACGAGTGAATCATATAAACAGGTGTTCACCAGGGTCCAAAAAATTTTCTTACCGAGAGTGACGTATGAGTTCCAAATATATTATCAAGTCGAATATTTCTTTTGATTATTGAAGTTGTAATTTATCAATAATACTCGTACTTACATTTTGACAAGAGCAACTGCCCATCTATTGCTATTAGCACTTACATGATAATTCAATTTTTTTAGTCTATGAGAAGTAGGTTTTTCATGGGTCGGTTGTAAAATTTTACGGAAGGCGATTGTTTTTTTGATAAATTTTGGATATGGCATATTTCGTGATATTTTTAAACCATTATACATTTTAGGTATTTCAAAATTCAAGATTCTGCCTCAAAATATCAAAATTTTCGTGCAAAATTGCCTATGATAAAGCTATCCTAAAGGTACATGAGAAACACTTTTCCTTATTCAAAATAATGTAATTTATTTATACATTAACTAAATTCGGCTTTATTTCAGGAAAGTACAGGGGATTATAGTTAAAATTCAACTATCGAAAATTTATAAAAAAAAGAACGACTGGTCAGAATGGCCTGAAATTTAACTTGAATATTCGCAAAGAAGGAAGAAATGGTATGGCATAAGGGGGAAATAAAAGGCTGTTATACCCTACCTTATCTTCCTTCGCGTATATTCAGGTCCAATTTCAGGTCATTCGGACGAGTAGTTCTTTTTTTACAGCTTTTTGAAAGTTGAAATTTAATTATAATCCCCCTTTATTTCATTCCATCTTATGCTTATTTTAAAGCTAGTTTCTTTAGAGAATCAAAAACGTTTTGACAAGAACTAAATTATAAAAGAGTATTTTTACCACATTCCAAAATTTCCAAACAACGGTATCGAAAAAGAACAAAAACACCTCGAAAAATCGTTTGCAACTTCACTTTTCGAAGAGTCTCGAATCTGCATAGATGACTCATGGAAACAAAGAAAATGACAAAAAAAAAAGAAGCGGAATAAATAAAATATCGACAGCAGAGGGCGCGAATAAAAAGGAGAGCTGAGTTGAGATAATGCAGGCCTGACTTGCGAGTTTGAGGTTTTAGAAGAGACAATGGGCTGCCACCAAAGGAATAGGCCCGGTCTCTGCGGTGTGCAGATAAGCGCATTAGCCCTTGAATAATAGGAGGACTTGCCATAGAATCGGTTCTTCTCATTCATTGCATTTGGTTCGGGTATTTGCATGTTAAAACTTTCAACTTACTCGCAGGCACAGGTTCACAATAAATTGTCCACTGTCACAAGTAGCAAGAGGGGTTGACAAGACTGGCTACTCATCGCACTGTGTTTTCTAAACTGTTGGAGAATTTTGAATGAAGACCACTGTTTACATTTAAAGTCAACCTCAGAATGAGTATATAATCAGCATTTTAATTGGGTACGCAAGGAAAAAAGCAATTAATAGCAATATAAAAAATCCTCTAATTGTCGCCAACAAGGTACACTTTTTGTTTCTATATATCGCCGCATTAACGAGAATTTATTTCATAACTGCTTTTCTTCAATGGAGTTTTTTTTAAAAATTGGGGTAGTTTTGGAGAGATTTGGATTAAAAAAAAAAGCTGTGTTGAAGATATATAACGCAGTTGAGTATATAATGCCGAGTATATAATGCAGTTGATACAAATACATTTTTCAGTCTCACATGTATTTTGTGATGCGTCAGAATTCGTTCAGTAGATGACTAAAACATTTCTACCAAATAGCAACTGCACCCAAGAGTGCTATATTTTATGCGCAACTTAACAACAGAATGTGACTTTGGATGCAGCTTTAATTCGAACTTTCTATCACAAATTGTTTTTTAAAGTAGTCTTCCAAGCTCCGAACACTTCTTAAAATTCGAGTATTTTGGTAAGCTAACAAGAAAAATTCGTTGAATTCAATTTTTCCTTTCGTAACATTACATCCAGCATTGTTCTAAAAGATATTATTTCTATTTCCATAGGACACTATTGGTTGTAGTAGAGATCTTGAATTGGAATAGATTTCATTAAACATATGTATGTACTACAACTTGTATTCATTTTCCCCACAAATGTCTTCTAGTAGATTGTAATACAATACTATTCAACGGAGTTTTGTTGCTCGGTATAAACTCAACTTTAATATACAACAGTTATCTTGGAAATAATGTTTGCAATTTCAAAAAAATTAGCAATACAAATCTCTTATATGTGGAGTAACAAAGTTTTTTTTTTTATAACTGTAGCACACAGAAGTTATAAAAAACTATAGTACACTAAAAGAGGAAAGAATATTTTCGTAATTTCAAAAACTTTAGCAACACAAATCTCTTATATGTGGAGTGACAAAGTTTTTTTTGTTATAAATATAGCAGCTGAAATATAGTAATATTTTACATTTTGGTGCTATTATATGATGCATTAAAATAATAAGAAAGCTCCCAAAGTTTCTGCTTTTCGTTCAAAGCCGTTCAGTACAATACCTCCCAAAATTAAGATGTATAAAGGTTTCCATTTCGGAACAAAATTTTAATTTGAGACTATTTATTTAAAATTTTAATTTGAAGAAGTAATAGTTTTCATTTGCAAGTAGATAGTTGAATAATTAAAATCTAAATAATTTGCAGTAATATGTATTATACTTTCCGTCATTAAATACAACGGTACTGTTACTGAAAAAACATTTACAATTACCTTGCAATGCGGAGAGATTATAAAAGAGTTTGGGAGTGTTTTTCTCTATAATTGCGCACTTGTTCTCCACTATTGAATATTTTAAAGCTGGAAAAAAACATTTGCAGATTTGCCCATTAACGTTACGGCTTATATATCAAAGCTGGAATATATATATATATATATATATATATATATATATATATATATATATATATATATATATATATATATATATATATATATATATATATATATATATATATATATATATATATATATATATATATATATACATATATATATATATATATATATATATATATTTTACGTTGCAATACAAAGCAAAATATAGATGTAAACTTATTTATTATTTTTTGCAAAAGCATACGTACGATGTTGCTTGTTTTATGTTTACGAATTCAATTAGAGCAAGGATTAGATATTTTGGAATACGATATCTAATTAACAACAATTTATCAATTTTTGGAAAGGAAAAAACAGTTTATTATACTCAACATTTTAATTGGGTAAGCAAGGAAAAAAATCAATTAGTAAAAATGTCAAAAATGAAAAAAATGCACTATATAACGCGAGGAAGGTAAACTTTTTGTTTCGATATATCGCCAAATTAAAGAGAATGAAATTTCAATCGAAGGGTTTATTTCAAACCTTTTTTTTTTTCTTTTTTTTCTTTCTTCTATGGATTTTTTTTTTTTTTTTTTTTTTTTTTTTTTAATAAATTGAAGCAGTTTTGGAGCGATTTGAATAAGAAAATAGCTGTGTTAAATCTGAAATAATGAGTTGGATCTGGTGAAACACAATCTCGAACATGTAAAAAATCCATGTGGAATAGCAACAGTATACTCTAAACAAGATTTCTGGAATGAGCTCTCAAAAGTTATAATGCAGTTATTCTATGCGATATAATTGAATATATAATACAGAGAAACTTAATTTCATCTTAAATGGTGGAATTAAACCCTTCCACTTTACCATTCCAGTTTAAATCTTAAATTAACGTTTACGAATGTAATATAAAATATTTGCAAGAAAAAAGCTAAAAACATAAATTGGCGTTATTGGCGAAAATTTGACAAAACACTGCTAAAGGAGATGACAACCCTTCTGAATCGCAGAGGGGAGAACGTAGGGAAGGGAGCAGGGCGACCTTACGGGGATTGAAATTGACTGAAGGGTGTATCGTCTGCCTCGTCATTGTCAAGTGTTCGCAAAGAGAAAGTCGTCTGCCTTTTTCAAAAGAAGGGGGACTGTATTCCGCTCAATTTCAAAAGATACCTTTCGAATGAAAGAAAACACCAGCACAAAAAAAATCTGAAAAGAAAACGATAATGATATATAATAGAAAATAAGAAGCTATTGTGTTCTCGCATAGCCAATTCGGAAGTCTCTTAAATGTATTTTAATGAGATTTTCGCGCTCAATTTAAAATCGAGGGTGATTTTTTTTTTATCTCGTCTTTTTAATAAGCGGTAGCCACGCGAAGCTTTCAATTCGGAGAAGATGGATATTTTAATGAATTTGTATTCTTTAACGGAGCACTCAACTCAGACCAAAAGATCGTTTACCCGCGGGGGATTGGACAAGAGCGAATTCAATTGATATTGGAAGAACAGAGGTCACGTTGTCAGTTTAGGGGACTTTTGCCTTAACTTCGAAAACCATTGTAATGGAGTATGCCCCATTTCGTGTTGATAATGAAATTAAAAAAAATACATCAACTTAATGAAATTACATTTCTATTCAGAGAGATAATGAATTGGTGATGAAGTGGATTTGCATACTAGATGTATTCGAAAACATTGTCCATTTATCTTTTTTTATCCTTTAGAATACTTGATACTTTTAAAAGGCTAGAGGATCGCTTTGTGAAAAAAAAAAAGTACACTTTTATCAATGCATATTTACGAATATCAAAGATTTATTTTTTATTTGCATAATCATGAGAACAAAGTACTTTTGAAATTCTACCAATATATAATAGCATCTGAATAAACTTCGTGGAAAAAGTTACCTCCAACTTCATTTAACTTGACATTTTTTAATTCAGTTAAAATAAGACTTACATTTTAATCCCCTCACCCCCACGCTTCTCTAAAAAAAAACACTTAAAATTATTGAAATTTAAATACTTTTAATAAGCAAGGAGAACTTGGGATTACGCAGCAATGAACCTTCTAGCGACTCATATGCGTACACTTGTTACTTTTACCACGGGATCGAAACTCGATGGATAAACTTCAAGAGGAGGGGGAGGTGGGATTGGCCCAAGAATTTCGGACACCCTACTTTTTTCATGATCTACCTACTAAATATATTGAACTTACCTCCATACCACGCAAAAAAAAAATATCAAACTGTTTATAACTTATGTAGCAAAGATGTTTGTATAAAATTAGTTCAAAAATATTTTAGGGCAAAAGTAAGAGTACAAACCAGTTAGTTAATTTATCATTATAAAACAATTTATTTCAATATCATACATTATTTTAAAAGATATACTTTTATGATATTCACTAAAATGAAGAAAGCAAATTTTAATAATTCTAGATTTAATAATTAATGTAAAAACGACCTTATACCAGTATCTCATCATTACAAAATTTCTTATTCCAATATCATACTTTAAAATACATATTTTAAGAAACTGCACAAAAGTGGTAATAGCACACTTTAATAATTCTAAATGATTTTCCTAGAACATGTTTACTTGAAATCATAAGTTTAAAACTATAATGCAAAACCTTATATAATGCACGCTAAACTTGTACTTGATTATCATTTAGGAGAGAAGGATGAATATGGATAATGTCAATTTGCTTACAAATATTGTTTACTTTCTATTTTTATAGGATTTTCTTTAGAACATGACCAAATGTCCTTTTTAGGCAACATCTTATTTTGGGAAAACAACATTTTTATAGATTTTTGGAGCGAGGGCGAAATGATACCTTCGACCCCGTGTAGCCTATGCTAGCGAACCTGCTTCGCGAAGCTTCAAAAGCTGGGACCTATACACAATGACAGGTGACAGGTCACTGCAATGCTTGGTTATACAGCTAGTCTAATAATAAAATAATAATGCAAGAATTTTGACACAAAATACTAAAATTTTAATAAATCTAACTATAAAAAAATGCTTTTCTAAGAACATAGTCACGTAATCAAAAACGCTATGCCATTCTTCTCTGCAACTTTTTCTACAAAAACTGATCCAAATAGGTTGACCTGTGCCTTGCCCATCGCCAACTAGTCAGAGCTCTTTCCTCACTACTTTTAGCAATTTTTGACATGCAAATACCACCCCTGTGCAGCATAAACTCAGATTATTATTATTATTATTATTATTATTATTATATTGCAGAAATGTAATTAAAAAAATAATGCAAGGTTTTTTTGGTTTTTTTTAATCTATGGAGTGAGTGATCTTTAATTTTATATTAATTTGCTTAAATTTAAAATGAATATAAAGCTAAATTTTGTATTTATTTTCTCTCTATGATTCAATGCTTCAATCAATTATTAATGCTTCAATGGAATCATTATCAAAGTTATTGTTTGTGTTACAGGCAAAACCAATCGCCATCACAAACTGGTAAAAGATTACGGTTATTTATTTAGAAAAAAAGCAATAAGTCATCAATATTATTTAGTCAATCGAGTGTTTAATATAAATAAGATAACAAAGTCTGGCTTTTATGGATTTCTCTCGGCTAATGGGGATCTATTGTTTTCTTAATTAATAAACCATTGAGCGAACAAATTACAAGCATATTACTTTCAATAACCCATATGTAATACATAGGATAATAAAAGTATAGTATTCAGTCAGAAAAAGAAAATTTTTTTTGGCATTTCTTTACGTTTTGGAACATCCGGATCTCAAAAAAGTGATCAAGAAAAACAGTCTGTCTGTGGTCGGCATAACTTCCGAACAAATTGACCTACGATGTTCAAATTTGGTATGAGGGTTAGTGGTGGCCATGAGACTTACCATTAAATTTTTCGTCAAAATCAAGTATGCGCCAATGAAAAAATCATGTTTTTCAATGATTGCTAAAAAACGGATCTAACGATTTTGATAAAAAAAAATCCCTGTGGTAATGCCTCTTAAGGTGTTCTCAACATTCCCACCACCGAAATTCCCGTAAAAATGCTTTAATGGCGTAAAAAATTGAAAAACGAATGCCCTCAACACAGAGTTCTCTTTCCTTGAGCATACCCCATCAACGATCGATATTTTTTCTTCGCTCAGTTTCACTTATAATAAAAGATAATATATAAGGATTATTGAAAAGTAATCGCCAAAACCACTTTTTTTTTTAAATTTTTTTTTTTTATAAAGACCCATACAAGAACTATCACTTAACTGGTCATTTATTCTAAATGAATGGGGGAAATATAAAAACGGTAAATGACACAAATCCAAGTCAGTATTGTTGAGTAACTGAAAGTTGTGCGATGTTTCAGACCCCTAGTTTTTACTCTTTCATTCTTTTGAACCTCTATCGATGTTTTCTTGGTATTTTGTTTACTATGTAACGAAGTTTCTAAATTATAATTTTCATAAATAACCCCAAAAAAAGTTTTTAATATAAATCCTTTATATGCATTGCCAATTTGTATATTCATTAACAAAGCGCCTGAGCTGTTGCCAACGTGTGCCTGGTGTTACCATCTAATTTCATAAATATTAGAAACATCTCTACCAGCAAAATATGCGGTAAACTACTTTTCAAAATTTATTCATTAAAAATCAATATGAATTTATGCACCACATCCAAATATCTTTTATTTATTCTGATTAAAACAATGTTATTATTTATTAAAACAATTTTAGCAACAGAAAAGAGTTTCTTCAATGATTGGTTCAATGCTATTTCAGCGCGATTGGATGACGGCAAGTTGGTTTATTAGTATTCCGTAAAAGCGACCTTTAAGTGACAGTGATAGCTGCCAAAATTGATAGAATTCATTGTCATTGATATCCAATTTATCTACCAAGTTTCAGCCCGATTGGATGACGGCAAGGGAGTTAATTAGGCCTCCGGAGATTTGCCAGTCATCGACATACTCAGCCACACACAAAATTGAAGTTAATATAAAGGATTTAAAAACAAATTGTCTGAAGTTTTTATTGAAGCCCTTGTGCACTGGGGGTACAGCACAACTGCGATAAAACATTTTCTCGAACAAAATTAAAAGAAAAGAACAAGATATGATCACACGATATTGTTTGTAGCTCAGCTAGATTAGTATTCGCGTTGGTAAGGTAACAACATCACACACTCGAAATGGTTTTTTGGCCAGCGTTCGAGTGGGGACTTTTGTTTACATTTTAAAATATGATACCTAAAATTTGAACACATTTAAAAAAAAATCGTCTTTTATTTCATGCAAGTCCTTTATTTAAAATATTATCAAATACCCTATATGCTACACCGTGTTTCGTAATGTACACCCTGTTTTTCAAAAATAACATTTTTAGTATAGAAGATAATGACTTGTCTCATCTTCAACACAATCGACACTGTCATTTCATTATTTACATTAAGAAAAAAAAAGTTATTACAAATAACAAAATTTTTTTTAAAAAATTGTTAGCTTGAGGTTGCTACATAATGATCTAAACAGTTTTATAAAACACCGTTAAAATCCAGTATATTCTCCACCTTTTCTAATAGGGTAATAAACACCATCAGGCATGGGTTGTACTAATCTTTTAAATAGTTCTTGATCGATTTTTTCCGCATTCTTTGACAATTTCATATAAAAAAATCCTGTGGTACTATTATACTGTTTTCCATCATTATAAACAACTCTGGAAAACAAATTCAAACAATTTCCATAGGATTTAAATATAGAGAAACTGCTCGTCAATCCATTAGTTAGGGGGGGGGGGGGGAGTGTGGAAGTGTGGATGGAAGTGTTTTCCCAATGGAAGTTTTCTATGTGATGTTAGAAGTGTGAATGGAGGCATTATTCAATTGAAAGATAATAGAAACACCACCAATTTTCTCAGAAAATGGCAATATATTGTCCTCCTGAAAGTCTTGATAATCAAAAGCGTCCATAAGACCTGTAGAGAATACAGGATTTATTCAACCACCATACAGAAATGTTGCCCATACCATGAGCAACCCCTGTTGTTTTCAAAATAACCGTTGCTCTTTCCGAAAGTCAGAAACGACGATTCTTTCATATTTGGATTTCATGTAGACATGTAATATTTACCCTGATTATATTTTTTGTTCTTTGTATTTCTTCAGTCATAAGAAGCTGGGGTTTTCTTCTATGATAATTCAATATTTTGATGCTTCTGGTGAACCTTGACATTTGGATGCGGCCATGGATAAGGATTAGCTGAAGGATAAAGATTTGACAAGCTTTTAGCTGTATTTTGAAAACTGAATCATAGTTTTAGATTCTTCCTTTACTCAAAAATGCGACTTCAGAAAAGTAGTTTTAATACACAGATATTCTAAAATATTTCCATACTATAAACCCACTACCAGACAGATACTGTTGAAGCAAAAAAAGGTTCACGAAAATCTAGTATTTGATTTAAATTCACACTGTTGCAGAGTATTAAAGAAATGGTATGCACTGGTTCGAGAAAATAGAAAGTTTATTAATTATGGTTAAATGATTATAGGTAGCATTTATTTAATTAGGTAAAACATAAAAGGGGAGATATAAAGACACACTCCTAACAGACTGGCATGTCTTACGCGAATGAGCCTTGACACTTGGATTACATATACATTGTGCAATGCGCACTACATATGCGCACATCAATTAAAGAGTAATGTACCATTTACTAATATGAGGGGGATCGTAGAAGGGTTAGAGAGATGATATGAAAATGGGCGTTATTATCCCACACACACAGTACAGTATTTCACCTGAGTTCAAGTGTGTTTTAAGAAATAAGAAACATATTGTAGCTAAGGAGGAAAAAAAAGACATAATCAGTGCTTTAGAAAATTTTACTAAACGTTAAAAGCCCTTTTTTAATAAAATATATAAAAAAAAATTCCAAATAAAAACGTTATACAAGTTACTTTGAACAAATGAAATATAATACAAATATTATAGTACATTTTTGTACACATGAATGTATTGTACAAATGAAATTTAATGCTCAGAATTGTTAAATGACCTTGTTCGACTACCTATTGTACAGTATCTTTCCATTTCTTGAATGCTGTGCTTAATTTCGGACATAACACTACTACAATGTTCCTCCTCTTCTATTTCATACCGCCCAACTTCTTCAGAAGCAAAGGCATCCTTAAAGTGCATTGGAGAATTTTGGCTGAAATGTTAAAGTAATATATTTTGTTACAAATTTTAGTTATTAATTATAATTAAATTAGTATAAACATTTCATTAATTGTATTGCTGTGTTTTTTTAATGAATTTTATTTAAAAAAAATCTTTTATCTCATGTGCAGGTTAATTTTTTTGTATTGTTTTAAGTTTGCTATGGAAAGGAATGTAATGATTGAATGACATTTATTAAAAGTAATATTACAATAACACAAGAACCAAAATTTTGGCTAAAATGAGAAATAAATTAAGAAATTTTAATATTAATATTAATTTAATTCTGATTTCTTTTTTTTTTTTTTTTCCAATAAGAGAAAAAAAGAAAAGAAAAAGGAGGGAGAAAAACTAAAAAAAAAAAAAAGGGGGGGGGGTGCAAGAGAAAAGATAAAGGAATCTTGCTAGAAATACCTTATGCTTACCAATTAATCTTAATATTCTCTCTCTTCCTCTCACAGATCTCAAGATACATTTTTTGAGTAAGAAGAAAATCGTAAAACGATACAAGACTATTCAAGAAGGTCCTTAATTTTATAATACAATGTATGTTGCAATATGCAATCTATAATGTTTTTTGGGCGGGAGACTTTAAGATTTAAATAATAAGCAGGTTCAAATAATTACTAAACTGAAAATATCGTACAATACTTTTACAACCTAATACTTAAACTTACAGTTAAGGAGTTACTGAACATTTGCACCACAAAAAAATTACTTTATTAGTAATTTTTATATCTGTATAATACTACATATGAGTGTATTAAATATTAAATGAATACCCACTAAATAAAATATGATGTTTTAGTTGTAAAAGGGACGATTTAGCTCTCAACATGAAAAAATTATACAAAACCATATTGATAGAAATGGAAGATATAGAAAATGGTTAAGTTTCAATATCTGAAACTGATGACCTTTGTTCTTGCTAATAATGTTGAAAGGTCATTAAATACAATTTAAAAGTAAAATAGAAATTATTATTTGAATTATTATTAACTTGAAAAAGAAAAACTGAATTGGCTTCATTTTCAAATGTAAATGAAAGATCCGGGTCTCAAATAGATAAAAATAAAATTGTTAATCCAGAAAGTAAAGTATTTCTTAAAAAATTTCATACATTAACTAAAGATGGGTATCTGAAGAGAAAAGAATAACATATCCTTGAAATTATACCTTCACACCCTCACTGTTTTTGTATCTTAGCTCCTCAAAATAAAAACATTAACACATTACTTAATCTATTGTTTTAATATACAGAGTGGTTAAAAAAAATAATAATACTATAAACCCAATACATCGACCTCTAGCTTCCGTTCTGTTCAACAGATCAAGATGAGATTTCAGTTATAGTTATTCAGAGATATGAGCTTGGGATTCTGAGAATGGCGCTCACGGTTATGGTTATAATTGCAGAAACTCGAAATTTTCGAATGGCAACACATACTTTTTTCCCGTCGCAAAATACTCAGCACATGCGAAAACCCTAAAGAGTGTTGGAACACAAAAAACGGAAGCATTATGCACGCACAAAACAAAAATAGCTCTGCGAACAGCCAACAAAAACGCGATCCGGGTGCACGGTGGAAATTTGCATATGACAGAGGCCAAAGTTTACATGGGTGCTATCACAGGCAATTTTATCGGTTGTCTATGTGCAAATTTCCTCCGTGTGCCCTGATTGTGTTTCTGTTGACTGTTCGCAGAGCTTCGAGCATAACGCGTTTATTGTTTGTTATATACGTACCGTTCCAACGCTCTTTAGGGTTTTCGTATGCACTTACTATTTTGCAACAGGAAAAGTAGGTGTTGTCATTCGAAAATTTCGAATTTCTGTAACTATAACCGTAACCGTGAGCTCCATTTTGTTGCTATTCACAGAATCTCGAGCTAATACCTCTGAATAACTATACCTTAAATCTCATATCGATCTTAAAAACGCAACGGCCGCTAGAGGTCCCTATGTTAGCAAAGTTTCTTTATGACCACCCTGTATTTAATTAGGCATATTAGTTAAATAAGATATGCATGTATTTGAAAGGTCACCCTAATATGATGAATCGCATTCGAATAATTTAAAAGCAAAAATGCAGCACTGAGAAATGTTGAAATGGAATCTCACTTAAACTAAATCTACTTACTCTTAAAACTTATCCGAATAAAAATACATATGAAAATTTTCTTCGTAATTATCAAACAAATTTCAACCATACATATTTCTCCCAATTTAAAAAACTCCAAATCTATACCATGAAATAAATACTATATTTAATTGGTTTGATGACTCTTTCTCAAGATATTATCAGGCATGAAAAAGGACCTCAAGAAAAATTACAGAAAATTTTCAGACTTCATGACAAAAGAACTCCAATCCAGACTAAAATCAAAAACAAACATGTAAATTTAATTAAAAAATTATAAATTTTTTTAGAAATTTTCTTTGGCCATTACTATGCCTTTATTCACACCATTTTTCATTCACCAAACATAAATGTAATTATAGGATGCCGAATATCTATAATAATAATAAAGTTTGTCTATGGATCTATAGAAAGCTACTTAAAATAGGCGTAGAGCTCTGAAATTTTCAACATAAGTAGTTTTGGCCTTATAATTGTACCTATGACAAACAGAATGTTAAAATTTTAACTAGTTCTTCTTTACTTAACCCTCTCTCTCTCTCTCTCTTTTTTTTTTTTTTTTTTTTTTTTTTTTTTTTTTTTTTTTTACAAAACAACTTCAAATAGAGATACAGCTCTGAAATTTTCAACGTAAATAGTCCAGCCTTCTAATTGAACTTTTGAAAAACAGAATGTTACAAATTTAATTACTTTTTCAATTAATTAACAAATATTGGACTTTAAAAAAACTTTTTAAAGTTTAATATTTTGGAACTTAAAGTTGGACTTAAAAATTTTGATTGTTTTTTTTAAATTAAATAACAAATATTTTACCAAGCGATTTCTGATAGGACTACAGCTCTGAAAAAAAATGTCTCTGTTAAAATTTTCATTTGATTTTAAATTAATATTTTTACAAAAAGCGACTTAAAATAGACCTAGAGCTCCGAAAATTTCAAAATAAGTACTTTTGGTCTTGCTTTTTACAAACACATGTTAAAATATTCTCGAAGGGGTGTTGTATTAATGGGTAAAAACTTTTTGTTTCTCGACAAGGGAGGGGCTTCTAATATTAAGGGCTTACATAGCAATTAATTTTTAATGAGTGAAGTGAGCTTATGCAGCAATGAACCTTTCAGCGAGTGAAGTAAGCCCGTGCTTATGTGTCAATTAACTTTCAGCGAACGAAGCGAGCTGTGTTTGCGTAACAATGAAACTTTTCAGTGAGTGAAGCAAACTGTGTTTGTTACAATGACACCTTTAAACAGCGAAGTGAGCTTGGTTTTGCGTAGCAATGAACCTTTCTGCGAGGGAAGCAAGCGCATTCGCGAAACATCAAAAAATGGCACCCACACACCAATGACGGGTCTCCGCAACGCGGGGCCATGCAGCTATTCTTTAATAACAGATTTTAACTGATCCGATTACTTTAGAAATATTCAAAACTTGGAAAATCTTGAAAACAATACTGTAAGTGTACATAATTTGGAAATTTTAACCAGCGAAAACGAAGGAAATTGCAGGAAAAAAATAGTGATGTTTTCTAAACCCAATAGTATTCTGGACTTAATGGTTTTGAAACATCTAATACCAACTCTGTTGTACAAAGCCAAATTTTCACGACTCGGTGAAAGTGAAAATTGTGAGACCTCTTTAAATAGGCTTAATATTTTTTATCCAAATCTGAGTCAACCCCAAGACCACATAAAAATAAGACCAAAAGTCTCCAACTTTTGATTGAAATTTTTCATGTCTTAATTTTGGAAAATAATATGACTAAAAAGTCAATTTCTTAAATAAAACTTACTGCTCATTCTTCTTGACGTCACCAGATAGAAGCAAGTTTAAAAGTCTCTGATATTTATCCTCTGACACACTGAGTAATTTTTCCAGTTGCGCTACTTTTTCTTTTAACTGGACATTTTCTTGCTGAAAATGAATGTGTAATAAGTCAAACCTAATCAATAACCATACAAAAGGCATTTGTTATATTCAATGATACTACCCATTCAGAAAAATATAATTTACTAAATTTTGCAGCAGGGCAACATTTTCAATATTTATTTAAATACGAGACGGATCAGCCCCATTGTGTTCGTCAATTGTTGAATTTTTTTCTGTTGCTAATATAAGAAAAATGTTGATTGAAAATAATGTTCTATCATCATCATTCTCATTGAAAGCTTGAATACATCAGAGACTGTGTCAGTGAATTTAACTTGGTTAGAATAATACCGGTAATCGAACTTCTTTGAAAATGTATTTTGAAATAATTCAAAATCAAATAATAATTTAAATTACAAGAATGAAGTCGTAAGCCAAGCCAAAAGTTTGCATAGTCGACGTTTAACAGGATAATACAGGTAACTTACATATTATTTTGTCGAACGCGAATCTTCATGACCGAGAATTTTCCTTGATTGCAAAAAAAAGTTTGCCAAATGTAGTAACAAAAAGTAGTTTTGTTCATATTTTTAAAAAATCATAATGGTCAACGAAACAATTTGTGATTCACAAACGCATTCTCATTGAAAAAGTTTTAGTGTTTATTTTGCTCTTGATCTTTAAATAAAACCTATGCAAGAATATACATGACTTTACAACCTTTCCAAGTAGGAAAAACATCGGAGGCGAACACTCATTTATTTGGTAATTTTAGCGTCAGGAAAGAAATTCAAACATTGATAAACTTTTTGTTAAAAAAAAGTCAATGGGATAATACACAAGTACCCCCTATTAAATTCTTAACATTCAATCACAGTACAACAAAGTCAATCTTTAACCTTGCGCAATACGATCCAATTAATCAAAATAGTTGAAAGTTTGTTTTGATTGCATATGGTCACTGATTTGAAATTGTTTGTTCATTTAATGATTCACAACACAAAACAATGATAGTAAGTAATACTGTTGTTTAAATTCTACAAGTATGTCACTTAATACCTCTGACATTATGGAACATGCTAACTCATAAGTCCTCCAATGCATTTAGGACGAGTTTTTCAAACATATTGTTTTATATTTTAAACATAAGTATTGTTATAACTGCTACACCCATTGAAAATACTTGTCATTTTCATCCATCCCAACAGTAGTTTTTTGCTTATTTAAAATTAGTAAGGGCTACCACCAAACAAAATTTACAAAATATCATCTCTACCAATCTGTTACGCCAGCAATGATTCATTGGTGATGAATATATTAATAGGCTATTGCTAGTAACTCAATGTTGGATCATTGACGTCAAATTCAATTTGGCTAAACCATTCAAAGTTTGATTGAGTCAAACAAAGAAATTATAACACTTAATTTAATAAAAAAAAAAACTTCCAACTTATCCATAAGCTTAATCATTTCAAAGCTCTATTGATATAGTGATTAGAGAAATTATCCAACGAGCAATTTGACCCAGAATAAATTTACAGTTATAGAAAGAGCATTTTCAGATTTAAAAAAAAAAAAGGAATTTCGTGTGTAAAAGTAATTAATAAAGTGAAATAAATTAGCCAAAACACATTCAACTACCAACTTTTTTCTTGCTTCCACTTAAAATTAAACAGAATAAACTGAGTTTTCGCATGCATAAATCCAATCTACATGTTCTGTTTATAAAGACATGTATGGTTATCCACTTTCAAACTCATTTGGGGACACATTAGGGTCTATACTATACATGTCAATTTGTGTATAACCGGGACCGCCGCGAAACTAAGAGACTCTCTACTCTGTAAGGGCCCGGTACTAAGTTTGATGACGTCACGCTAAGCGATGGATGAAAACACGAAGGCCATCTACCGTAGTATGTAGTGAGTTATTAAATGTTTTAATACGTTAAGTTGTTTAATTGTAGAATATTCAGATACAACATTTAATTTCATGAAGTAAAAGCACCGAGAGTGGGATTTAAATTAAAACACTGCGGCAAATTCTTGAAATTATAACTAGATTTTTTCAATATTACTAATATTCTTTTTATAGTAGATTATTCGGGTTGAAAATCCTCTGAAATATATTCATATACTAATATATCTTAAATAATTTCAATACCATAACAAGCAATACATTAAAACAGTATGTATTTAAAAGAATAAACATTACAAAAATACAAACACTAAATTATTATACAAAAATTGTATTTCAACTTTGAATATAATAAGAATTTAAAAGTTGTAAAGTGCTAGTACCTAATATTCTGATTAAATTTTCCTTTTTAAGCAATGTATTTCCTCAAGAAGAACATGATAAATTATTTCAAATAGGTATTTTCATTTTTAAACAAATAAGTTGGTTGGTTTATGAGCTCAACGACCTATTCTTACACACAATGACGGCTAAGGAGGATGGGACATACAGGTTAAAGTTGATGCAAAACCACAATGAACATACATGCCTTATCAGTGATTCAAACCTGGCTCCTTTGGCATGCATGGCCAGAGAGCTAACCACAGTCATCAGATGGGAAAACAAATAAGACTTCGTTGATTTGAAAATAAGTGTCAAAATGAAATCATAAAAATTATTCCCTAGGAATATGTTTTTTATATACTTACAAATAAATGTAGGTAAAAAAATTATAAAAATATCTTTTTAGCATTTATAAAATTGATAATTAAAAAAAACAGCATTAATCAATGCAACTAACTACTGAAATAAAAAGTAATGAAGTACATCTTTTATTTTTCAGAAGAGAGCGACTTGAGAACATTATTATATACTTTTTTAACTATGAACCATCATTATTAGCATTACATTTCAAGAGCCATTTTAATTTGTGATTATTTTTTTCTTCTCCAAAAAAAAAAAAAAAATACAGACAGTCTATGGAAAATATTCTGTCGAATATTTATTGGCACTTTTTGAATGATCAGGCAATAAAAAATAATGCGGTATTCTTGAACACACAACAACCAGTCTTTTTTTTTTTTTTTTTTTTTTTTTTTTTTTTGCAATGTTTACATTTTCTTTTAGATTTTATCGTTTATTCTTCTAACTGGTCTATTCTTCCATCGGTATCATATATTCTTGTTACATTCCTTGGTACTAAGAAAAGAAACATCATCAGGTTTTGTTTACGAGTATAGCCATTAAAATATAATTTCAACTTAAATCAAGTGATAAATAGAAAGATAACTTTCTAACTATTTTTAATGATATTAAAAAATCAGCAAATGTTTGCATGATGTTGTTTCAGTAGGAAACAGTCATCTTCTGCATCATCAGTTTTACAAAATTATATTTTCAAAAGAATATTTAAAATAGAATTATGAAATAAAACTTTTTTTAATTTCTATGAGAGATTGTTTGAGTTACGATAGGATTAAGCCTAACTTAGAATACTAAAAGTTTGAAATCAATACATTAATAACATGATACAACTTACCAGCAAAGTTTTCAAACATGAAATTCACTCCTTTATAGAATTATCCGTTCCACATTACAGCTGGTTAATTAAATAAAAAAAGGATAAAAAGAAACATTTTAGCTCTCGATAAATTTCAATACCGTATGTACAATCCAGTTTGTAGAATAGTTAGTTTGTTTACATTTTCATCCATCACTTAGTGACAAATAAGATAAGAACGCCATCTGGTTGTACCAGGCCCGATATAAATATGTTTCTACATTTCGCGGCGGTCCCGGTATAACTTGGGTATTAAAAAAAATCGGCCGAATAAAAAATTACCGTATTAATCAGAAAGAATTTAAAATAATTCAGATTTAAAAACATGCTAAAAAAAGAAGGGGGGGGGGGGATGTTTTTATGTGCCTATATTAAAATTAATTTGAAGAAAATACAATATGTCTGTAATTTAACTGTGGCTTAACAATAAGCATTTATACTCAGATCATGGGGTTTTTTTATTAGCAAGAATTTTTGAAATTGTAGCACACATGACAATGTTGGCACATAAATAAAAGCACTACTTTTGACCACTTCATTTAAATTCAATAATTGAGTTTCGGATTTTACTAGAATTTTGAGATATTTTTTAGAAATATTTATAACATATAAAACAGTAAAGAAAAAGTTTAAATCAAATCTATTAATTTGCAAATATCCAGATTTATTGAATTTTTCATCATTAGCCAATTCTAAGTTTGAAAGAAAAAATCAGACCAGTTATTTAATTGCTGAGATAACTCTGTGTTTTAACAAAATTTGCCAAAAAAAAATCCATTAAACAAAAATGTTCTCACTGAAACAAACAAGCAGTTACCTCAAAATATCCAAGGATAGATAGTTTCATTTTTTAAGTTGATTAAAAATTACAAATTACAAAATCAAAGTCCAATAAGGTTGGTCGAACAAAGCACTTTGATGCAATCCAATATACATCAAGCTCATTTTGAAAATGTTTATAAAATAATACCAATATCCAACATTATTATGTAGCCTGTTATATTTCTTCACAATGTAAAAAGTTTTTTTTTTTTTTTATTTTTTATTATTGTTTTTTTTTTAATATCTAGGCTAAACTATAATTTATTTTACTTGTTACAATGGCACCTTATACAATGCCTGCATTACAATTAGCTATTTTTTAATACACAAATAAACAATGTTAGAAAAAGAAGTGGCAACATTTAAATTACAGATTTCAAAATACAGGGTTCCCACTCTTTTTTTTTTTTTTTCTTTTTTTTTTCCAAACTGAAAATTAAGGAGTTTTTAAGGACCCACAAATATTTATTAAAGACCTTTATAAATACGACAAAATTTACATTACACCTACACAGTAAATCACGTTGGGAGAAAATTATTAAGTCATAAAATATAATAAACGACTTCATCAACTACTATCTTTTTTGGCTTAGGACATAAGTATGCTTGTCTTACAGGGTGTCTACTAAATTTCCGTAAGTTCATTTAGACTTTTTCGGACTTTCGAAATAAATTTATGATACGACTTTATGCAATCATGTGAGACAGAGGACTCTAATATCAAATTTCAGCTTTAATAAACTGTTTTCAAATATTTTTTTTAAAAATAAAGACAAACCATAAAGATGAAATTAACAAATACTCTATATTATATTCATTCTTTTCGTTTTCTGAGTACTTGAAATTTTTATAAAAATTGAAGAAATGAACAATTTACTTTAAAAGTATTTCGTAATATAATTTTTGTTTTTCATCAAATGAAGTTGGTAATTTTTTTTTTTTTTTTTTTTTTTTTTTTAAAGTTCAGCTGCAGCCACCTTTCAGTTACAGTATTCAAGGAAAAATTTCAAATTTTCACAAAATTGCGATATCAATTAATTTTAAACAATTCTATAAAAAAAAATTGCTTTCCATAGCATTTTTTTTATATCAGTACAGCAAAAAAATTTACATCTATAGCTAAAATGTAACATTGTTTTTCAAACTAAAATAATCTATTTTACATACAATAGCAATAAAATTACAATTTTAAATAGGGATATACAGTAAAGTTAGACAATGGAGACTAATTTCTTGAATAAAATTAAATTAAAATTTTAATAATTCTGCATCGATTCAAACCAAATGGCAAAACAGATTCTAATCACGGACATAACGGCTATCACATCAACGGAAGCTCAGGTGAATTAGACCAAAACGGCAATACAAATCTCAGATATAGCTGCTATTAAAGGCTTAAAATTACCACTACTCCAGCGTAAATATCGGCGATAGCAGCTACCATACCGTCGAAAATCTCAGTAATTACATTAAAGCAACAATCTGCAAAAGTAACCATCACACCAACGTAAATACTAGAGTTAGTGTCCAAATATATTGGTGGAAATTTCCGCAATAGAGGCGACTATTTCAATGTAACTCTACGAAGTTGACTATCAGAACCACGTAAATCTCAGCGGCAGCGCCAACATAGATGCGCAAAACTTTGGAATATTGGTACTTAAATCGGTGTAATATTTGCTGAAAATGAATATCGCAACAAGGTAAATTTCAACGATAGTTATCGTCTAAGCAATCTAAATCTCGATAATAGCAGCCCTTACATCAGCGTAACGTTCAGCGAAACTGATCAATACACATCAACGTAAATAATTGAGATAGAGCTGGTAATCTGTAAGTTGGTTGGTTTACACGCTCAACGACCTATTTTTATGCACGAAGGCTAATCAGGCCGGGACCTACAACTTAACGTGGATTCCGAACCACAACGAACATTCATGCGTAATCTGGGATTCGAACCCGACATCTTTGGGGGTAATCTGTAAGAAAAGTAGTCATTACATCGGAGTTGGGGAAGTCTGAACTTACGCAGGTTCCAGGGTTGTCAGACTTGCAAGTAAACCCAATAAAATTGTATTGCAGATTTGTATACATCATAAATGAACTGAAATCCACATTTCAGCTGAATTGTTCCATTTCTGACAGGTGCAATAGCGTCAATGACTGTTCTATGGGCGTAACAATCGACAAAAATGAATAACACGCAACAAAGCAATTGCAGGCGATAGCGTCTGCCATAAGTAGGAGATCAACATCCATTTCAATAGTGAAACGCTCAGCAAAATAGCCATCACATACCAACGTAAATAATGCCGATAGAAGCTATAACATAAGAGAAAAATGCGAGAAAAAAAGTAGTCATTTCATCCGTGATTAAGGGAGATCTGAATGTATGCAGGTTCCGTAGTTGTTAGAAAATTTATATTGATCTCACATACGATTGAAATTTCGATCAAAAAACCTGAAACCTTCGAAATTGAACCATGTGTGAAGAAAGAGGAAGGAGTAACTTCCCTCCATCTGCGAGATCAATGGGAAACTTGTAGAATAACGTTGATTTTCTTTAAAATTTGTAAAAAAAAAGCGAAAAAATATGAAAAATTAAAAAAGGGTGGAAATTCGCCGATCAACGAAAGGAATCACAGCCTTGGAAGAGATAAATTTTCGGGACAAAATTAACGATGTCGGTACTTTTCGGATCCAGTTTTCCGTTTTCGCATATTTTCATGACATTCGGGACCAGTAGACACCCTGTCATAAAACTTAAGTTTCTGCTCCTATCTTTTACCATTTGTCTAGGATTTAGACATGATGAATTATGAACAATTGTATTGTTTAATGGTGATTTAATCATGAGAGTTTGCAACATTTTCACAATAGAACTACAACAATCTCTTTTTAAATTGAGTCCTTCCTCAGCACTAACATCATTTGTCTTCAATTTTTCTTTTAATAGTTTATTAGCAACAAACCCCATGCTAATTTCGTCGGTAGACGAGTAACAATTATAATCCTCAAAGTCAAACTTACAAAATACTATTGCGAGTCTAGTTTTATGGTCTTGCTTTAGAACATGGAAATAGTTCATGCACTTTATGACGAGTATTGACTATTCATCTTCATAAAAGGACAAGAGAAGTTTATCATTATGAAAGAATTTGAGGAAAGAGCGTAGTAATTTAGAAACAGCCCAAACAAAATTAAATTTGGCCACTACTGTTTTGTCTCTAGTTGCTTCACGAATAGTCTGATAAGACTTGCAACTTGGTTTGCTTAAATTCCCCTTTTCTACCTCTTATATTTTCAAATACGAATTTGCATATCATGTCGTATTTTCGTATTCATTCGGTTTTCAGTCATTGTTTCACATTAACGGCCATTTTTCATTCCTGGTGGATTTTGAATCTCCTGCCATAATGAATTGGTGACGTTTTAACCTTGTTACCAATTTTTCCAAAAACGCGCCAACCCATACACGTAGAGGAATTTGTCAGGGGAGCTCGTTTCCGAAATGTGGCCTAACATTTGACCCACTCAATTGGCGAAAAAAACTGGTGTAGAAGAGGGGTTTTGTGTTCTGATTACTATTTTGAGCTTTAGCGACAGATTGGCTCTATTTAATATTTCGCTAATGCAATTTCGAAAACTGGCAGAAAATTGCGATCTTGAACAGTTGTAAGGGGAAATTAAGGAGTTTTTAAGGACCTGATTTATAAAAAATAAGGAGTTCTAAAGAGCCCTTGAAAATGAAAAACAAAATCAAGGAGTTCTTAAGGACTTTTAAGGACCCGTGGGAAACCTGAAATAAGTTTTAAATCATGTGAAATAGCTCTGATTAGTGGTTTTCAAACCTGCAATTTATTTGCAACATACTTGTTCAAGTAGAAGCTCGTCCTTTAATGATAATGCCTGTTTATCTTGCTCAGATATAGCCCTCACGTTTCTTTGCAGAGTATTGTTCAAAGAGGAATTCTGTAAAAATAAATCAAGAACACGAGCAATTTTAAATTGGCATTCTACCAAATAATAGCACTAATTTTAATATAAATCTTTTCCAAATCTAATACTAATTTTAGAATTTAAGCATTTTAAAGCTGGCATTAAGGGCATGGTTAGATAATTATGGGATGAAATCACCATTACCATTAGTACATAAAAACATACAATATATTGCGGAGATTTCTATCATGTGAAAAATGTTGAAACCTAATATGTATGATATGTATAGCCTTTATAGATGCATAACTAATCTCTTAATCTTACAATGGGTAACTACTATTAGCAGGGTGGCCACAAAATTCAGGAAAAAAGTTCCCTGATAATTCCCTGATTTCCCTGACAGATTTCTAAAAAGTTTCATGATTTTAGAGCAAACTTTTTTTCAAATTTCCAAAATTTTCTTGGGATTTTCAGATGTCTAAACACTCTGATCAAATAGAACATGTATGCTAAAGAGATAACATGCAATTTTTTAAAAAATAGTTTTGCTGGCAATGAAAAGTTTAAATTTTTCCTTAACATTAAACTTCTAATGGCTTACCACAACAAATCTGCATGTAAATAGCGCCAAAATATGGATGAACGTGCCTTAAACAATACAAAATTTCCCTGATTTTCATAAAATTTTAAAAAGTTCCCTGACATTTCCCTGATTTTTTCCAGAATTAGAAAGCTCCCTAACATTTCCCTGATTTCCAGGTTTTCCTGGTTCTGTGGTCACTCTGTATTAGAATGTTGAGCTGTTCGCTCTTATTTGATTTCAAATGAATAAGAGAAGTACAGAAGGAAAAACTGAGCCTGCTACAAGAGAAGTAATATAAAAAGTTATGAGACCTTATGCAACAGGCACATTTAAGATTGCTTCTATGAATTTTTTGGAAATTCATCAGATTTTGTATTCTATTGATGGGAAATATGAGATTCTGTATGTTTCCTCAACATGCTTAAATAGCAAATTTCTCTTTTCTATAGTGCTGCCATCTATTGTATACAATTACAACTTCCCAACATGTTTTTATTCTTTCTGATTTTTTTTTAACTTCAATTTTCAAACAACACAATTTGTAATTGCGAATAAACTATTCATCAGAAGCAGAAGTCTTAGCCAGATGTGTATCCAGGGAGAGGGATGTGTGGATACATCCCCGCATGAAATTTTTCAATTTGCTGTTAAAACACAAAATCAAAGGATTTGTTTTATTAAAAATTTGCAACTGTAATGGAATTATTTTTATTTTAAATTATATCCCCTCCAAAAAAATATTTTTGGCTACTCCCCTGGCCTTTAAATTGGTTTACCATTTATCAATTTTGGTTTTGAATAAAGGGAGAAAGAGGAATCATCACAAATAAACAATATCCAGAAATAATATGTATAAAATGATTTTAAAAAAAACTGAACATATAATAAGGTACCAAGTATGTATCTTTAATATAACATGATTTTGCAATAAGTACATGCCACAACTCGGGATAAAAGAATATAAAAATAAAAAGTAACACTTAAACAAGAAACAGTGAAAATACTTAGGTAATGAAAAGCAATTTCTAAGAACTTCTTAGGACCTTAGCAGCAATTCTCTGGACATGCTTTAAATTATATTTTTAGAGTAAATCTAGATAAGCCTTTCATTGGTGTATTTCTTTAGTAAAAAATCAAAAACTACTTTTTTCAAGCAAAGATTATTTAATAATCAATATAATTTTACAAGGTACAAGGACCAGAAACATTAAAATGATAATGTATTTGTATAGGATTTTTTTCTACACCAAAATTATAGCATTAATAATATCTCTTGTTTTCTCTTGTCTACTATGTAATACATTTATACATATATAAATTTTCTAATATACATACATGAAAATTTAAATACTAATTAAATAGAATAAAAATCAAATTAAAATTCTCACAAACTACCTTATTCTTTAACTTCTCTGTTTCCTCTTGCATGCGCCTGATACTTACAAATTGTTGTTTATTAGCCTTAAAAAAGAAATGTTTATAACTAAATATAACTCAACTAAAATATATAATATTAAAAAAAAAAAAAAAAAACTTAATCAGTACTGGCAGCATTAAAATAATGCAGCATGATTAAATTTTATAGAATATCCATACCAGTAGCAATATTGCTGTCAAAATATTAATTGATAAAACTTTACTTTTTATTTGAGGTTTTCGTTTTGTTTTTAAATGTTTATGGTGAATAGATAATTAAAGTGGTGCATGTACAAAAAAGTACATGTACCCCTATAATTATCAATTCACCATAACATTTTTAAACAAAACAAAAACCTCAAATAAAAAGGTACCTCAGCATCTCATACCATAGTTATTTACTCTGAAATTAGTTTCATAACATTTGGAATTTTTGATAATTACTTCCTGCTGAAATTTGGTTCTTATTTCACTTTGGTAAAATCTCTTACAATTTAAGCTTGTTTACTAGTATTGCAGAACCCTTTTATTTGAGGTACAATTTATGATGATAAACCGTACCTGAAATAAAAAGATTCTGCAATACTAGTATACAAGATCAAATTGTAAGAGGTTTTACAAAAGAGAAAAGTGAACCAAATTTCAGCAATAAGTAATAATCAAAAATTTAAAATATTATAAAACTAATTTCAGAGTAAATAACTATGGTTTGTTATAATGTTAAAGAGTAAAAAAAAATAGTAGCATGCCAATTCTGAACAATTCAATTTGCTATATTTTTCAAATATTGAATCACAATTTAATACAATATATTTGAAAAATAAAACAAATTACGATTGGTTCAAAACTATCCTGAATGGTAATTTGAATTCAAAAACATGATTAATGTGAATTGGATTTAATTATACAAAATGAGGTGTTTAATTTAAAAACCTAATCGATGACAAAATCATAAAAATGCACTAGTTTACTTGGTAAATTCTTTTGATATGTACTACATAACATACTGAAAAATAAATTAAGCCAAAAAAAATCTATAATTTTGAAGCTTTAGTTTTTAAAACCCTATCCTTTTATTAGTACAATCAATATAATCTTGCTTGCTCCTGTAAAATCAAGTGATCTGCACAATTAGACAACCGAGTACTCAAAAATTCCAAACACCAGCTATATCTTTTGTGATAATTTACACACATGAAAATTGAAAATACTGTTGTAATCTGTGAACAGATTTTTATAGATGCGTGTATTATTTTTCTTATAAGAGATTATATATAAATTAAAACAGAAACAAACTTTTAGAAGTTTAACGACAACCCCATAATAATGTTCCCTAAAATGGGATTTAGCAAACATAAAGATGGTGAAACACCAAAAACATAAATTTTCAAAGAATAGTTAGGGATTCAAAAGATGACAAGGAAAAGAATGACTACATTAAAATGATACATAGATTTTTCAGGCCTAAATGGTAAACCAAAAAAATATTAATTTTTGTTCCAAACAATAAAGTTAGAAAAAAGACTAAACATAAATAACATGAAACATTTAGATAAAGCTACTTAATTTTTAATAAAAAAAAAATTTCATTAATAGAAATTTTTAAATAAAATGCTTTCATCAAAAATCTGTCATCCAAATCTGAAATTTTGATGACAGTAAAATATTCAATATGGTAATCATTGTTCTATTCATGTACAAATTTGGATACTTTAGGTTTTAATGTTTTCCCTTCTTTCATAGAAGTCCATCTATTAATAACTGTCCATAATATTTGCTTGTTCTGTTTCCAAATGATCATCAAACACCTCAATTCTGTTTAACATATTTGCTCATGCCTATGCTTATTATTAAGAATTTACTATGCATTAAATAATTTTTGTAAATGAAACAAAATTAGATCTAAAAGGAAACATAATAAATGAGGCGTTACAACTTACCGTATGCTCAGCATCCAAAAGGGCTTTCAACCTTTCACATTCAGTATGTTTTGCATCATTTGATGTTTTCAATCTTGCTACTTCATCAAGAAGATCTTTGTGTTTCCTTTCAAAAGCTTTATCAATTTCTTTCATTAGCACATACAGCTCCTGTTCACATGTGGATGTCAACCCTTCGATAGAAGGCAATCTGTAAAACAAATTTATAACCTAGTTAGTCAGAAATAAAGAAATACCTGTTGTATCCCCAAAATGGATGGATATAGATTTCTAGATGAAATATCTAATTACAATATATTGTGTGCCAACAGAGTAATCTATATAAATTTATCTGAAATTCATTATTACCAGTACTTTTACAATTACATGATGGCAAAAAAAATAAAAATATATTATTTAAACTCTTATTACAAGATAGGATTATTATGAAATGTTACCAAAAAAAAAGAGGAAATTATAGAAACAATTACAATTTTTGCTCTTGTGATATTTTATCCTTATAAACCTTTGGATCTACAATACATACATTTAACTTGGTGATTTAGGGCAATTTTTAACAAATTAACTAAGGAAGATAAGCAACTGAGTTAAAATTTCATACTTTGCATACTTTATCAAAACAGCAAAGTTTAAGTTTATTTTGAATGGTTCAAACATTTTCTGGTTCAGTTGGAATTTTGTTTATTATTAATTTCAAGGGAAAATATATGCTTTGACTTTTGATAAATTTTTGATTATCACTCATAATATACCCATAAAATGACATTGTCATAGCAATACTAAATCTAAAAATATTAATCCCAATTTATGAAAAAACTAATGAACTCATACAGTACTATCCCTGAAAGATCAATATGGTATTCATTCGAAAATTTCCTTAGGGCCAACAGCGGTTGCTAATATAAGTATATTCAAGCTGTCTTTTTTTAATTAAAGAGCATAAATGCAAATTTTATTTTCAGGTATAGATCATCCTATGGATATTTAGAAATTTGACCAATTTAAAAAAAAAAAAAAAAAAAAAAAAAAAAACTTCTTTAAAAATCTTGATACAATTTACTATAAACAGATATATAATCAAGAGCATTAATAATATTATAGTGGTTGAAATAAAAATAAGATTTTTATTTTTTTAATATTATAAAAAGTAGTGTCCACAGACGAGACAACATATGGATAATTGAAAGTAAACTAGGGGTGTAGAACATCGCTCAACTTACAATTACACTAAAATACTGGCATGAATTTGTGTCATCTACCGTATTTATATTTTCATCATTCATTTAGTAAAAATGGACAGTTTGGCATTATTGTTTGTGATAATTCTTGAAAGGGTCTTTAAAAAAAAAGAAACTCCGCCAAAATGATGATTTTGGAAATATACTTATAGATAATTTCTTATATTTTCCTTTCTTTTAAGTGAAACTGAGCAAAGAAGAAAAACGATTGTAGACGAGATATGCTCAAGGAAAGAGAACTCTGTGTTAAAGACATTCGTTTTTCAAATTTTTAGGTCATTGAAGCATTTATACAGGAATTTCGTAGGTGGGACTGTTTAGAACACCTTAAGAAGCATTACCACAGTGATTTTGAAGAAAATCGTTAGAGCCGTTTTTCAGCAATTACTGAAAAACATAATTTTTTCAATGGCAGCTACCCTAGGCGCATGCACGATTTTGACAAAAACCTTAATGGTAGGTACTTGCGCCATCACCAACCCACACACCATATTTGAACGTAGTAGGTCAATTTGTTTGGGAGTTATGCTGACCACATACACACAGACAGAACTTTTTTCTAGATCTCTTATTTGAAATCAGGATGTTCTAAAAATGTGGAGAAATGCAAAAAAAAAAAAAAAAAAAAATCACATTTTTTTTTTTGACCGAATACTATATATTCATTACCCTATGTATACATATGGGTAATTGAAGGTAAAAAATTCCTTTTTTTTTTTTTTTAGAAAATAGAATGTATAAGGAGTTTTTACCTTATTTTAGTTGTTTTTAAATAGCATTTTTTAATACTGAAAAGTCGTTTAACATTAATTAACCCAGAAAAAAAGTAACCAAGAATTCCCCCATCTGACCCTACTTAAACCATGGAAATATTAAAACCATACCAATCAAGTTCGAATATTCACACAGTAAGTGATCTGTACCTGACCTCTGTTCGTTTGAGCAATCCCACAACTCAGCTTTGGAACGTAATTCATCAACAGTGCAAGTAGTACTTGAACAAGCTAACTTCATTTTGTATGAACCCTTTTAGATCTGAAGCTATTTGGGTGGACATTTGTTCAGCAGTGATTGTTTCCTAACTAAATCATCATGTAACTTTTTTAAGGATAAGGAAGCTAAGCAAATCTAAAGCATTTATAAAAGTAGAAAGTTAATACAAAGCCATACATAATTAGCATGAACATTAAAAACAATTTAATTTATGTCTATGAATCCAAGATAATTTTTTGTAAACTATTTATAATAGTCATAAACTTACCTCATTTTTATTAATATTATTTAATTCTCCAAGTAAGTCTCGGAATAAAAGGGAGAACACTTATTTTCTTATAATTCATAAGATATTTTGTTTAAAAAATTATAACAAGACATTTTTATAATTTTCTCTTCTTTTAATATAAGGGACACAGCATTATAAAAGGAAAATAGTTTTTCGGTACTCCAAAAAACAATTGCCATTATTTTTCAAGCTTTATTTCTTTTTTGTTTTATGTGGGTGTGTATAAAGTAGTCGGATGACGAATTTAATTTTTATGTCAAAGTTATTCAAATATGTATGTTTAGACAAAAATTAAAGTGATTCTCAATTACCTTATATGACCTAAACAAAAAATTAATAAGCAATTATCTTACTTCACATTCGGTCCCAATGGAACATTCTTTTCCATCTTCAAAACTAGAATATTTTTTCTAAACTAATATTTTAAAAAACTTATACATTGATGATTTCCCTCCTTATGTTGCCTTAGTTTCTGGTCTTGTTTTGGTTGCACGAAGAGATATGGTGGTGGTGGACCTCTTGATTCTGAGTGTCAGATAAAGGTTAAACCTTACGTCATAACCGACGGCAATGTTAACGAGGAAATATAATGTGCATTGTGATTGACTAATGGAATGTGTAAAGTAGACCTCCGAAATTTTCAACATAAAAAGTTTTGACCATCTATTTGTACCCTGCTCTAAGATTTGTACCATCGATATAGATAGTTGTTTATCTATATCGATGATTTGTACATATATGTCAAACAGAATGCTAAAATGTTAAAATTTTAATTAGTTCTTTCTTAATTAATATTTTTAATTTTTTTTTTTTTAACAAAGTGACTTTAAATAGAGATACAGCTCTGAAATCTTCAACATAAGTAGTTTCAGCCTTCTAATTGTAGTTTTGAAAAACAGAATTTTAAAATTTTGATTAATGCCTGATTTACACGCTACCAGTTGAGATCCCTAGTCGTGTGACGTCGTGTAAACGCATCATTCCAGTCTCAGGATAAGCCAGTTTGTCACGTGATCGCCTCTGGCTGGTGATTCCAGTAGATAAAACATTTTCTATTTACTGGAGCGTCAACTCCCCTCCCCCACCACTCTTCCTACCCTCATACTCTCGTGCACCGTGTAAAACACCTGCAGTAGTTTTATTTCACTGAAAGTTTTAAAGACTTGAATACTTGTTTAACAAACATAGCAAGGATTCATATTATGGATAAGATAAGCAATAAAACAGACACGCTGATTCAAAGAAAAGAACATTCCATTTACTCCGCAATCACTCTTTTACAAACACGAACCAAAACTTTTTAAGAATCAAAACAAGAACCGAAACTTTCTTACAAAGTTGAGTTGAGTTGAGTTGTGTTTCGCAACATTCTCCCCCTTTTTGAGTCTAATCTGACTCAAAAAATAAAGTCATGTTTAACAAGTTTAATTTTCGGGGAGGTCTGATCTTTCGTCCAAATCTTGACAACTTCGGAACGTCCACATCGTGAACACCAGGAGATAATCCAGTCATCTCTGGGTCAGCAGTCGGAAAAAAAGTTGTCACTGGATCATCCGGTGGGGCCGACGACTCTGGAACATCGCTTAGACCAGCAGCTACAGCTGGAGTCTCTGTAGGCAGGATCTCTAGAGGAAAAACTCTCTGCACAGGACGGATTATAACATAGTTACCACACTTCAATTTTAATGTACGAACTTTACCGTCCCTACCAGGTAACAAATCCAAAATTTTGGCTAAAGGCCAAAATAATCTCTTTTTGCTAGTGTTCTCTACAAGGACAATTTCCCCAACAGTAAAGTCTCGAGAAGATGACTTTTGGTGTCGTTGTACTAACAATCCCAAATATTCCCTTCGGAATCTACCTCTTAAATCTTTAAGCAATTTGGCTCGATACTTAACACGTTTTCGAAATCTGGCACACTCATCTAAATCAGATACATCAGAGGTAGAATTGGTCATTAGAAACATGGCTGGTGTAATAGCAACCAAGTCCTCAGAATCCTCTGACACATAAGTCAATGGACGGGAATTAATAATCGATTCACAATCACAACAGACTGTCAGTAACTCTTCGTAAGATAAAATTGACTTTCCTAGAGTGCGTTTCAGAAGATCTTTAATCACTCTTACAAGTCTCTCCCACCACCCTCCCCACCAAGCAGCAGTGGGTGGGATGAACTTCCATTTCACACACTGAAGTTCTGTCTCACGTTCAATTTTATCCCAGTCCAGCTTTTGGAATTCAGTAACAGCACCCTTAAAATTACTACCGTTGTCTGTGTACACTGTCTTTGGTCTTCCCCTTCGAGCGATAAATCGACGAAAAGCTAGTAGAAAATTCTCCGTTGAGAGTGAAGTCACAAGTTCTAAATGCAATGCTCGGAAGACCGCACATGTAAATAACACAATCCACACTTTCTCACCATTCAAAAGGAAGAGAGGACCGGCCAGATCTATGCCTATAACCTCAAAAACATTAGCCTCACTTACACGGTCTGCAGGTAAAGCAACAGGCGCACTAACAGCTGGTTTTGCACTATATCTGCGGCAGGTTACACACTTCCCTATCACACTTCTAACAGTTTTCCTAGATTTTAAAATCCAAAATTTTTCTCGAATAATTGAAAGTAATATTTGGGTACCCGCATGACAATTTACTTTATGTAGGTATTCAATTAACTTCAAAGTTAAATGGCAATTTTCTGGAAGGAGGATAGGTGTTAAAAAACAAGGGTTATCTTTCCGCTCAGTTATTTTTGTCTTAACGCGTATTAACCCATCTTCATCTTTGAAGACATTAATTATCGGAATACAACTTGGATCAGGGAAAAATTCTCTTTGTATTGAGCCAATAAGAATTTTTTCTGCCTTGTCAATTTCAGAACTTGACAATTCACCTACAGCTCTATCGTCAGATGTCGTACGACAGTTACTAATGAATCTTCTAATCCATGCTGTCAATCTGACCATAGAGTGATAATTTGTAAACCTTTGTGAATACCAAGGAAAGCTATCTTTGACATTAAGGTTACAAAGTTTAACCTTCCTCCTTTCAGCATTGACCTCTTTAATCTCACACTTTATGTCAGTTACTGGCCATTTTCTTGAGTCTTCTTGCAGCCACACAGGACCATTAAGCCATGCTGAATCCAACAGATGACTCGGGGAGCACCCACGAGAAAGAACATCTGCCGGATTCAACGTACCGGGAACGTGCCTCCAATTGTCCGGAGACGTTATTTTTCCTATCTCTTTTACTCTATTGGACACGAACATTGACCACTCCCCATAGTTTTTAATCCAATATAAAGCTACCATAGAGTCAGTCCAAAATGTAATATTTAAATTCGGCATATCCAAAGCCCCTTGAACGGATTTAACCAATCGTGCACCTACACAACACGCTAATAGTTCCAATCTAGGAATTGAAACTGGTTTCGTAGGAGCTACCCTTGACTTGGCCTTAATTAAATGTAACTTAATCCCTGTTTTCGTTATAGACCTAATGAATATACAAGCAGCATACGCATTTTTGGAAGCGTCTACAAAAACATGTAGTTCCGATATTTCACCAATCTCAATGTATCTAGGGATTTCTATATCTTTTAAGCATTTCACTTCTTGGAGCCATCTACAGAATTTTTTGCACATCTCAGGTGGCAGAGGATCGTCCCAAGATAATTTAAGTTTCCACGCTTCTTGTAGCCAAAGTTTGGGTAACAAAGTGACAGCTGTTAAAATACCAATAGGGTCGAAATATTGCTGCACCATAGACAGTACTGATCGATTAGTAACTTCAACAATACCCTGGAGTTGTTCATTACCTATAGAACATCTCAGTGTGTCTCTATCCAAGTTCCAAATTAGACCCAATAAATTTGTGTCCCCAGTACTCTTAAAAACATTTGGCCCTGCAACATTACTCTCCCAGTTCCTCAAATTAAAACACCCCTTGGCCATAACACTCGTAGCCCCTGAAATAAAATTATCCATTTCATTTACATTAAATACTCCACTAACACAATTGTCTACATAGAAGGAATGCTTTAGTTTTAATATAAGTTCAGCATATTCAGGAGATGAATGATCAAGCAAATGATTTATAGAAGCTGCTAATAGGAACGGGCTTGAACTCACACCAAATACTACTCTACAATGACGATAAACAATCTCTTCATTTTGTGAAGGATAAAAAAACCTTAAATAGTCTCTATGTTCTGGTGCGATACTCAGTTGCAGAAATGCTTTCTCAATGTCCGACGACAAACCAATGGGATACGACCTGAACCTATCAATAATGTCCGGAATGAGTTCAATTAAATTGGGGCCCTTCAATAAACAATCGTTTAAGGACGGTAGATTCATTTCTCTCGATGAAGCATCAAACACCGGCCTCACCTTACTAGTTTGACTTGAAAGCTTTATTACGGGTCTATGTGGTAAGTAATGGGATTCTCTATCTAACTCCACATCTGGAACTCTTTCGATAATATTTAACTTTTCCCATTCCTTGAAAACAGAGCAATATTCTTCCCAATAATTGTTATTAACCCCATTTTGACACATTCGTCTATGCCTTTTAATAGTTAAAGATTTATTACTAGGTACATCAAAACCTCCCTTAAAAGGTAAAAGCAATTCATATCTTCCATCTGGAAGTATTTTTAAATCGTTTTCAAACTGATTTATTGAGTCCACTAGCCATTTGCTTTCATTATTTCCCATCGGGTCCCGAATTCCCAACGTTTCAAGATCCCATAACTCTTTTATATTTAAAGCACACGAATGCAATGACAACAAAGTTAAAACATTAGAATTCAAATTATTTTCATATAAAGCAGGCATTGATATGACTTTGTGTTCCTCACAAATTCCATTTGTGACTTTACCCATAACTGTACATCCCAATTTTGTATCTACAACAATCAGTCCAGAATTCAAATCAGTACATTTCCCTGTTAAAATTGAACTAATGACATCAGCCCCCAAAAGTAAATCTACTTCATGATCAGGTATAAGTAAATCTGATATCTCAATACCCTTTTCCTTTATTTCGATTAGTGCTGATAAGTCATTCACTTTAGGAACAACTCCACAAATTTTAATTTCGGAAAGTACTTCTATTGAACATTTGAAATTATTACTCAAGCCTTGTATTCCAATGTTATATACAAAATGCTTACGGGGTTTACTTTCTCTCCCCCCAAACAAACCGTGTACTATGGTTTGTTTTGACTTTGGTCGCAATTGCAAATTTTTAATAATTCTAGCATTTAAATAGGATTTTTGAGACCCTGTATCTAACATCCCCCGGAAAATCTGTTCACGACCATTACCATTTACTTTAAGAGCTATGGTTTGTAAATAAATATTTTCTGACACAGATTGATTGGCCAGAACATTACTAATTTCTGGTTCCGCAGTAGTACTACGGTCTGAAGGTGTATCGTCACGCTGAGGGCACATTAAAATATAATGACCTTTTTCACACTGTAGACATTTAACTGTGCGTCTGCAATTACGACTCATGTGGCCAAAACCTAAACATTTAAAACAAGCTCTTTTTTTTCATAATAATACTCTTTCTATCATTGTAAGACATTTTGCGAGCTAAAAAACATTCAGAACTTAAGTGATGTTTACTACAAAATATACACTGAATTTTGCCGGACCCCTCTTCCTTACCTGAATTTATTAACACCGCACTTGTGGGATTCATTTGCACAACACTACTATTTTTTCTTTCCGAAATACTCTTCTGCGGGTCACCAAGTCCAGAGCGAGCGAGTAATATCATTTCTTCGCTCTGAACTTCTCCACGAAGAAAGAACATGAGCTTCTCCAAGGAACGCACACTTGAAAGCCGGGGGGAATCATCATCAGTAGAACTGCGGGATGACTCATCCAAGGAGCGGCTCCTCTCCCACGCACGTAGTACAGTTTCGGGCAAACACGATTCCACAAGTGGTTCTAGAAAGTCCGCAAACTTTTCTTTTGTTCTCCCTAGGCTTTCCAAAGCCATTAATTTGCCTTCTAGAAGGTCGTAGAGTTCACATAAGTCGAATTTGCATTTTCCCGATGCATTTCTCATCACTATACTCAGCAAGTCTCTAACGTATATTTGGACGAGTAGGTCTTCACGGCCAAATCGTTCAGTAAGCTGTTTAATCACTTTAGAATAATTTTCCCTGGTTGGTGGGAAACTCTCAACCAGTCTTGCAGCTTTTGAGGCAGGAACAACACATTGCAACAAATATTGGAATTTATCCTCCTCAACAATGTCTTCATCTTCATGGATTTTGACAAATTGTGCCCAAAAAGCCAAATACTCTTTGGGATCGCCGCTGAAACGTTTCAATTCTAATCGCGGTAACTTGAAGCGACGTTTTCCTCCTGTAGATTCAGCGTATTCCGATGCAGGTACAACGGTGGACAAATTAGCTATCGCCGTTTCCAACATAGCAGATACAGTCAAATACCTGTCCCTATATTCCTCCGCTGTCACAAAATCCCCTTCATATGTGATCGCCAACGCTTCATCACTCAGGAGGGCACTGGATACTTCCTCCTGCGCGGCACACAGACGATCAAATTTATCCCGAAGCTTGTTTTGCAAAGCTTGCAGATCCGAGAGTGATTGTTCATTGTTCAATTCATCTTGAATCGTATTCGCACACACGGTAAAAGCCGTGCGTAGTGCCTTTCTGATTGCCTTCACTTTTTCCATACTTTCACTGTCGCGGACGCCACTATTTAACAAACATAGCAAGGATTCATATTATGGATAAGATAAGCAATAAAACAGACACGCTGATTCAAAGAAAAGAACATTCCATTTACTCCGCAATCACTCTTTTACAAACACGAACCAAAACTTTTTAAGAATCAAAACAAGAACCGAAACTTTCTTACAAAGTTGAGTTGAGTTGAGTTGTGTTTCGCAACAACTTGAATGATAATGTTTATAACAAGAACAAGCTTTATATAAACTTGAAACGATGCCAAATCGTTGGAATGATATGGATTATATAATGAAAACAGCAACTGTCAAGGAAAACTGTCATATTCCTAACAAGCTTTGGGTTAGTATAATTATTAGTATTTTTTATTGTGTTAAAACATACAAATATATTTTTAAGTAATTTCCGTCATATTCCGAAAGGCAACCCTAGTAAGCTTGGCCAAAGAACTTAAAACTATAAGAAGGCAAGCTTCGCCGATACGTAAGTGCTGCCATCTCGCGGATTTTCAGAGTTGAGAGCACAAAACTTTCGCCAAATTGCTCCGATTTCCAGACATGCGCAGAGCTTTGTTCTTACTTTGGCGATCGTGCTTTTTAAACAAACAAATAAGAACATCAGATTTATTTCGTCGAATTCGTGGGAGATTTAAATAGCAGAACAAAAATGGAGAATTCTACTTTGCAAAGTAACATATTATTTATTCAAGTTTGTTCAAATTGTTCGCTTTTGTGCACAATAAATTTCGGTAATGTTCTGAAGATTACAGAATTTTCGCAAGAGAATTTTAACAGGACATTTTTTGCAGTGTTGATGGTTGTGATGAAACTTGATGGTTAGTGTTCTTAATCGTTTGTTTTTATTTTTTTGTCTCATTCAGCAGGCTAGTTTTTATGTTAAATATAGTTGTTTTTTTCAT
This sequence comes from Linyphia triangularis, assembly GCA_963978545.1. Taxonomy (NCBI): domain Eukaryota; kingdom Metazoa; phylum Arthropoda; class Arachnida; order Araneae; family Linyphiidae; genus Linyphia; species Linyphia triangularis. Next base: position 64,190,791 of record OZ021732.1, read on the forward strand.
TAACTTTTCTTTTTTTATTACTTTGACATCGCTTGAAAGAATGTTTATCATTTGTTAGTTGCATAAATGCATGCAATTATTATGTGTTTATTGTGATTTTTTGAAATTTGCCTTCAATCTCAATTACCAATGCGGTTTTTTATTTTATGAATTAATAAAGCTAAATGATTATTGTCAACTGTTAGTAAATTCTTCTAAACTAGTACATGCTAAATGATATTGGTTTTTGTAGTTGCAAGTCATTTTTAAATTCTTGCACTCAATAACTAGATATTTTTTAGTTTCCTAATGTATACTGCTTCGAAGAATGCATGTAAACTTTATCGAAATAATTTTCTTCTAGAATGTATTTCAATAATTTTGTAATTAGTAATTTTGTTAATTCTTGATGTTCATATTTATTACGAAAACTTACTAAAAGTTCACCAATATTGGAATATGCTGTAAAAACCCCAAATTTAATATTAGGATTCGTATTGCATTACAGGATGGAACTTGCTGTAGTGGTTCAATATTAATATTGTTTAAAAAAGTATTCAATTATCTTAGCTAAAAATATAATTAACGTAAATTTGGTTGAATGTGTAAATATGTCAAGTAAAAGTTTAATGAGCAAAACAGATTTGTTCTTTTTTTGGATAAAAGATTTCTGGGAAACCATAAAATTTTATCGCCAAGTGAAACCAAAAAGAGCGATAAGCTTGCCAATGTAGAAACCCTGCAATGACGTCATGTGCTCTCAACTATTTTACATTATCTCTATGGAAGCTTGCCATCTTTAACCCGAAGGGTTATTATAGTATCTTTGGCTTGGCGACGGCAATCCTTCGCGGAATTGAAACGGCACTGTGTTTCACAATCACATTATAATATGCCTAACTACAATGTTTTTGGTTGTACTTATAGAGATAGTAGGAAAATAATACCTGTTAAAACCACTCGTATGAAAGCCTAACTGTTCCTTTTTACTTATTATTGATTTTTAAAATATTTTAAATTATAATGTAACTTTTGATAAAAGATAAGAATTATCTAATCCCATATTGATTGTGTCTGAGGGAAGCATCTGTGACATTTGGCATTCATATAATTTACAGAAATAGTTCCTTAATTACTTTTGTTGAAGTACTTCTGAACATTAGCGGTTGTTTACATTTATGTGCTCTAATTGAATTAAAATACATATAAATTATACGTATATCTCGTGTAGTATATTAATATTCCAAAGTAGTATGTCTTAAATAATGGCTACTAGAATGAATTATGTGTGCCAACGTTAAGAATGTCAACAATAAGATGTTTGTTTACATTTGGGTATTTGAATTTAGTTAAAATACTAGTGAATATATAGAGTCAAATAATGGTAGTTTTAAAGCTGTTATAGTTGGAATTATGCTTTAAGCTTAAATGTTTTGGTACAAATTTCAGTCATAAATTTACTCAATTATTACACAACATAAGGAGGACCCAACATGAGATGGATTTCACAGATGGATAATTTATGCAGTTTTTTTATCAGCAAATTTTGTAGATATGTATATTTTGTTTAAAGATTAACATTATAATTTCAATATTTGTTTGCTCTTCTCGGTTGTGAAAGAAAACTAACAAGCATAGTACAACTGTCTTCATCAACTGTTAGACTTGAAGTAATTGGCTGTCGGATGTTATCACAATTGACTCCTTTTATCTCTGAATGCATGTTGAGTGTTTTTTGTAATTTAAGTTCTACTGCTTGTGCAAAAGTTGTGAAAGAAACTAATTCGTAACTAAAAATTGTTTGTTTTTGAATGTCATTTAATGGAAAATTTATGCCATCAATAACAAATGTTTTTTAGTCTGAATCAGAGATAGGATAGTAAGTCAAAAAATTCTTTGAAAACAATGTTAATCCAATTAAAATTTCTTTTCTAGGTTGTGAAAGAAAGCTAACAAGCAGAGTGCAACTTGTCTTCATCAACTGTTAGACTTGAAGTAATTGGCTGTTGGATGTTATCACAATTACAAAAAAAACATTGAACCACTTAAAGCAGAGAGTTAAAATGTAATGAAAATTAGTATAAATGTGTTGTAAAAAAACTTGCAGCAAAGTATAAGTAGAATGGGGAAAAAAAAAATTTTTTTTAAACACTTGGCTGAAATTATCAACGTTGTTATTTTGGCTGAAGTTATTAACGCTAAGGAAACAACTTTATTTGTGAAAATGTTTCTGAAATTTTTATATTTTCGAATGTATTTTGGGAACTGACAAAAAGAGTGCTGATGAATAACAAGAAAAGGTATAAAGGCATTTAAATTTTACTCCTCTACAAGAGTGTACAAGTATGCAAGAGATGTCTTCGAATTGGTTTTTCCTGATTTGTCATCCACTCGAATATGCTGCAATGGCTTAGACTGCAAACCAAGATTTTCATCCAATGCATTTAAACTATTATAGAAAAAAGTTTTTTTTTCTTACTGGCTGACCTTTAAAAATTTCTATTTGTGTTTACATCCAACTTTTTTGTTTCTGTGAAATTAATTATATGAAAATAATAAAAATTGAAACATGCAAGCTGCAACTTCTCTCTAATACTGCATAATGTGTTATAGTTAATTTGTTATGCTACTCAAATATTTTAATATGTAACAATATGCTTTTATTTAAAATTACCATCAACATCAAGTCTTTAAATGCATCTCGACTGAAATCCCCTCTGACACTTTTCCCACATTTATTTTCTAGTCAGCTTCATGTAATTATTTTCATGGTACAGCATTAGTCAGCACTTTTTGAAACCTTCCCAGAATTGCAAACCATTTAGTATTCACTATTGCATCATGGAACTAGTTTTAACGTCAGGGGTGCAACCAGAAAATTTCTGTGGGAGGGGTCTTTCCATCAAGTTAACTTCTGTATTTCTGTTACAAAAACAAGTTCTACGTAAAAATTCCTCATCTTATATTTTTCACCAATCAATATTTTTGCAGTTTCTTAATGTGTCTCATATGTCAAAATATTAAAATGGTTTTTGTCCAGTATTCAAGTTATACATAAAAACCTAATATGGCATTTTTTTTCTATATCCTGTATTATCCATGTAACCTAGATCATAAATCGATGCAAAAAATTTCTTGTTTATTCAATTAGAGAAGCACACAAACAGCAATATCAGAATCATTTTACATATCTGTTTGATATTTTTTTTACATAAACTTCAGGGCATTTCCTAGTGCACTGAACTACCATTTTGAGATATTTTGATTTTAAATGTGTTTTCTTTTTTTTTTTGGAGGATTTTATGTAATGACACTTGTTGTTTTCTCGAAGAAAGTAAGGCTATGTACACCAACACCCATACCTCAGTTAAAATTTGGAATATACCTATTTCATAGTTCAAGGCCATAAAGGATAGTTCAAGCAACATGTTAGTCAAAGAAAATTTCATAAAATGTAAGTGGAATTTTTTTTTACGTTGTGAACGTTTATTTAAAAATTAGTCTAAAAATGTTTCAAATTTTGAAAAATATTCAATATTTAAAAATATTTTTTTTAGTCCATACCTTTATTCTAAGATATATTTTACCTTAAAATGCAAAAGTTATGCCAATTAAATGGAAGTTTAAAAAAAAAGTCTCCGAACCTAGTCGGATACCTTAATGGTGTTTGAAATAAAAGGCAAGAAGCACTGAAACACAATAACAACATTTGGAAAATAGACATCCATGTTTATAAAATTTTTAAACAATACTTTTTATTGGACCCAAGAAGTCAAAAAGCAATCTACAATGATTTTTTGATAGTATGAGATTTACAAATATGTCATTTATTTCAGTTTTGGAGTCTAATACCTACTTTAGTGCGATACATTAGCTTACTCTGTCTGAATAACGGTAGATTAAAAACGTATCCTTTGAAATTATTTTCGGTTACCAAGTGTTTCTTATTCATTCATAACAAAACACTGGGAATGTTGGGGATTCTAGGGGGGTGTTCGAATCCTAAAAACCTTTCCCCTGGTTGCACGCCTGTTTAAAGTTCCTGCAATCTTTGTATTTTCGATTTGTACGTTTAACAACATATTTTTGTGCCTAATAACGGTTTCTCATTCCAGGACATACAACTTGACATGGATTCTGAACCCCAATGAACATTGACGCCTAACACAGGATTCAAACATGGCACTTTTGATAGGCGAGACCAGAATCGAGATGGGAATTGCTTTACTCACAGGCGTTTGTTTCCAATGAATTCTATTATTAGCAATACTTTTAAAATTGGCTTCTGAATCTTGGTCAACTCGGACCTGCCGTGAATCGCTCCTCTTCCTTGTTCATAAACCTTCAACTGCAATAATGATCTGGGATGATTCTTTTCAAAATTAAAAAAAATGGATTATTTTATTTAAATATACACTCAGGATTTTTTTTTTTGTAAAAACTTATACTGGTGGTATTTAAGTGCAAATTTAAATGTTTTTAGTTATTGATTTTTAGACTTTTCCAATTTTATTGTAAGAATAAAACATCTATATGAAATTTATTTGTCTGACTCATTCACTGGTGTTATTTCATTTATATGAATAGAATTCCAAAGAAGATTCAAGTGCAATTTATGAACTTGATTAAAGTACAAAATCTTTTTTAATGAAAAGATAAATTTAGTCATTTTTTAAATCCAAGTTCTTTAATTCCAGTATGCTTACAAATTGCTTAACTAATGATATTTAATTTGCTAACATTTTTAAGATGAAATTTTAATCTTAAAGAATTATCAATCAAAGAAAGAACATGTATCTAAACCTTAGTCCACAGAAAAACGAATAATTAGTTTTTAATTCAACATCAAAATAAGTTAAGGGGAAGGGGGGGGGGAGGGGAGATTACATTTAACTTCCTTTGTTGGACAGGCTTTTTTTTTATAGGTAATATGTATTTCGTATAAAAGCATTTTCTAAGATTTCCACCTTTTGTCCTGCAAATTTACATTTAACTCAATATTAGAAACAAAATAGAGAATTGTTTTAAAAACAAAAAGAAACCATAAGTTTTATTCCAAATTTTATGTATATGAAGATTTTAGGAAGTGCAAGGGAGGATTGTACTAAGTTATTTAAAACATTTATGAAACACAATGATAACTCAGAAGTTCTAATTAGAGATCAGTGACTGTAAAATGTTCAAATACTGGAGTCAACTACAACACAACGAAATTCTATTACAATATACCCAAAAAAGGCAATTTTGCAAGTATCTGGTAACCCGTTGTCGCCAAACTAGTAAAATTACGATTTTGTTACAGATATTCAATGGGAAAGATTTAAAAAAAAAAAAAAAAATGTGCAAAGAGTCAATAACAGCCTTAAAAATTAGCATGATTGAGAAAAATTGTATATTTAAACATTTTAAGATTAGATTTGATATATTTTAGATTATACTTTATTTAAAAAAAATCAACAGTTGCCGCTAGTCGAAAAAGAAAACCAGATCGTCAGCAAATTTTGCTCGCGCAATTCCTGTATTCTTCCAGTCGGTTGGCACCGTGTAAACATAAAACGCCAGTAAACTAGAATTCCAGCCAACTGGTTCCAATGATCTTCCAGCCAATTGGCCGGCTGTCGCGGTAGTAACTGGTAGCGTGTAAATCAGGCATAAGTTTCTTTTTTAATTAATTAACAAATATTTTACAAAACGATTTCTAATAGGGCAATAGCTCTGAAATTTTCAATATAAGTAGTTTTGGCCTTTTTAACTGGACTTTTGAAAAATAGAATTTTAAGTTTTTATTTAGTTTTTTAATTATTTTTTTAATGAATTAATATATATTTTACAAAACGATTTCTAATTGGGCCACAGTTCTGAAATTTTCAACACACAAGTATAGTTTTGGCCTTCTAATTGTACTTTTCACAAAAAGAATGTTAAAATTTTAATTTGTTTTTAATTAATTTTTTTAGTTACTATTTTCACAAAAAAACGACTTCTAATAGGCCTAGAGATATGAAAGTTTCAACATAAGTAGTTTTGGCTTTAAAATTTTGCTTTCCGCAAACACATGTTAAAAAATCTTAGAGGGGTGTTGTGTTATTATTGTAAAGGGGATTTTTTTTTTTTTTTTTTTTTTTATTATTTATTATTATTATTTCTAATATTAGTGCTTTACATAGCAATTAGATTTTAATGAGTGAAGCCAGCTTATGCTTACGCAGCAATGGGCCTTCCAGCGAGCGAAGCGAACTTATGCTTGCATAGCAAAATAAACCTTTCAACGAGTGAAGTAAGCCTGTGCTTATGTGTCAATGAACTTTTCAGAGAACGAAGCGAGCTCGATTTTGCGTAGCGATGAGCTTTCCTTCGAGTTAACGCCAAAAACTGTTACCTATACACGAATGACGGATTTCCGCACTAAGGGGCCGCAAAGCTATATAAAATATTTGACAGGTTAAAATTTCGCAGCGAAGCACGGGTATTCAGCTAGTATTAAATGTTTAAATCAAAAACACATTTCACTTTCAGTTAATTGTGTTTAGTAAAATGTCAAACAAGAAGAAAAATAATTATATCTTTGAAGCAGCGTTAGCCACTAAGCGGGCCGAATTTGGCACCCGGCGGATTTTTCTGCGGCCCACCGGCGACACAGGGGATAAAAAAAGAAATGTCTTGGTAGACTTTTTTGTTTAATTGTAATTTGTCCGAAATTGTATGCCTTAACTATGTAGAACAGACTTCATCCCTTTGTGCTCGAAGAAGCTTTCAGCAAAATGTTTTTCATCAAGAATAAATACACGAATAACTTAACTGAATCTCATTTTGACAATTTATTGAGACTGGCTGCAATAAATACTGCGACAGACATTGACTCCACCATAAAATAAACTATTTTGACCGCACGTATACGTGTCCCCTGCGTCATTGGCTTATCAATAAATATTTGGCAGGGTAAAATTATTTTTCCATGTAATTTTGCACAAACTTATTTCATCTAAAGCCAAAACATAAGTATTAGATTCATCATAATTTTGCTCAGGGGCAGTCAAAGCAAATTTTTGGCAATAAGCGAGGACAATTTTGCCCCCACAAACTCTAAATTTTATTAAATTGTTAATAATAAAGCTAACTGTGTGTCTGTCTGTGGATCTATAAAAACCTACTTAAAATTGGAGTGGAGCTCTAAAATTTTCAACACAAGAAGTTTTGGCCTTCTAATTTTATGTATGTCAAACAGAATGTTAAAATTTCTATTAGTTCTTTTTTAATTAATATTATACATTTTTTTTTTTTACACAGTAACTTCAAATAGAGATACAGCTCAGAAATTTTCAACATAAGTAGTTTCAGCCTTCTAATAGGACTTTTGAAAAACAGAATGTTAAAATTTTAATTAGTTATTTTTTAATTAATTTATTAAATTTTTTTTTTTACAAAGCGACTTCTAATAATTTTACAGCTCTGAAATTTTCAATATAAGTAATTTTGGCCTTTTTATTGAACTATTGAAAAACAGAATTTTAAATTTGTTGTTGATTTTTTTTAATTAATTAATAAATATTTTACAAAACGGTTTCTAATAGGGCTACAGCACTGAAATTTTCAACATAAGTAGTTTTAGCTTTCTAATTAGATTTTTGGAAAACAGAATTTCAAATTTTTATTTAGTTTTTTTTTTTTTTAATTAATTAGTAACTATTTTACAAAACTATTTTCAATGGGGCTACAACTCTGAAATTTTCAGCATAAGTAGTTTTGGCCTTTTGAAAAACAGAATTTTAAATTTTTGTTTATTTCTTTTTTAATTAATTAATATATATTTAACGAAACGATATCTAATAGGGCTACAGCTCTGAAATTTTCAACTCAAGTATATTTGTGTCCTCCTAATTGGACTTTTGAAAAACAGAATTTAAAATTTTTGTTTAGTTCTTTTATAATTAATAAATATTTTACAGAACGATTTCTAATAGGGCTACAGCTCTGAAATTTTCAACATGAGTAGTTTTGGCCTTTTAATTGGACTCGTGAAAAACAGAATTTAAAATTTTTATTTAGTTCTTTTTTAATTAATTAACAAATATTTTACAAAACGATTTCTACTTGGGCTACAGTTCTGAAATTTTCAACACAAGTAGTTTTGGCATTCTAATTGGACTATTGACAAAAAGAATGTTAAAATTTTAATTTGATTTTTGATTAATTTTTTTAATTAATATTTTCACAAAAAACGACTTCTAATAGGCTTAGAGCTCTGAGAATTTCAACATAATTAGTTTTGGCCTTCTAATTTTGCTTTCCACAAACACGTGTTAAAATAATCTTAAAGGGGTGTTGTATTATAGTATTAACGGAGGAATTTTTTTGTGTGTTTCAACAAGAGAGACGCTTCTAATATTAAGGCTTTACGTAGAAATTATAGATTTTAGTGAGTGAAGCGAACTTATGCTTACGTAACAATGAGCCTTTCAGCGAGAGAAGCGAGCCTATTCTAGCATAGTAATGAACCTTTCAATGAGTGAAGTAAGCATGTAATTATGTGTCAATGAACTTTTCAGCGAACGAAGCGAGTTCGATTTTGTGTAGCGATGAACCTTCCTGCGAGCGAAGCGCCAAAACATGGGACCTATACACCAATGATAGATTTCAGCAACGCGAGGCCTCAGAGCTAGATAAAATAATGCACATGTTAAAATTTCGTAGCGAAGGACGGGTATTCAGCTAATTTAGAATAAATGTAAAGTTTGGCGATATTTTTTGCAATATTTCTTGTATGCCAAAATGGTGATTTTGACGATATACTTTACGATAATCCTTATATTATCCTTAATTACAAGCGATACTGATAACTTTTATTTTGCCCATGGTCCTCACCTTCAAAGACCACCAGAAGCAAGACTACGATTATCCCGAATTCCTTAACACATTAAGCGAGAACGCCCAGAATCTTAATCCACCAAGGGATATCACGATTAATAAAATACAAAAAAAGGTGGTGATCCGACCTAATTCTGAAGAGGACTCAGCAAAACTCCTTGAATCCCTATCCAACTGCTCAACTGTAACCGACCTGACGGAAGTGAGATTAGCGAAAATAAGAACTTTCAGTCTCATTGTTACCGGTATTCCGGGGGGCATAGAAAGCGTCTACATTGTTAGAAATATCGAGATGAATTTTAAAGATGTGAATCGAATGGAAGTCTTTCGTTGTGAATCCTCCCGGAGATTTACTGGTGGTAATAAAATGGACAATCAAATTATCACTGTAGATAAAAACACCAGGTCTGCTATTTTAAAGAAAGATTCAATATTGGTTGACTACTTCAAACTTTATGTTTATGACTATATTAGAATTCTAAGATGCTATAAATGCCAAAAATATGGCCACTTATCAGTTAATTGTGGTAATGACCAGAAATGTGCTGTATGTGCGGGAGATCATTATTCTAGGAAGTGTAGTGACAAAGACAAACCACACTGCATCAATTGTGATGTAGGGGGCCATGGTGCTAATTCAAAGGATTGTAATATGTTTAAGAGACTTTTGAAGAAGGCTAAAGAGAAACTCGGGGCTCCTTGAACTATACGGACTTCCCCAATGTTTAATTGATTGTATTGAATTATTATTATTATATTTGGAGATAATTTTAGTGTCGAGCTTTTTAACGCACCATCCACTCACGCATTATTTTATTACTCATCATTTCTTTATTTGGTTGCTTGATTTAGATTAATTTTTTATTAAATTTTTATTACGTAATAATTCAAATTGCTTTAAATATTTTAATAATATTTGATGTTTTCCTTATTGTAATTATAATATCATATTGGTAATTACTTCTAATGTATCACTATTTTGGGTTATTGCTGCTGTTATCCATCAACTTTTTATAAATAATGTGAAATTTTTTAATAGATTTTCTTTTTAAACTTTGATACCAAAACGTGGAGAAATGCAAAAAAAAATAAATATATATATATTTTTTTTACCGAATGCTATATCTTCATTACCCTATGTATATATACATATGGGTAATTGAAAGTAAAAATATAAGAGTTTGAAGAGGTTAATTTATGTTCTTTAAAATATAAGTAATATTCATATAAAAAATATTATGAATATTATTTACCAAATTTATCAATTTTTTTTTTTTTTTTTTTTTTTTTTAATCTCTCAAAATAAGATAAATAAGCATCACTCGTCAAAAATGGGACGTAATTTAAATTTTAAAATACAAATAAAAAACGAATTCGAAAATTTTAAATCAAATCATTAAGATTCTTTGCCGTGATTCTCAATTAACTATTTATGAACAATTATTATTTTCTTATTTATTAACATATTTATTCTGTATTTTGAGGGTGAAACTCCTTTTATAATCACATTTCGAAAGAGATTACTGCATTTGAGAACTAATTTAGCAGGCAGTTGTATAACACCACTTATTACTTTCAATTATCCATATGTATACATAGGGTAATGGAAGTATACAGGGTTCATACTCAATCTAATAGTAAAATTCAGGAGTTACTAAGGAGTTTTTCAGGAGTTAAGCACAGTAAATTCATGAGTTAACGGGGGAAAAAATTACATGTTTAATAATGTATTTTCTCTCTATGCGCCTGGTTTTCGAGAATTGTGGTGCATTTTGGGACTGTTTGAAGGTTTTTCTTTGGGGCTGTAGTGACGAAGAACATGCACAGTAGATTATGAAGTATGGTAAGAATTTCGAATTTCAGCCACGTTTAATCGAGTAAAAAAAAGCTACGTTTTAAGGTTTTACTAATCTTTTTATTCTTCGTTGATAAATTTTAAGGAGATAAAAAGAAATATCAGGAGTAGAAACACAAATTTCAGGAGTTTTTCAGGAGGAGTAAGAACCCCGAGTATAGTATTCGGTCAAAAAAAATTCTCTCTCTCTCTCTATATATATATTCATTTCTCCACGTTTTGGAATATCCTGATTTCAAAAAAACTGATATAGAAAAAATTTATGTCTGTGGTCAGCATAACTCCCGAACCAATTGACCTACGATGTTCAAATTTGGTGAGCAAGTTGGTGGTGGTACAAGGATCTACCGTTATGGTTTTCGTCAAAATCGCGCATGCGCATGCCATTGAAAAAATCATGTATTTCAGTAATTGCTAAAAAAACAGCTCTAACGATTTTGATCAAAATCGCTGTGGTAATACTGTTCTAAACATTCCCACCTCCGAAATTCCCATAAAAATGCGATAAAAGCGTGAAAAGTTGAAAAACGACAATGTAATGCCTATCGAATATAATCAATTGTAAGTAACACAATGTCAAATTTTACTGCAATGATCAATGTTATATAGTGTAATTGAAAGTTGAGATGTTCCACATCCCTAGTTTCATAGGGATTTCGGTCATTACTAATTGTAGTATTGTTGCAAAACCTCAAAAATACCTCATCGTGTGAAATTCAGTTATTTTATATGGGTTGTGGTTAGTCAACTTTAAATTGTGAAAAACTAACCGTAATTTTTTTTTTTTTACATTTTAAATTTCTTTATTAAAGATAATGGTACTATATTGCTACAGGTGCGTATACACATTTGTCATGCATCCTATTTACTAATATGTATTGCATCTGCATTATATCGTTATCTATATACTACGAAATATATTAACAATAATAGCGATTTAAGAAAGTAGAACATTTCTCACATAAAAATATAAGTTTTCTGTAAAAATATTCAAAATGGTATCTATGCTAATAATTGCTTTTGTCATAATATAAATTAATTATATTAGGCAACTCTAAATTGTTAAAATATTTCAACACATACATATATTCAGGGACGATGCGAACGGGGGGCGAGGGGGGCGTCTCGCCCCCCCAAAATTTCAGAAAGTTGAACAGTCGGCAAATTTTCGAAATTTTTGTAGTCCTTTTTTTAAAGTTGATCCACAATAAAATCGAATTGAAAAAAAAAAAAAGGTCGAACAAAAAATATTAAAAATACCCAATTAAATGCACGTCAAGTTTCACTTATCGTCATTTTTACACTAGAAGTCTATTATAAGGGAGTCGGTGCCTTTCCCCCCGCCTACATTGATGGACTGCGTGCACAAATATAATAGGTATCTTGCGAACGCAAATCATAGATATCTTCATTATCTCACCCCGCCAAAGTTTTTAAAAAAGAAAGACGGCAGTCGGCAAACTTCCAAAATTTCATCAATTCCTTTAAAAGTGCCAAGTGATGGATGTTTTAAAATATATTGAATAGAAAAAAATATAAATAATTAAAATCGTCAATAGTATTAAAAAATCATGATCACAATTCAGCCCAAGTTGGCGGTCGGCAATTTTAAATTGGAGTTTTTAATTTTAAATTGTATATCCTTATTTTGGCAGGAACGTTTAAGATATCGTCACTGACAGCTTCTAAATGAAATTAAATATAAACATATCTCCCGTACCCCGTACTGTTGCACGAGTATCAATTTCCACAAATTCTCTACAGAATGAATAATTTTCCTTCAATTTCAAATCAGTACATTTATTTGTATAAATCGTCAAGTCGACTGTCGTAAGTTTTTAAATTCAGTCATCTGATAAGTACACACTATATTCTCAGGAAGAAACTGACAATAATTACTTATTCTTCCAATTAATAGATAACTCTGTTGTGTTACAGTAGGTGACATATTTTTAGTACGTCAGGTAACGCTTCAAAAACCATGATATGCCCATTAAACGATATCTACATGAAGTGGGTATTGCACGTCATATGAATTAAAAGTCTTACAGAAAATTTCAAAACTTCTAAATTTTAACATCCGAAAAATGAGACATCTTTTATCAAATACATATCTTACGTACATCACAGATCTGGCGAGAAGTTTCAATTTCGAATAAAATTTGCATATTTTTTGGCAAGTTATTACGAACGTGAAGTTGAGTGAAATGGAAGTAGAGTGCAATTCTGTTAAAAAATATTTCTATTAGATTTTACCAAATTATTGCAATTAATGACAAGTAGAACACTATAAATGATGTTATATAGTACTTCATTTATTAAAAAAGTGTAGCGGTGTACGGTAATGGAGAGTCGAACCCGGAACTCCCAGATCAGAAGACAGGCACGCTAACCACTAGGCAAAAGTGACCACTAGCCCCTAGGTGTTGTATCTGTCATTTGAACACGAGAACACGACATATCCCTTTCTCCGTGAGTTGCAAAGGGGTGAACGATTGAGTTGCTTGCATGTGAGTTGAGTGTGGCAGTGAGTCGCCAGAGGTTGCTTTATGTGTTGCAGTGAGTCACCAGAGATGCTGAGGTGGTAGTGTGGAGGTCGTGCAGTAGATGGTGCCACTGATGTGTTCGAATATTCGGGTCACCAATGTAGCGGTGTGCGCTAACGAGGAGTCGAACCCGGGACTCCTAGATCAGATGACAGGCGCTCTAGCCACTAGGAAAAAGTGATCACTACTGCCTAGGTGTTGTATTTGTCATTTGTACACGAGACTACCTCAAATGTGTTACCGAAATAATGCATGCCGTGTAAATTGGAAGGCAATGTCGTATTTATTGCAACAAAATAATCATTGGAAAAGTATTGAAAGGTTTGTTATAATACTATCTAACAATTATTATAATACGTTAACAAAACGTTTTTAATAATTATTGTAGTTTGAAATGCAATTATAATGCCCATGAGCGCCGACAGGACTATTTGCAGGGATGTGCAGATCGCTAACAGGGCGACATAAGGCGACAAAAGTCTTTGTTTAATCTTAGATTTTTCGAAAATTGGAATTGGACTTCCTAATTTGATGTTTGCTAATAGCTGTACAGAATTTTTTGCTCGAATTGATAATTTACTACCTATATATTTTTTTCTTGTGAATTACTTCTTCCACAATACTTTATTTTTCGAAAGGCAGGAGGGAATGTAAGTGCATGTTTCTTATGTGTCCCTGGCATTGTCTCTATTATAAAAATCGCAGTAGTTTTGTGTGATAGTAATAATCTGCCAGGATCTTAAAGAAGAATTTTTCCAGAATTTGTTGGATTAACTTTTTTTACAATTCTAAATTAGAGGCACCTATTTGATCAATATTTTTCATTTATTTTATTCCGTGTTGTAGTGCGATTTCCATCCATTTTACACGTTTAATTAATTTTTGGGAAACTGCAATTTGAAAATTAAAAAAAATTGTATTGAGATGGAGCCTTTGAACTACTCATGTTACTGAATTGGTTCAAGATTGTAAGAATGCATTCTATCTGCAAGTGATAAATGCCTCCCCTCCCCCCCGAAAAATTATTCCCTTTGTTCGGGAAAGAGGGGGTTGTTTATTAAACAAAAATGAAAAATTAAATGAATTTGATGGAACTTTTAACTAAAATATGATGGGAATTTACTTAAAATATGACATTAATTACGTATTAATGAAATGCCATAAAATATTAAAAACACTAATTAAAATTAATTACACATTAAATAAAATAATTCACAATTAAATTAAAAAAATTAACAATTAGTTATAAACTCATTAACAATTAATTACGCATTAATTAACAAATAGTTATATATTAATTAAAAAAATTATGCATTAATTTTGCATTAATAAAATTTAATTAATAATAGATTAACACCTTAATGGATATTTTCTAGATTTACACCGTACTTGTCTTGATTTTAGTCGGCAAAATTATGTCTAACGCCCCCCCAATCGAAATTCTTAGCGACGGCCCTGCATATATTACTAGTTATATGATACATCTTAGCAAATTAACCCTTGGTTAGTCGTGCGGTTGAAAATAAACACAAAGATAGTTTTGTCAATTTCTCGATAGCATCCCATGATCAAAGCCTGTCCCAGTACCTCTCGATCTAACCTTGACGTTTGCCTAGGCGTATTCATTTAGTTCCATGCGTGTACTCAGGCGACACAAATCCTATTAGGTTGATGCTTGTCTCTCACGCGACCAACCCTGTATTCTAATTTTGGTAAGTAATCTAAAAGTTTTTCTTTAATTTTATATTTTTATAGTTTTTGTTTTGAGGTGGGCATGTTATTTTTTATGATATGACTTGACTGACACATTATTTCTCAGCAATAAAAACAATATATGCAATTTTTTTTACATGAATTCACTTTTGTTTTATTTATATTTTTTTGGATTTCAAGTAATACTGAAAATGTGACAAATGGGTCTGCAAGGACCATTTAATTCAGATTGAAATACATAAGTTCAAATTCTGTAATGAACATCATAGGTCAATTTATTCGGGAGTTATGCTGACCACAAGACACATTTTTTCTAGATCACTTTTTTTGAAATCAGGTTGGGGAAGGGAGGGGAGGGAAAGAAAAACGAACTTTTTTTTATAACCGAGTCCTATACTTTCATTACCCTAGTATACATATGGGCAGAGGTGGCTCCAGCGGGGGGGCTGTAGCACCCCCGTCGGGCAAGTTTAGCCCCTCCATCGGGGAATGAATTTTGATTTCATTTTTAAAAGTGCATAGCTTTTGTGAAATATCACAAGCATTTCTTACATTTTTCAATAATTATAATGATTTTGTGCACAAATCCGGACAAATAACGTCAGCCCAGACAACAACAAATTCCCACATCACATATTACAGCAACTAATAGTAATCGTAAGAGAACAGATGGCGATTCCCCCCCCCCCCCCTTCCCACAAGACAACTCGATACAGAACACAACAGCCTGGTTGAGAGGGATTGGGAGAAGTCGTCGGTTGTGCAATAGTATTTTCCAGGAATTAATAGTTCCTCAAGCAACTAACCAGGGGTCCAGTGCTTTTGTCTGCTTTTCAAGGGCATATGCAGTTTAATGGGCAGTCTACATAACCTGGAATAGACTTTGAGCTGGGAAACAGTGAAACCCATTCGTTTGTACTCCATGTTGTTCATACTTAGGAAGCAAGGCTTCTTTTATAAGCTTGTTCAAGATCTCATGCACGACAAGAGTAAAACTTTACGAAAATTAGAAATCCATAGTAAGAGTTTATGTATATAATTATGGAGGTCAAATACTTTATACGCTTAAAATTTTAGAAATGAAGTTGGAAATATTTTGAAAAATATGTTGGAAAATAATAAAAATAGCCAAATTTAATAGCGAGAATAATTGAAACATATTCTGTTCATATTAAAATAGGATATCATATGCTGTGAAAAAATCTTTTATGTGCATATTTTGTAGCTTTAATTAGTTTTGACGGATTCTCTTAAAAATAACTACGAAAATCACTCGAATTTATAATGTAGTTTTCAAGTGCCGTATTTTATTATTAGCATTACCATTCCAGTAAAATTTTTAATATTAAATATAACGAATCAGCTTTAATTTTAGAAAAGAACTTTTTGCTATTGTAATTAAGATTCATTAGAATAAATTTGTTTCAAGATCGGATTTCGAATTTAAATGGCATTGAATAGAGTTATGGATTAATGAAATATCCCAGAATGTTTAGATACCGCAGTAATGCAACAAAACGTCCATTGTATGCCCATTTTCTTCATCAAGAGGTTCGAAAATTGCAAGGTGGTAAAAGCTGATTAGGGCTGTGTTCCTGATGGGAATCGCAAATGGTCGTGAATCCACTGGATATTCAAAATTTAAATCCTAAAACAATATTTTTCTCAAAGAAAATATATTACATTTCAATGAGTTATTTCTAGCATCCCTAACATTTCCGAGCTAATGTAAATGCTGATTTTTTATTAAAAAACTGTAGCTATGTTGACAGCATTTGGCGATATTTATGTCCGAATACAAACGCTTTCAAAATGTGTATTTCATTTTCAATGGTGATTTCATTATTGGGACTCATTATGTAATTTGGTTATTTATTATGATTGGGATTTTATTATGAGTGTCGAAGGAGAATAAAGGAATTTCGAAATGTTGAATCGGGGAGTAGATCAGCAGCGTTCCAAGCGTCTTTTACAAAGCACAAAAACCAGTAACCACCGATAAAACAACCTAAATTTTACGGAGCTAAGGTTTCATAATTTTTTTCAATTTAATAAAAAAAATTTAAGGGCGGTGGGGGGGGGGGGGGGGAGGATTCTTATGATAAAAAATTTATAGCATGCTATTGATAAGCGTACCTTTTTATTTGAAAGTTTTTATGTCAAGTTATTGACACGGACCGCTTTAACCCTGTCAGCCCCCGTCGGGGATGGCTAGCCCCCTTGTCGGGCGATTCCTAGCGCCACCACTGCATATGGGTAATGGACAATTCCCACATTTTTTTTATTATTCAATTCTAAATGTTTCGAAAAGGCCAAAAACACAAAAATTTCTGCTCAATGCGCTTTTTAAAAAAAAAATGTGTGATCAAAATTACCTTGTTAGACATTGGCGTGAAAACGACTCATTTCGTTGGCATTGAATGTGACGTCACGGCTTCCCAAACATCTTGGCTTGAAATGCAGCAGCGGAAACCAGACTTGCAAGTTTCTCGCAAATCACACCAACCTGTACGGAATGTGGCAATGGTCTACCAATGCCAACTATTTCAACGCCAAATATTTGGTAGAAACCTCATAACCACAGAAACGATAGGGTTTCTTTACGTTACGTATTTTGTTGACTGTTTTGATTGGACTTGTTTTGGGACATTTTCTTTTCTTAATATTCAAATAACTAATTTTTTTAAAGAACTTTTGTTTAAATATTTGGAATCAGAAAAAAATTCTTCATAAATACTAATTTCACTCGTTTTTAAAAATGCGGGAATTGTCCATTGAAAGTAAAAATGAGCAGATTATTTGCAACACTTATAAGGGGTATGCCAAATTACTTTCCCATATCAACAATCTAACATTTGCTCCTCTACTCTTCGGTAAATATCTTATCTGATAATAAAACATTTACAATAACGCTTTTAACGCAGGTTAAAACCTGCTTATGCAAGCCACTTAAGATTTTTAACAAAAGTGGAATATTTTTTCATTAATTTAAATCTCAAAAGAAAAGCTTCAACAATGAAATAAAACTTTCTTTATTAACACCATGAAGTAGAGAAATAGATTTTGAGTTTGCTACAATACCTTATGTAAAAAAAAAAGCACAAGGCAATTATTTTGTAGCATCTACATACAATGCTATGGGATGTATCCCCATTACATTCTCTACTTCAAAAAAACTTCCACGCTTTCATGCTAACGAGGACATTGGATTTATACAAAAGTAAAAGTTACTAGGAGAAAAAGTAAAAAAC
The DNA here is from genome assembly GCA_963978545.1 of Linyphia triangularis. Lineage (NCBI taxonomy): Eukaryota > Metazoa > Arthropoda > Arachnida > Araneae > Linyphiidae > Linyphia > Linyphia triangularis. The sequence goes on from OZ021732.1 coordinate 64,209,000, forward strand.
AGATATTCAATAACAAAACCAGTTCCTAAATTTCAGTCTACTAATAGATTTACATATAAATTATTTTGATTAAGAAAGGTATCACTATCAGAATGTATATTTCATGGTAGGGAAAGAAAATCCATACAATGCGGCATAGGTATTCCTCGAATTTGTTCAAGAACAATACTTAACACTGAATAATATTTCCTAGCAAGAATACTCGAGACCCTATTCTATTATATTTGATTCAGATGTTAAATAATACTATTTGTGTGACAATCCTGGAAAAAGAAAAGGGTTCCCACTCTTATTGAGAAAAAAATTCAAGGACCTTTTCAAGAAAATTTGAGGACCACACTTAAGACATAAAAATACAAAATGAGGAATATCGGCAGTCACTTAAAAATTCAAGGACTTTCAAAGACCTTATCCTTTTTTCAAGGGTTTTCAAGGACCAAATTTTTCTAGGACCGTGTAAACCCTGAAGAAGCATTTGGCCTTATATAACCAATCTAGAATTAGCCTAAAATATAATTTGCAAAAAAATGTTAGGTAAAAAAGTTTTGATATAGAGATGGCCTTACTTGCCAAAGTTTAAGTTTTATTAAAATGAATCAATATTATTGAATTATTACAGAGAGTAAATTTTTGAGGTTTTTTTTTTCTTAAATAAAACACTTTTTGTATGGTTATTTTCATAAAAAAAACATTTAAAAATGTTAGCTATATTTTTATAAGATAGTTTAACAACAAGCCTAATTACTAATAAATATACTGTTTTAAAACACAAGAATTATTTTTTCTAAATTTTTTATACTACAGTCATTGAAAAGTATTCAGCTCACGAAATACTTATGAAGCATTGTAAATTGGCAAAACTATGTTACACAATCAATTAAGATAAAAATCAGATATTATTAAGATGGGTAACAAACAAAAATTTCACTTCTTTAACTGGAGTCTATTGAAAGAGACAAAACAATATATTTTAATTCAATTAGAATAAGTGTAGGCTCAATAACAAGGATGAAATTAGAAACCTGGTTAGAAGAAACTTAAAGCACTGGTAATGTATTTCAAAGACATATGTATGCAGAAAATATATTCTTCTGTACCAGACAGATGGCATTTACATAAAAATATGCATACATACACATGCGATACAATTAAATATTTACAACAGCACAACACTTTTGGAATGTTGATGAAAGACAGACAGAAGTGTACAGCCTGAGATTCTTTGTGTTTTCTAATGAGTGAAAACATGTATTAAAAAGTTGTCGATTCGTAACTTAACATTAGAGGAGAAAAAAAACATCAAAAGTAACTCACAATTTAGTACAATCCATATTAGAATTCTTAAGAAAAACTTCTCAAATCTTAATTTACAGACATTTTACCACAAAATGGATTCCAAAGCAGAAAAATATTAAAATTGATGATAATCAAAACTAACTTTTTAAAGGTGATTATATCTTTTAAAGGTATTGTTTCAAAAGATAACATGTTTTTAATTTTAATTTCAGTAGTATACAAAATAATTATGCATGGCAATTAAAATCTCTCCTTCAAGCACCAACAACAGCGACAAAATTAAATGTAAATATTCAAAAACACAATTGAAATATAAAAAAAAATATAGGAAAAATACTCTAGCAATTCAAAGCACAACATCTATAAAAATTAAAGTTAGAGCAACCCACAAGGATAGCGACAGAAAATTTAAAGCACAGGCACAATTTATCACACCACTTTAGTGATCCATTTGGCACTTGTTGAAGCACAAAGCAATAGATCAACAGATCAATATTCCAGCTCTTTTGATATAAATCTACATTCAGCAGACAAAAGTGAAAAATAAATGACTAAAAAACATATTTACATAAAAAAGCACAATTACATTAAGTTGAGTGTATGAGCAAAAGCTGCAACAGAATTAAAAATAGATAAAATCAGGTTGACAAAAATATATATTTAAGGGGGTTAAGAAATATCAGAAATTTTCAATTTCCACTAAATTTCAGAACAGGGTGCCCAACAGGAATAGTTTCAATTTTACTGAAATTTCCTTGACGATTCTCAGTCACACATACTTAAATAACAATACATATTTTAATTATTAAAAAACTAATTAAGAGATTTATTGTACAATACAAATTTATAAAAATATTAAAGTTATCGATTAAACAACAAATAAGGAGTCAAAATAAACCATTTAAAATTTTATTAAAACAAAAGTTTAGTGAATGAAAAAAGGAGCTGAACAAAATTATCATTAAAAATTGATTTCTTGCACAAGTAAAATGGATTTTTTTTTTTTAATTTTTAATAAAAGACAAACTAATTTCCTGATTTACTTTTAATGTTTAAATTACCAATACTACTGAATAGCTAAATTACGAAATATTTCTCCATTATCCCTATTGCTGGTCACCCTGCCTCAATGCTCAATTAAAAAAAAAGCAGTATAAAACAAATGCTTGTGCAAAAAAGAGTAAATGCAAGCAGTACACAAAACAAACAAATCAGCAAACATTGATAAAAATTAAAATCCCCTTTTCATAGATTAGTGCAATTCTTTAAAAGGTGTTTTTAAACGTAAAAATCTATTTCATTAACAATAGCAAGCAATCAATGAGCATAAATTTTACAAATTACACTTATGCTACAAGGGTCACTATGCTATGAATGCCAAAACAATTGTAAACAGTTCAGCACCAGAAGTTTAAAAGATGAAAGTAAAAGGTTTAAAAAGTAACAAAAATGTAAAAAACGAGTGCCGCTAATTTTTAAACCAACAAGGTGACAATAAAAATATATTTAAAAACGCAATACTAAAAAATACTAAGTAAATATACAAACTATGCAAAGAAAGATGAAGGTTAATTTAAGAGTAAACAGTATAAGTTATTTTAATTGAACAATATAAAAAGAATGCGCTAAATGTGAAACGAAATAAAAGTTTTACAGAAAATATCACCATTAGTTTATAGTAAAAATACAAAGCTAAAACGAAAGTACAACTGTTATCTTACAAAAATGAAATCAACATAAGCAAATGCATATTTTTATAAAGCAAACTCTGTACATAGCAGTTAGGATAGTAATATTAAATGCGAATGATAAAAATTTAAAACAGTAACAGTGAATGAAAAAATATACTTCGCAACCCTAACTTAGCATCCAACAATGAAAACATGTGCATCTTAAAAGATGCTTCGTGGACCGTACCAATGACTAAGCTGGCTATGACGAACAGGGAAAGCGAAGACAGAAGAGATCACAAAAAACTTGAGCATCACAGAGGTCGGAACAATTTAGGTAAAACATCGCCTTAATGTGCGCTGCAGCATTTAGAAGGACATCATAGAAAAGGATTCTTTTTGGCATTTGATTTTGAAGCATTTGTAGGAGGACCAGGTACAAAAGAGTTGTTCTGAAATAGATTAAAGAATTAAATGAGATAAAAACAACTAAGAATTTAAAATTGTAGACGATTTGGATATGTAAATTTTAGGAATATGCAAGCAGACTATTCTTTAGGGTGGCCACGAAATTCAGGAAAAAAGTTCCCTAATAATTCCCCGACAGATTTCTAAAAAATTCCCAGATTTTAAGGCAAACTTTTTTTCAAATTTCCCCAATTTTCTTAGGTTTTCCAGATGTCTAGACACCCTAATCAAATAGAACATGTATGTCACAAACATTTCTGTTGTTAAGAATTAAGGGAGGAAGGTTCTGCATGTAACTGACATGGCCAAAGCAAAAAAACTTCAAATTTTCACACAAAAGCACAAGTTAATTAATTTTAAACTATTATATAAAAAATTGCTTTAACTTTTAAACTATTATCCATTATAGCTAAAATATAAAATTGTTTTTCAAGCTAAAATAAGCAATTTAACATACAATAACAGTTAAAATTACAATTTAAAAAAAGGATAAACAGAAAAATTAGGAATACTTTCTTACACAAAATTAAATCGAAATTCTAGAAATTCTGCATCGATTCAAACCAAACGGCGAAACCGATCTTCATACAGACACTAATCACGGAAAATAGCGGCTATTACATCAGGGGTTGGTTCTTTTCAGATTATCTGGCGCCGTCAGCAACACGAGAGCAATAATGCGCCGAAACATTCGTCATTTGACATGCCAACATACATTTACAAACACCCATGCCTAACACGGGACTCGAACCCGCAACCTCGCGGTTCTAGAAGTTAGCACGCTAACCACTATACCATTTGGTCGGCTATTACATCAGGGGAAGCGTATGACATCAAAACGGCATCCCAAATCTTGGCAATAGCTACTATTGAAACGGCTTAAACCAAGTTGAAAATTATCATTAATCCAATGTAAATATCGGCGATAGAGGAAAACAGACACAAATCTTGGTCAGTACATTAAAGCAAAATATTGTCGATATGGCTTCCCGAAGATAGCAACCAAATAAATTTCTCCAACGCGATTTATGGCCAAAAGGCCTTAAGTTTCTGAACAATGCAGAGGAATTTTCCGACCAAAAATAATTTGGTAGACAATCCATCCCTCGAGGTTCTAAATGAGAAAAGAAAGAACTCTAACTTTCACATGAGGTTGGAAAACGGCGCGTTTTAAAATATACTATTTGAAAAGTTTTTTTTTTTTCATTTACCAATATAACACTAGTCGTGACACATTGCAAGCGGTTTATAAATAAGTGCAAACTCTCGCAAAGGTTGACCTAAAGATTGAAAGGTTTTCAAGACCCAGAAAAGATAAAAGAATTTCAACGTCTACTTCCGTTGGAAATAAAGAGCGCGAAAATCTCTGTCCTTAGCTGTCTTCAAAACTTACATTTCAAGGAAAAGATCGATTGTGTAAAAAAAGGTGCAAACTTACCAAAAAGAAGTAAATTAGTTCCATTGACTTTTTATTTGGATGCTATTGTTATTCTTTCTGAGCATTCAATAGAATTTCTACTAATTTAACATTTTCACATTGGAGGAAAAGGTTGATTAGCTTTTGCGTAAATAGATGCATGGCTTTGTTTCAGATATCGGAGCTCTATCCGACCCCAAATGATGAGCGATTTGCCGGAACATCGAGTTAAGTCAATATCATTTAAAGGTATTGGTTAAGTTGGGTCAATCCTTCATTAGTTGTGGTCGCCGCACCAATTACAATAAAATCTAGTAAGAGGAACTCTGAAGTAAGCAAGTTCCTTGGCTGTCAAACTTCCAAGAAAACCCAATAAAATTGTAATGCAAATTTTTATCCATCTCAGAAATGGTAGAAATTTCAGTAAAAAATGGAAATTCTCTTTTATGTCTGAACTTTACCATGTCTGTCAGTTGCAAATGTCTGCAATAGCGTCAGTGACTTATATCCGAGCAGTAATAGCATTCGACGAAAATTATCACGCAACAACTTAATTCTCGGCCATAACGCCTAACATAATCACGAGAATAGCGGCAATTACATGACTAACGTTCAGCAAAATGGTCATCACGTATGAACGTAAATAATGCCGATAGAAGCTATGGCATTACAGAAAGAGAGAGAGAGCAGAAATCCGTCGATCGGCGAAAGAATCGCATCTCTTGGAAAACATTTTCATTTTTTTTTTTTTATATATCCATAAAGATTTTTTCGATAAAAAAGAGAAGAGATAATTTCCCGACGCAGACCGAAAATTCCAAAATTTCAAGCATAATTCCCGACTTTCCTGAGGTGCAAAAAATTCAAGTACATTTCCCGACTTTCCCGATTTTCAAGGCTGCTGGACACCCTGATAGTTGCTACTGAACTTTAATTTTAACTCATTATATATTTCATTAATTAAAACTTTAAATGAAAATTACTGAAATGAACATATAAGACATACTTATTTGAAGTAAGAGGACTTTCACACAGCACTAATTTTCCTTCCCATAAATTTTTATTTTTAATAGAGGAATATTAATAAAAAGTACTTAGAAAATTACTATCCCCCTTTAAAACTCGTTATATTGAATTTAAGAAAACAGAAGAAAAAAACATTAATAAAAGAAATCGCCTGATCCTGAATATGTCATCCATTATTCGTTATTATCTCAATTTTCATACTTGGTATTCATCAATAAATCAAGTTTATATTAGCTACATTTGCAATTTTGAGTCTTTTGTTTCTAGCATGTATAAGTGCTTGAGCTGCCCTATTTCTTTTTATCCTTATTAGCAGTCTTTTGTTGGTATAGATTTATCCTATGGTGCCGGACGGATTGGCGATTTAGCGCCAAATATGGCAACCCGTTGACTTAGTTTTCCGGTAATCCTAGTGAGCGTTTAGATTTAGCAACACAGATTTTTGACGTCATTTTCAATTTTTGACTTTTTTGAAAAGTCCCTATCCGAATTCTGGCACTGTACAGCAAATTTTAACGCTTTTGTTTCCTTCATTAATCATTGACTGAGCACTCGAAATGTCGGTTTTAGTCCTGCAAGTGTATAATAAAGTTTTTTTTCCCTCTTCCTTTCGAGGTAGTTTGTTTCTGCATCGCTTTCTTTGGTTAAAATTCCAAGTCCAGTACGGATCGTGCGCTAAGAATTGATTACTTAGAGCCGCGCCAAATTATGGCAACCATAGGTAGTTCACATGTGATTAAAAGAAATGGCGAGGCAGCTCTTTTTTGGCAAAAATCACCTTAGCGTAGAATCTGTACCTGACTTGGAATTTTAACCTTAGCTTTTTCGCTTCTCTTTTTGCATTATGACCAATTAGTTTACTACGCGTGCCATGGAAAAGTTCACTTGTTTACAACTCTCTTCGGTCGAGTACAGTTGAGTTGTAGGAATAAGTCATCGTTACCTCTGTCGACGTGCGCTTTCCCTATGGTCACGCAGAAAAGAAGTGAGTAGTCAATTCAACATGTGACGTCACAAGAGATACGGCGCGGCCGCTTACTAACATCGCTTTTGTGGGTTTTGTCAGGTCTCTTTTACTTACGATCGCGGCAAAGAATCCGGAATATAAAAAATAGTAACAATCGGCACCGTTATTACGAATTTGAAGAAAATATAGGTCGAATCAACACAGAAATATAGGATTTATAGGACAATTATAAAATATAGGACAATATAGGACGTTTTTCTGATTTTTAAAAAAATATAGGATTTATAGGATATATAGGACGTCTGCGACCCCTGTATTTGGCTAAATGTTGGGAGGAATAAAAATTAGGAGGGGGTGGAACATTGCTCAACTTTCAATTACATTACACTACAATACTCGTCACTCCATTTCAATTTGACGTGTATTGGTGTACGTAATTTAATGTTTTCATTCTTTGGTTAAATTTAAAAAAAAATGGTCAGTTTGATGATAGTTATTACATTGGCAAAAAAAAATCTGGCATAACGACAAGGTGTTTTTCCTTAATTACATTATCTTTTCAGGTAAGTAAAACAGAAGGAACAATCATTGATTGTTAATGATCAAAGGAAAAGAACTGTTATAGACATTTGTTTTTAAACTTTTTCACCTTTACAGAAGTTCTTAATTTTTTGAAGAAGTTTTTACAGAAGTTTTAAATTGATCGCAAAATAAAACAATGGTATCTATCCGGTAAAATTTAAAGCATACTTTTTGCACACAAAAAAAAATCAAGAATGCAACATGTTATCTAAGTTAACCACAGAAAGTGCCAGTTTCAAATCCAAGTTTGAACTTGGATGCTAATGGAGATTATAAATGGAAATATATTCAATTTTTCGCAGTATCCAGTATGGATGCAATTAGATTTTATTTTGGTTCTTGGAGACTAGAAATTTGTGATAAAAGAATCGGATGTGTAGTTGAATTAAGCAACATTGCATATTTTCCAGAAACAGTTTAAAATTTACGAATTAAATACTGCAAAAGCCCAATTATCTGGCATTCAATCAACCGGAATTTTTCGAAAATCAAGTTTAGGGAGAAAATTAGCGCTATTTCTTCAAAAAATGGCAAAAAGTTGTCATTTCTTAAAAATTTCATTTCATACTAAAAGTTTTTAATTCGTAACGGCAAAATAGTTGAATTTGCACTGATTAGAAATGAATATATATTATAAAGTTATTTTTTAAAATTCCAGTTTATCCAGAATGTTGAAGTTCTTATTCAATCCTATCTACTGTGAATTTAAAAAAAAACTTTAATATTCTTGAAGGAAATTCCGTGCTCAGCTTTTATCGGCATATATACGAAAAACATTCAAAAATAAATATGTTGTGGTTATTTGCAGAATCTAAACAAAGCTGGCTTGTTTTAATTGTATAAAAAAAGAGTGTTTTGTAACCGAAAGGTCATTATTCGCAACATCCGGAAAACATGTTCCAGCATATAAGTTTTCCGAAAAGTCTGGTCTATCTGGAATTCAGATCTAAAAGAAATGTACACATCTTGCATCTATACTTACACAATTTACTTCGTAAAAAAATATATTCGTTTCCAGAATGTGTAATTTGTGTATTTGGAATCTATATAAATCTATGGACTACTTTTATTGTCATTATAGTAAAGTAAAGTGATTTTTCACTTGAAATTACGTTCTCAACTGCATCTGGCAAAGAATAATTAGGCAATTAAAAATTTTTAATGGTTTAACCAGAATCTGGATAAAATCAATCATTCAGTTTATAGGCTAGATCTAAGGTGGAACATGCATTTCAACAAATTAAAGTATAATCGATACATTCCATTCTATAACATCCATAATTCCCTTATACTTTAATTTGTTAATTTTCAACCGAATCCAGAAAATATACAATTCTGCCGAATTCAACAACTTCATCACAAAATTTCAGTTTCTAACAAAAACAAACATTTAAAGGGATGCTGTGAATGAAATGTATTTCCCCCTATAGTCCCTGTATATTCTTAATCAAATGTCGATATGTAGGCTAGTAAACCATTTTGAGTACAAAAAGGCCTCATAGTTAGGATTCAATGGATATCCCTGGGTAAATCTTGAGTTGTAACTCAAAATAAGATAGCTCCTTGTAACAGTAGCAATGATTAGTTGTCATTTCTTCTTAAGTAACTAACTCCACGCCCAGGGCAACAGAAGGAGGAAATGTAACAAAAAATGTCTTGTTATAATTGTAAATAATGATGTATTTCTTTTCAAGTTCTATTTTATTAAATTTATTTGTTAATAGCAATAATACAGGCTAGGAAAAGTTGGCAACGTCCGAGTCAAATTTCGAAATGTTTTCAGAGCGTGTGGAACGTCATATCAATTGACTGAATTTCGAGATATTTCGGAAATAAGGGTACAAAAGAGCCAATGCATAGGATTGAAGTTCAGTTGAATTTCGGATGTTGCTTTTAAAGGACCCGAGCACGTGTTAACTTATGCAGTGCCTGAATTATCGCTGTATCTGAAGTTGTACACACCAAAGCTTTCATTGAAGCTGGATAGCGAATTTACTGTTGGTCAGAGAAGTTTTGTGAGCCTTCAAAAGAAGAATAAATTGAAGTTATTATTTTGTAAAAACTATGTGATCATTTCCTCTGGAAAATTTACAATAATATATAGGACAGAAGGTTTTAGTTATATACATCTTTAAATTTGGTGAAATGTATGCTCTATAAGTAGATCGAGTCTACAAAACGAATTCCGGATTAATGTTATCCGGATTCAAGCTATTAGAAAAATTTTAAATTAAATTTGCAATTTTAAATTGCCTAATCAATCTTTACCAGATGCGGTTGAGAACGTAATTTCAAGTAGAAAATCACCTTTTTATACTATGATTACCATAAAAGTAGTCCATAGATTTTTATAGAATCCGGATGTACAAATCCGGATGTAGCGAATATATTTTTATGCAAAAAATGATGCAAGAATAAATGGATGCAAGATGTGCACACTTACTTTGGATATTAGAATTTTGGATAAATCACACTTTTATGAAAATATTACCTGTTGGAGCATTTTTTTCCAGATACTGTGGATAATCTAATCTTGATTACAAAACCCTTATCTTTATACTATTAAAACAAGCCAGATTTGTTTGGAACCATCATAAAACTACAACATACTTAGACTTAAATGTTTTTTGGATATATGCCAATGAAAACCGAGCACAAAATTTCCATTAAAAATATTAGTGTTTCTTTGCTGAAAATTTCACAGAAGGCTGAATATGATACATCAGCATTCTGGATAAACCCCCTTTAATTTTGCACAAATTTTTTTCTTCTCTTTCTCATAGTAATTACATAGTCATTTCAAATTGCTGGAAAATCAGCTACTTCACTGTTAAGAATTTAAAAACAATCAAAATCAAGAAAAATCCCAATCAACTTCAAAATCTCAAATAATTTGTTTTTTAAAAAATCTAAATTTGGCGACTTATCACTGTGTTTTGCAAATCAGCACCAATTTTCTCGCCGAACTTGATTTCCAAAAAATTCTGGTGGATTTAAAGTCAAATAACCGAGCTTCTACAGTACTTTCATTATCCTATATTATATGTAAGGTAATTGAAAGTAAAAATTGTAAAAATTTTATTTGTTTGAGATTTAAATTTAAAAAAAAAATGCAATTTCTACAAAGCCAAAAACAGAGTATTAGTAGGGTACAGATTTTAGCAAGCAGATCTGAAATATTTAATAAGAAAAAAGAATAAGAGCAAATAGGTATAGCTTTTGATCAATAAATTCTCTAGAATTTATTGAACACAGAATTCGATAGTAGAGTACCTCAATAGTTATTTGCTTTCGAAATTAAAAGTGATAAACTAATATCCAATAACGGAATCAGTTATTAGAAATATTTTAATTAACTTATTTGAAAAAGATGCTAAACCAAAATAACTCCTCCCTAAAAATATTTAATAACATTTAAAAAAAATCAATAAATTAAACTAAAAATTATTTTTTATCTATTTTTAGAATTCAATTTCAATTATCTTCAACAAGCACAAAACATAATACACATTTCATAAATATTCGCACAAATAAAGATTTAAAAAACATAAATTTAATGCTCTTTTAAATATCTTCCATCTCTGTTGCTTTTATCACATTTGATTTTCAAAGGTCATGTGGACAAATTTCTAAAGATGCAACTGAAATACTTTACACTCAGAATATTATAATGCAACCAAAAGTTTGGAAATGGTTCAATACAATAATGCTGCTCAGACAAATTTATTTCAAGGCACCTTTTAAATAGGACACATAACTTTAAAATAACAATATTAATTTATATGACAACATATATATAACAACATGACTATTAAAAATTATGCAAAATATAAAAAAATTAAAAAGTGCAAAATAGTTTACCCCAAATGGATTGGCACCACTGGCTCCGAAAGACTGCGCCCAAGGGTTGTAACTGTCCACTGGGGCATTGTTCATTAGAAATGGATCCGGCTGTACACTCTGATAAGGCCCACCCCATGTTGCATTGGACGCAGGTTGCCAAAAAGAACTTGCAACACTCCCATTGTGTAAGCTCGACTTTGCACTGTTTGGCATTCCATTCAAGTTCGGTTGTTGGGGGAGTGGATTACTGCTCACTGGGATCTGCGATGGTGCACTTTGAAATGGATTTGGAGTGCCCTGTGACCACCCTGGGACGGCTCCGTGTTGAAAAGGATTTATTGTGGCTGAAAAACATTAAAAGTACTTTAAAATATAAAAAGAAATTGACAGCATATTTTTTATTTTCCTATATTTATTAGCAAGGAAATATAAAATATATATGCTTCGATTTTTAGGCAAGTAACCTGACAATAAATTCAAAGAATCCGTTTAGTTATACATCAACCCAAAAAAATGTATTGGGATAGAATTTTTTGTTTGTCGCAAGAGCTACACTAGGCCACTAAAGACAAAACTCTTGCTTCGAATGGAAGAAAAGATGAAAAACTTCCACCAAGCAGAACAATAAAGCATGAACAAAACTCACAAACATATCTACCAATCAAAACTACAATAGAACTTACGAGGAGCATACACAACCGATGCGTTAGTAGGAGGTTGCCAGAATGGCGGAGGGTTGTTGGACGCAACAATCACGGATGGAATGGATACAGCTGGTAAATCTGGTTGTGTCACCTGTTGGTGAAGTTGGTTATCAAGGTCGGCCAATGCTGCATAACGATCGGGAGGGGGAGGGGCAGGCTTCTTGTGGCCTCCTTGCTGAGGAGCAGAGATTGATGTCTGAGCCCCCGAAGAGGCGGAAGCTGGAAGAGTAGAAATAGTTAGGACAAACAAAATTAAGGGAGACTGATGCAACATTTAAAAATCTATTTTAAATTGTTATAAAATTACAAAAACCTTTTAAAGTAAATTAGGTTTCAATTTAAAAAAAAATTTGTATTGGTTACTATGTTAATTTTTGGTATATGTCCCCATCAATCAGGGCCGTCGCTAAGAATTTTGGTTGGGGGGGGCGTAGACATCGTTTTGCCGACTGAAATCAAAGCATGTCCAGTGTAAATGCAGAAAATATAAATTAAGGTGTTAATAAATTGTTAACTAATTTTTATTAATGTAAAATTAACGTATAAATAATTTTTAATTAATATATGAATAATTAATGTAAAACTAATTGATAATGCATTTTTTTTTATTTACTTGTGAATTATTTTATTTAATGTGCAATTAATTTTAAATTACCGTCTAAACAATTTTTAATATTTTATGGCATTTTATTAATACGTAATTAATGTCAAATTTCAAGTAAATTCCCATCACATTATAGTTAAAATTCCTTCAAATTTATTTAATTTTTATTTCTTTTTAGTAAATTACCCCTTCCTCTCCGAACAAAGGAGATTATTTTTGGAAGCGTTTTTATTTGGGGGCAGGGGGGAGACATTTATACTTTGCAGATGGATAGAATTTTCCCCTACAATCTTAAACCAATTCAGTAACCTGAATAGTACAAGTGCTTCTTTCGATACAACTTTTTTTTAAATTTTCAAATTATAGTTTCGAAAAAAATCAATTAAACGTGTAAAAGTGCTTGGAAATAGCACTTTAACACAAAATTAAATTGATGAAAATTATTGATCAAATAGTTGACTTTTTTATAAAGAATTGTATAGAAAAAAAAATTCTGGAAATTTTTTTTTTTTTTTTTAATTCTGGCGTACTATTGCTATTACAGAAAATTCCCTACGCGAAGCATTGCAATTTTTATAATAGATACAATGTCAGGGACATAAGAAACATTCACTTGCACTCCCACCCCTCTGGCTTTCATAAAATAAAGTAACATGGGGAAAAAAAATTAAATTTACAAGAAAAAAATATATAGATATTAATTCATCAATTTGAACAGAACATTAATGCACAATTATTAACTAATATCCAATTAGGAAATCCAATTCCCATCTTCGAAAAATCAAGGATTGAACAATAACTTTTGTCGCCTTACACCTCCCTGTTTTGTTAATTACTTAATTTTTAAGTACTTTTTACTTTTAACACATTTTCCTAACTAAAAAAGAACAATTTTTGATTTTTCTTGAAAAGTGTATTAATAGTAAAACTTAATTTTTTTGTAACAATTCAATCCAGGAACTTACTTCTTAAAAGTAGTTACTTCGAGTATATATTTTTATCAAAATTGCGGGATTTAATTTCGTGATTTTTTTGTGGTTTTTCACTGATGTGGTATGGTTTTTCAGCAATAATTTCTGTAAATATTACTCGTTTTTTGAACAATAATCATTTGTTCAAGAAGGAAAGTATACTTGAAAATGCTAGTTTTTTTCCTAAGCTGGGTTAAAAATGAAATGGATTACTTTAGCATTAAACCAAACTATAATATTTATATGTAGAAAGGTAATTTTTTTGCAACTAATTGAACTTCGAATTTAGTGACAAAACATTCAGATTTATAAATAAGCATATCATAATTTTCAGCACAACAATCCAAACTACAAGGTCCGGCTATTAATTTCCAGGACTGACGTAACAATAGGAGAACGAAAAGCCGGAAGATGGCGCTAGTGATTGCATATTGAAGAGCGTTTTCTTGCGCATGTGCAGTGCAATCGGCGCCATTCTGAAGTGGTTCTCGTGGAAAGGCGCATTAAAACGTAGCTCTTAAATTCCTGTTGTCGAAGTGAAAATAGAGCAAAGAATTAACATTAAATTTTGCTTCAAATTGGGCAAGATAGCTGCGGGAACCTACGAAATGTTAAAACAAGTTTACAGCGAGGAAGCATTATCCCGCTCAAGAACTTTTGAATGGTTTAAATGCTTTCGGGACGGGCGCGAAAGCGTTGAAGATGATCCACACACAGGTCGGCCGCAGTCTGTACGCACGCCGGAAGCAATTGAAAAAGTTCGCGATATGGTGAAATGTGATCGTCGATTGACTATTCGAGTACTCGCCAATGAATTGAACATGGACAAAGAGACGGTTTGGTGAATTTTGACGCAAGACCTGGGCAAACGCAAGATTTGTTCCAGATTCGTTCCTCACCATTTAAGAGACGAACAAAAGCAATTGAGACTGGACGCATGTGGAGAACTTATCGACAACGCTGATACTGACCCTGCGTACCTGGATAGGATACCCAATTTGAAGCAAAATTTAATGTTAATTCTTTGTTCCATTTTCACTTCAACAACAGGAATTTAAGAGCTACGTTTTAATGCGCCTTTCCACGAGAACCACTTACTTCAGAATGACGCCGATTGCACTGCACATGCACAAAAAAACGCTCTTCAATATGCAATCATTAGCGCCATCTTCCGGCTTTTTGTTCTCCTACAGTTACGCCAGTCCTGGAAATTAATAGCTGGACCTTGTATATAAGGAATAGTACCTGTGGGGTTTTTTGGGGAAAATGGGAGGGGGAGAGGTATTCAAATCTACAGTGTTATTCCGATCTTGAGGAAGAACAAGTTGAACATTTGATCTTCAAAGCAAGAGAAATGTCACTATCAATATGAAATTTCCAAAAACTCACCCCCATATCCCTTACCCACATGTAATGGTTATGATCCTAACTTGAGATTTATTGATCCAATTTGAAATATTTTTAAATGTATTTCGACTAAAAAATCTTAGTTTATCTCATAGACAATTTTTCTCAATGTTTAAAGTATAAAGTGGTGAAATCCAAGATAGGTTGGTTGTTTTTCAGATTTATTAAGCGCAATGGCAACACAAAGGCCAAACTGCGTCAGAAATCGAGGATAGGAGTGAAAGTACACTCACAATTTGCAATAGACTGAACCTGGTTGTACCGGACAATGTCGGGCCACAGCTACTTGAGCACGTTTACACATTAAGAATTTTAGATAGTATTATAATAAACCTTTCAGTATTTTTCCAAAGATTATTTTGTTGGAATAAATACGATATTGCATTCCAGTTTACATGTGGCATGCACTATTTTGGGAATGCCTTTTCAATATATGAAGTACAAGGTGGTCATAAAGAAGCCTTGCCGATATATGGGCCTCTAGCTTCCGTTCCGTTCAACAGATAGAGATGAGATTTCAGGTATAGTTATTCAGAAGTATGAGCACAGGATTCTGTGAATTTCAACAAATGGCGCTCACGCGGTTTTGTTTATGGTTACAGACACTCGAAATTTTCAAATGACACCTACTTTTTCTTGTCGCAAAATGCTCAGTGCCCGAGAAAACCCTAAGGAGCGTTGGAACGGTACGTGTATCACAAAAAAAGCGGATGCATTATGCATGCACAGAAAAAAGGCTGTGCAAATGGCCAATTAAAAAGCGATCGAGGCGTACGATGGAAATTTGCATTTGACATAGGCCAAAGTTCACATGAGTGCCATCACAGGCAATTTAATCTGTTTTCTAAGCTGAATATTTAGCGAGCGGCTTACATTGCTCCGATTGTGTTTTTGCTGGCCGTTCACAGATTTGATTTTGTGCGAGTTCATAACGCTTCCGTTTTTTGTGATACATGTACCGTTCCATGCTCTTCAGGGTTTTCGCATGCGATGATCATTTTTTTATACGAAAAAGTGGCCGTTGCTATTCGTAACTATAACCGGCGTAATCGTGAGCGCCATTTTTCTGAAATTCACAGAATTCCGACCTTATACCTCCGAGTAATTGAAATCCAGAAACTGATTGACTGAATATACCTGAAATCTCATCTAGATCTGTTGAACGAGACTGCCGCTAGAAGTTCATATATCGGAAAAGTTTCTTTATGGCCATCCTGTATATAACATCATTTATGGAGAATGGAGTTCTGCTTGACATTAATTGCAATAACTTGCATAATGCGGGTCAATTTTCGTATACAATTTTTTTTTTGTATAAAACCTTTAACTCATATGACGTACATTACACACTTTATGTAATTTGAGTTTCATTTGTATGTCCTGTTTTTTGAGGCGTTATCTGACGTACCACAAATACAAGTATATCATCTACTGTAACACATCAAAGTTATCTAATGTCAGTGAAAATATCAGTGATTAGATTATTTTAATGTTCCTGTCAAAAAGGATATACTTCCTCTAATTTAAAATTGCCGACCGTCAACTTAGGCTGCATTGTGATCACAATTTTGTAATACTATAATGATGATTTTAATTATTTGTGCTTTTTTCCATTCAATATGTTTTGAAACTTCCGTCACTAGGCATTTTTAAATTACAAAATAGTAAAAATCCGTACATTGTACGGATAATCCGTACAAGTTGGCAGGTATGAAGCTCTTAACATGGCCTGCACATTCTCCTGAATTAAACGTTTGGGGATACCTGCCAAGAAAGGTTTATGCAAACGAAAAGCAATGACTCATTAGCAGAGCTTGAAGAGGAAGTTTACAATGTATATAATAATAATAATTACTTGAATAAACTGACCAACAGTATGCCAGAGAGAATGGCTAACTGTCTTGAAAGAAAAGACCGATCAACCAAACATAGACTTCATGAATAATTTCCATTATTCATGAAAAAAACTAAACTGTCCTTATATTTCTGTACATGCTAAAAATCTTGTATTTCATGCTATTTTAGTAAAATGATAAAAACAGAGGCTAAAAAAAATGTATTGTCAATTTAAACAATATATATGTTGTTAAGTTTGTGTCTTGTATTTAGTTTTAGGATGAGAATAAAATATATCATGTGCTTATATTATGAGTCACACTGTAGATGTCCGCATCCACACGGGGAATGGATTTTAAAATTCCCTGATTAAAGAGTAATTTTATGAAATTCCCTGACATTTCCCAGATTTTTCCAGAAAAGAGAAATTCCCTAACATTTCCATGAATTCTCGGTTCTGTCGCCACCCTGAAGGTGACTGCTAACTCAAACAGTAACCAATTAGAAGCCTTTAATAAGAAAAATTATGTTGTTTTCATAATTAATAAAATATTTTAGAAATAAGTTTGTTAATTATATTATTGATTACAAATTTTAAATATTAAATTATAAAATACAACTTATTAAAATTAAAAAATATATAAAAGGACCAAAAAAAATTCAGTGTTGTATTACCGTTATCACCAAAGGCACTGTTGAAGTCTGCAAATGAAGCACCATCGACTGTATTGTCTGGAAAGTATAAATCAAATAAAAAAATTGTTGATGCAAAATGTTTCAATAATAGACAAGAAAAACATTAAATACAAGTAAATACTATGAATACTCAGAGCTGATAAATTTTTAATGTCTCCCTAAAAAACAGCAATTATGTTTATTTTAATTATAATATACAAAAGGTGATAAATTTCTAATGCAATTTATATCATCAAGGTACTGCTTAAATATGTCTTTGTAATCTTCAATTCCTACAACTATATGAATCAATAAATCATAAATGTCAACCCATTATGAATTCGTAATAAATGCAATGGTGCCTTTTTTGCAGCCCCAATTGTAGATTCACTGGAGATTATTGAAATTCACTGACAACTTTCAAATTATTTCGACATTAGATGATTAGCCCGATTAGATGAGAGAAAGGGGTTAATTAGGCCTCCACAGATTCCACTCCCATTAACAGACAAACAAACACACAAAATCAAAGTTAATATAAAGGATTTAAAAAATATCCAGGACTGCCAACTCTGAAATCACAGTAATCAACATTAAAAAAATCGGCAAAATTAATCACAGTCGCAGATTTGTACGCCTCACACAAACAAAATCGAATTTAATATAAAAAAGGATTAAAAAATGCAACATAAAATTTCAAACTCTGCTTCTATAAAGAATAATGAAAGAATAATTAGATTTAAAAATAGGCCTTATTGTAAATGAATAACTTAATTTTAAAAATAGATATTAAAGTCTCATACTTGATACCTAATAATCAATAAAAAGCAAAGACTTTTAAAGTAAATGGTTGAGAACAAAACAGGATATGATAGTACAATTAATGTCTTTTGTCCACTCCTCAATAATTCTAGGCAACAGGCGGCAAAATTCACCACTGTGGAAGAAAAGTCTGCCGAGTCTACTTTAATCGTTTGAGTCCCAAGCAGTGTGATCCCGCTGCTAAGATTTTATGTCGAGAAAACCCAGCATATTTCGAGCGTTGTGGACAACCGACGTTATAAACACACATTATTAGCAATGAGAAACACTTATGGAAGAACAAGTTCAATCACTTTGCCAATTGCAATAAATCTGACATAGCGATGTGATAAATGCGAGAATCACGTTATCTAACACATCTTATAAGTGCAAAACATAAAATTAAAAAAAACGCTGCCGCGCTGCTTGGGTTTTCTTGTTCTCATTTAGAGAAAGAGTCAGGATTTTTCGACAATGTTTTTTCAAAACCTCCTGGGACTCGAATGGTTGAACGAAAAAGAATGAAAATATATATATAAAAAAAACAGAACTCAAAGAGCAAAAAATCGCCACACAAAATTGAAATTCAGCAGAAGAAAGTTTAAAGTCGACAAAAAAACGCTAATCGCCAAACCCTCCCCCAGGGAGGAGAGTGTTCAGAGGGCAAAAAGAAGGAAATCTAAAAATGCGTTAAAAAAGCTCGAGGAAGGAATACACAAAAATTCAACAAAAAAGTATGCAAGAAGGATGATTCAATAATTTTAAAGTTACAATGAAATTTCTCATACTATATAATAATTTCATTTCAAATATTAGGAGTTAGTGAAGTAATCGATGAAGGGGAGCAAGGAAGGAACCGAAGGGGAGCCAAGAGGGAAAATCTTTTGTTAAGACACAAGGAAAAGTATTCTTTTTGCAGGAAAAAAAATTTCAGATCAGAAAAATGCGGATCCTCGAAACAGGGACAAAGAGAAGGAAAATGTTACATAAAAATCCAAAAAAGGAGAAAATCTTTCAAAAGGAGGAAAACTGTCATCCCTGCTCCCCCGCCAACCCTAGCAATTTTATATTAAAACAGAAGTGAATGTGTTAATTAAGAAGTTCTCCAATTAAGTTAAAAACTTGTTTGAACTCAAAATGTTTGTTTAATTGTTATTTTTTTAAAAAAAAGCTTCAGAGAAATTACGGTATTATATTAATAACAAGGACAGCATTAAACAACTTTTGTTTATTATTCCTAACTATGCAGAAAAACAAGCATCTTGTTTTAAAATTGTACAAAAAATAAAAAAATAAATGTGTCACATGTCACATAAAAATAAGCAAATAATACCACAATCTGTTCTTACAGAAATAGATCAGAATCTATAGCAAATAATAATTTATTTTTGTTACATTTTGTCTTGATACACTGTGAGCATTGATATCCCATATAAAAGGTTTAAAATATTCCATCACCCCAGAAAAGAAATCTACAAAAGTTCACAGTACATTCTTTCCCACTTGTTTTTGAAAAATAAGAAATGAAGTTTCTTACCTCCTTGCTGTGTCTCTTTAAAGGGGTCACTTTTGAAAGGGTCACTTTTAAACAGATCTGGAGCAGTACTCTTTGAGATATCTCCAGCAGAAAAAGTCTGAGAAATGAATCCAGCACTCTACAAAGATAAAATACCCCATTAAAAATCAACATAATATTTACAGCTGATATGGTTTAATTAAAAAACACAAAATAAAAAACAAAATATAAAACTGCATTGAATAATAGCTATTTTAACATATAAAATCTATTTTAGATGCACGTTTTCTCTTAACTTGATACCTATAGAACCAATTTAGATAAGTTTCTGTAAAGATTTGTTTAAGTACTTTGTGCAGACAATGTTTATGTATGTATAGTAATAGTCCAGGCAACTTGTGATTGAACATGGCAACAGACACTTTTTTAAATGAATTTTAATCAGTTATGATTGCTGAACAACATATCCAAAATCGGACAAAATTGGTCTGTGGGAACACCCCGAAACACAGATTTCAAAATGACGGATTCCATGCCACATGATGGGATGACTAAGCGCAGTTTTTCCCGCACAGCGACTCCTCAACCATGATATTTTAATCACGGATGTTAAGGCAGCAATTAAGGCTTGCTTGTTCTTTCCATTGGCTAGAAAATGTTCCTTTTTGCCAACGAACTTCATACATGGGCTAAAATTAACATCTCTACTTGTCTTTGTGTACCGTCGTCTGTGAGCCCCATCTTTGATTGTAGGGACCCAATGTAGCCATAAAAAAAAACAGCTTTTCCAAATGATTTAAGAGTAAATTCAACATACAATATTGCAATGTTTTTGTAAGTGTCATTGTTACACAAAGAAATTTGATGTAATTATGACATGATTTTGTGGCGATATATTAACGCATCATTTTAATTTGTAAACATTTAAGCTTTGTGACAACTCGCCAACTGGTACCCGTCTAACGGAAGAGTACATTTTTGGCACTTACTTCTTATACAGTCAACTGTTGATGCACTTTTTGTTGGAGGTCAACTACACTACGAGAACTTTAGAATTAGCCGAATATTTCATTGTTTTAATTTAAATTGAAACAATGATTTCATTTCAAGTCTTTTTTTTTTTTTTTTTTTTTTTTAAATATATTCTCAATCAAGTCCAATTTTCATGATGGGAAACCCTTTTTGAATGGAATCAAACATTGTGTTTTCTATGTTCCAACTTCAGGGCAAATGATCGACCATTTTTTTTTTTTTTTTTTTTTTTTTTTAAGTCTGAAACAAGATTAAGGGCTGGGAACAGTACAGGAGCGTACTGGCCATAGGATTATCTGGTGCAATCACCAAGCCAGTTAATGTCTGTAAAAAATGGGCTAGTTTGATACGGAAATTATTTTTTAGTTTTCTATTTTTTTTTCAATGTAACATCTTTTAAAAAATACAAATGTATTCAAATCCCAATCACTTTATCTTAAATATTTTACATATTACTTTAATTTATACATTGTGGTATTTGAAAAATACATGGATTTACATATTAACGTATAATGACTATTTATTCATGTCATAACTTAAGGTTAAATATATAATTTCGGACATCATTTTTGTTAATAAACTTATTAGTTATATTACTTATTAATATCAGTAGTGTGCAGAAGTTTTGAGACTATGTTTTTCTATCCTAACTTTTTCTGTAAGCAAAATTTCTTAATGATGTAAACTAGAAATTTGTAGCTTTAGTCATTTTACATGACGAGCAACTAATGAGAAGTGTAAAAATTGTTAATTTAAAAAATAGCAAACGTGAATTTGAAAAGTTGAAAGCAGAAGTTTTGAGACGATCTTATAAAATTAAAGTTTTTAATGTTTGACTTGAATACATATACAGGGGTGGGAAGTGCTAAAGCCCAGTTTGGAGCAATTTTGGAGCAGCAAAATTTAACATTTGGAGCAGATTTGCAAAAAATTAGAGCAGCAAAATTTAATTTTTGGAGCAGAATAAGAGAAAATGTAGCAGCAAAATTCGAAGATTAGTACCAGAAATATAATAAATTGTAGCTGATTTAACAACAATTACAATAATTAAAATTTGAACTTGTATAAATTTATTTTTCTACATAAAAAACATGTTATTAAATATAAAATTATAAGATGTACATCAAATGACAAGATAAAATATAATTTGCAAATTTAAAAGATATAATTTGAAAATTAAAAAAAAAAAATTTAAAAAAAAAAATTGACATTTCGCGAATGGGTTTGCTATGCAAAACCAAGCTCTTTTTGCTCTCTAAGAGTTTCATTGTAACACAAACACAGCTCGCTTAACTCTGAAAAGTTTAATTGCTGCACAAACTCGCTGAAAATTTATTGCTATGCAAGGACAGGCTCGCTTCACTCACTAGAAGGTTCATTGCAGTGCAAACACAAGTTCGCTTGACTCGCTAAAAATTAATTGTAACGTAAACCCTTAATATTAGAACCTTCTCCCTATTGAGAACCAAAAAACTTGCCCGTTAATACAATAACACAACCCCCCTCACCCTTCTGAATTATTTCAACATGTAATTATGAAAAGCAAAATTAGAAGGCCTAAATTACTTATGTTGAAAATTTCAGAGCTCTAGATCTATTAGAAATAGCTTTGTAAAAATATTAAATAAAAAACAAATTAAAATTTTAAAATTCTGTTTTTAAAAAGTTTAATAAAAAAAGGCCAAAACTACTTATGTTGAAAATTTCAGAGTTGTACCTCTATTTGAAGTCGGTTTATACAACATAAAAAAAAAATTATTAAAAAATTAATTAAAAATAATTAAAATTTTGACATTCTGTTTGTCACAAATGTACAATTTGAAGGTCAAAACCTTATGTTGAAAATTTTTGAGCTGCAGCCTTAATAGAAGTCGTTTTGTAATTTTTTTTAATTAAAAAAATTTCTTAAAAAAACTAATTAAATTTTAACATTCTGTTTGTCACAAATGTACAGTTTGAAAAAGTTACAATCAGAAGGCCAAAACTACTTATGTAAAAATTGTATTATTATAAAACTCATTTGTGTAAAAATAGCAATTCTTATAGCAAAAATAACAATACAGTAAAATTAAAATAAGACTGTTTCTAAATTTTTGTGAATGTTCTAAAATTTTGAGAATTTTTTTTATTTTCCAAATCGGGTCAAATTCTGCGGCAAAACAGTGATTTTACCCTACATGCCGTTCTATAAACTTATAAAAAAGTATTACTTTTTTTTTTAACGGACGTTTTAAAGTTAATGACCAACAGTCATTAAGTAAATTATAAAAAACATCCCTAAATTTAATAGAAGGCATCGTCACTAAACGTGTCCGAGCGGAAATATTCTTTTTAAATGCTTAGTAAAAACATTTGATGGTTATACACCTTTAACTTTTTAGCAATCCCTTTCTTCTTAATTTAGAACAAGAGGGCGTGGTAAAAATCCGGCGAAACACACTTAATCAAGGTACGTACGTACGAAATGGCCATTCGTGCTAACTAGAAATTGGAAATTTTGAGGCTGCCCCCTAAATTCTTTCTCGCAATGTCGCATGTGATATCAGCTATCAGTACTCAGCAATTTTAATTTGTACCGATGCAAAGCGTGTTTGAACATGAATGCACATGCGTGAATGTCGATTTCAGAAGGTAATCCACACATTGCATTCTGTTGGGGGGGGGGAATCGAATGTTTTGCAAATTCGTGCGAAAACGGCTCTTGAGGTTGCCGTAATTTCGTCTCCGCATAGATTTGACGTGCGGGAGCTGGTTTGGTGCTTTAGGGTGCGCGTTTAAAAGATTTAAAGAAAATTGGCGCAGAATTGCGCTTAAATTTGGTTTTGTAGCAGGTTGGCGCAGGATACCATTTTTGGCGCGCGCTGGCGCAATTGGCGCAGAATTCCCACTCCTGCATATATTATCATACACAAGGGCTCTGCTAGCTTAGAGGAATTCTACACAGAAGTGGGTTTGTATCCAGTCCCTGGCTTTTAAATTGCATTTTCGTTACTTTATTTCTATACGAGCTGTATGCAAATGACTTCATAATTTCGACACTTTAGTGCAGATATACAAATCATCTTTACTTAGTCATACTTCCAGAATGTTCTAGGTAAAGGTGAACGTGATCTTCCAAGATCAGGAGCCCCAAGAAAAATTACTATACGTCATGACGCGTAAATCCGAAGGTAGTCTGGTATGAATCTGCCAAGAGATAGCCATCGAACATGGACTCAATAGAGAGTAAGGACACAACAAAACATCGTCTTGATGCTGCTAGATTGTGTGCACGAGTCCCTGCAAAAAAACTCATCCGAGCAAAGAATAAGAAAATCTGATTGAAATTTGTTAAAGAGCATGAAACGTGGACAACCAGATTGAAAGAAGGCCATTTAAAGCAATGAATCCAAATTCAATTTGTTTGAAAGTGATGGCCGACGTTATATTAGTCGTTCAAAAGGCAAAAGATTGGATCCCCAATACCAACATTCAACACTGAAGCACAGAAACGGATCAGTAATGTCTGGGAGCTCCATCATGTTGGCATCCCCCTCGTACACATAGATGGGACTATGGGTTAAAATGTTTATAAAATTATTTTAGAATATCACATGCTGCCTTATGCTAGCAAAAAAAATGCCTCGTGGAGGGATGTTTCAGCAGAATAATGATCTCCAGCACAACTCCAAAATAGTGATAAATTGGTTTACAGTTAAGATTAAAGTTTTGAACATCGGAAAAAAAGTCGAGACACAGAAGTATTCTTCAAAGGTAGAACTACTCAGAATCTTCAAATGGGATGGGAAAAAATCCCAAGGTCCCCCTCAGAAAGCCTTGTTAATTCCATGACCTGACCAAAACACAAAGGGTATAAAATTATCTTTGTATGATTTTGTGTTGATATGGCATTTACTTTGGGAGATATGCCATTGTTGATACATGGTATTTTCTTTGTGATTCAACAAGAAAACATTAATAAAAAAAATGTAAGTGAATATGTAAGCATAAGTTAGCTTTTCAGCAAAAAATGTGTTACTTATTCAGAAAAAAACTTCTGTTTGTTTACTTGCTTATGCAAATGACACTTGCAAACACATGTTTGAATCCATCTAACGAACTCAAATGCACGTCCGAAACGTTTGGTAATGTTGAAACAAAAGTTTGTTAGTTGGATTGTTAGTTGGGTGTTGTTTTAAAAGATGAAAAAAAAAAATTGGGATATATATGTATACAACCTGCTGATCGTATGATTGAATGTCGCTGGACGAGGCACAGTCTTAAATTCTAGGGAATCATCACTACATGGCATTTTACACATGAAAGACAGAAATCATTATGAATACAGCCTGGTAGCAAGACGAGTCCTTTTTGATATACAATGTACAGTAAAATATCCGGAATTCCAAAATCCGGACCTTTTCTAGCACTGATATCTTAATTTTCTTTCTTTTTTTATGGTTGTTTGTATCAGAAAGTGATGACAGCAAAAACGAAATGGTTAAGGATAAAATTACCTAGAAATAATTAATTCAAAGTATTAGGCACTGTAATTAAAGATTAGAGGAAATACATAAATTCAAAATCAGAAATAATGGAATTCAAGGCGAAAAGTTTAGCCAAAAGTCAAAACTATAAAAACAACCTTAAAACAAATGTTTTTCAAAGCTATATCAAGTGATATAAGGATTTTTCTTAGTTTATTCCATTTATGTGTTTTATTTCATTGATTTTGTGAATGTACAATGATGTTCTAAGATCCGAAATTTTCCAAAATCCGGAATCGCCGAAGTCCCGGTGATTCTGGATTTGAGATACTGTAAAGCATATATTTTTATTGATTTGGAGGATTTTATAGCATCAAAATTTACTTTTTCTTAACTAAGGAAATGAAAATGCTAAAACTTTTTTTTCTCATTTATATATAAAAAAAAAAAAATTAAAAAAAAAAAAAAAATGACTTTCACCTTTCCAACCGACTGTATTCATGATGATTTGCCCATCTTTCACACGTAAAAAACCATCTAGCGGAGTTTCCCTAAAACTCTAGGTCACACCTTGTCCAGGGACAACTTTCATTAATGAGATCTTCGTAACTCAGGAAATATAACGATTTAGAATCAGGTCATTCTTTTTTATATACTCTTAACAATTAATGAATAAGAATTATACTCCAAAGAAAATATCATATGCAGATTTATTGTTCTAGGCAGTATCATTATATACAGGTTTCACTTCATAACAATTTAATACTAGAATGTACAGTGAAAAACAAGCTATCTTTAAAGCTTCTATTTTTAATTCATTTACTGAACAACAGTCAAAAGCCCGAAATCTGGACATCTAAAGACCGGACGCTTTAAACCTCCCTGGTTTTTTTTGGTTTTTTTATGGAATCTTCGACTGCTCTGCCCACCATGTCTTGCAGCTTAAATTTTTTTCCAAGAACGTCATGTCCAAACACGACAAGAATACCGGTCTCATTCTGTATAACAAAAGAGCACTGCTGCTATTGTCTGGAATTGGATCCAAGCACATCGGACTCGGAGACAGCCTGGCTTGAAGTCACGTTACACCGGAGCTAGCTATTGATCGAAAAAGAACATCGTCGGAAAGGATTGGGTTCCTAAACCCCTGAAGCCATTTCATTTTTATTTTTATCCTGAAATTGCGATCGCTGACTTTGCACATGTTTTACAAAGATTCTTTCATCTCGATATTTTCTTGTTTTTTGAGTTATGTCAGATGTTAGATAAGCAGCTTATTTAACTTACTTGTTAATGTACCTGTCTTCATACTTTTTCCCAACCTGTGCAATGAGTGAACCGCCCACTTTTCAAAACTATTGTTTACCTTTTGCTTCAGCTAAAGTTTTAAGTTGAGTTGTATGGCTTCTTCCTTGAAAGTTTAATAATATTTGTGTTGGGCGTTTCTGAATTTTGATTGGTCAACTGTGGTATTTTTTCAGGCATGCATTTCTTTGTAATATGCAAATTTATTTCTTAAAAACGAAAAAGTTTCTTGTAAAACAGGGCAGATGGTTTCTGACTGCTAGTGAGGTAGTAGTGTTTGATTATGTTATAAATAAACTTTTAACATTTTTGTTTCAACCCCTTGTCCTCAGTTTATTTTTCACTGCATTTATTTTATCAGACAAATTAAAGTATAATCTCTATTTTTAAATCTTATGAGATTATATTATCAGAAACAAGTGTCTTAAGACAAAACAGAAATCAAAATTAATGCGACAATAAAAATTTACTGACATGTTTTGTATAAAATAATTTTATTCTGAAATAAATGTAATGCGATGTAAAAATAGATTGTTCTTTGTGTAAATGAAGATCGGGGAAAATCCCGAAGTGCGGCCTATTTCTAAATTACGGTACCCTCTGAATTTAGACAATTAGTGATTAAGTTCACATTAAAACTATCAGAGTTCATACTAGGCATTTTTCGAGGGGCGGCGCGCCCTGCCTGCCCTTTTTCTATAAAAATAGCACTCTTCTGCCCTTTTTCAGAAAAAAATTTCATCCGGAAAGAATTCGAAAAACTTTCGTTTTTTCCCTCCCAACAGTACGCAATATGTGGATCACCCCTACTGAAATCGGCTGTCGCGCATGCGCATTCATGTTGAAACGCGCAACGTATATATCAGCGACTGAAACCATTGAGTAGATGTCCATATAACGAGCTTCATTAGTAGGTGGATTGTAGGGCACCGTCTTACAATTTCCAAGTGCACATTAGTAAACTCTGATGGCCATTTCGTATACGTGTTTTGATTAAGTGTATTTCGCTGGATTTTTACCATGCCTCCTTCAAAATAGAGAAGAAAGGAATTTGAAAGACTTGATTAACTTAGTTAAAGGTGCATAACCATCAAATGTTTACACTAAGAATTTAAAAAGAATATTTCCGTTTGGACACGCGTAATCGCGATGTCCTCCTGTTAAATTTAGAGGGTGTTTTTGATAGTTTACCTGTTACCAATTAATTTCAAAACATCCGTTTCATATTTAAAATTGAACATAACAGGAATGTAATCAAAATCCCAGATTAATTCCAATTTTTAAAAAATTAAAACTTCTATTACAGCTTGCGTAATAGCGGCATGCAAGGCAAAAAAATCGCCGTTTTGAAGCTAAATTTAATCAGATTTGGAAAAAATGCACACATTTCAGGACATAGTCCAAGTTCTTTAGTCAAAATACTCCTTGTGATATCCCACAATGAATAATATTAAATTTGAAAAAACTCTATTGTCTATCTAACAATGGCAAACCTAAGAGATGAAGTTTAAGGTTGATTCATTCAAACTTTAGAAAATTTTGAAAGAGTGAAAAGTTCTTATCTTAAACATTTTCATTTTACTAAAATATTCTTATCTTAATTTTACTGCTTTATAAATTGATATTTATATAAAAATTACTATTTGATGACAATTTTACTGTGTATATTGCACTGTAATTTTAATAATTTTCTCAGTCTCATTCCAGCAGAATTAAGACTGAAGCATTTTATCAGTATTTTTATATCTTTTAAGTTTCTGAGCTTGTTTTTGATTCACGGATTTTTGCATTATTTTTTTCTTCAGAATATTGAAAATTATTTATCTTGGTAGAAAAGTATAAAAATATTGAAATTGTTTTTCCGAAAACGCACTTGCAAATTTCTGCAATTTGCCATAAAAGTGCCCTTGTAAACAGGAATTGCCCTTTTTTTGGAAAATAGCACCCTGCCCTTTTTCATTTCTAGGATGAACTCTGAAACTATTAATATTATATTTAAAATCCATATTGTTTTAGCGTTCCAATTTTTTTCAGAATCACACCAAGGAGCACCGTAAATTAGCAATTTTCCTAAAGGACATTCGGAGGGCTGATGACCTGGTTTTTGTCTCCGAAAATCGTGAAATGACCTGAAATCCAGAAAAGTCTGAAATTGCCACAGTCCTGAAGATTCCGGATTTGAGACTTTGTAATGTATTCGAAAGCCCTGCTTATAGAAATATTTATCCCATTAGTATATTTGGTATACAGTAGTACAATGCAACTCAGCTATAAATCAATTTTGAGAAGGAAAACTATTTATAAATAATTTAAAATGAGTTTTGGAAATTATGCCTATGGCTCTTTATTAACTTTTAATGAGTGAATGTAAGCATCCAAGAAAGTACATAAATATTTTGCTACAAAAATAAGTCGCCTAACCTGAAGTTGTACTTAACAAAAATTAAACTTCATACCTGTATACGAGGAGGCTGCTTCGGAATAGCAGTATGGCTTCTGGTGACAGAAATGTTGGCTGCAGGAATTGAGGTGACAGCGGTGGTAGGAACTGCAGGGGCCCGAGGCTTCATTTTCTTAATGGCTTCTTTTGGATCAACATAATACTTTTTTTCTTCATATTTCTGAATCATAAACTCTTTTCTTTTGTCTGGACTTGTGAGGTCAGCACTGGGGGATTTACCATCGTATCTCCCGAGCCAAATGTGGGTGCAGTACTGAAAAAGTTTCACAAAAGAAATTCAAATTTGCTGTCTTAAGTAGTAAGATTTATAAATTCAAATTACTAATTCATAACCTCAGAAGGTTCTGACATTTTTTTTATCCACACAGTTGCAATAATTGAAGTTCACTAGAAGCATGATTTTTACCTAATTTTACCAAACTCAATGTAAAAACATAACCATGTAATATTAGTTTTCATGCTACTAATAATCCCTGGAATTATTCATGAAGCTCACTTTTAGGATGGTCAGAGAATTTCAAATTTTGTAAAGAAAATATCGTAAATGGGCCAAAAATTGAAGAATGAAAAATGCAGTTCTGTGATGACCTCCTAATTAAAAAATTATGGAAAAAAATCAAGTGAAGATATTAATAAAGTTTAACAAATGCTAATAGCAAAAACAAAAAAGGTGATTAATTAAAATAATTTGAATTTTTAGAGGCTGCAAATAAGATAAGTCATAAGAAACGCAAAATTCGCAAATTTAATGAACTACGTATTTGTAAAACTGTATAAAGTGTTCAAAATCCTTACATTGAGCGTGGGATGCTTTTTAAGATATTTTCATAATGGCTCTACTTTTACCAAATATCTGTCATTAAATATTAACAACAATTGACATCAAGCACCCCACTCTTTTTTACTATAAAATATTTTTTGTTAATCACTCTATTCTTATTTCAAACTTATTTAAAATTATTTTCTACTTTTTAGTTCACTTTTCTATTAAAGTGAGTTTTTTAGTTTTTTAAACTAAATTAATTATTTTCTACTTTTTAGTTTGGTTTTCTATTAAAGGGTGTTTTTTAGTTTTTTAAATTATTAATTATTTTTTCTATAAACTACAAATTTTTTTTAGTTAATTATTTTAGTTAAATGTACAAAACTCTCCAGTTGTTCCTGGCAATAGTCACATGCTTGTCTCAAATTTAAGTCAAATGTATGCCTTAGTACACGCCGTATTACGTATTACTTGGCACAAAACACTACCATGTCTCGAATATGAAAAATCACTAATCCTGAAGATCCTGGTATGGATAATACGACTAAAAAAACACGCTTTGTATAACCGTTGAGCCCACGACAAATCTTTCAAATGTCTGCTTATCAATTGTCGATGATAGGTTCTGTGATTACTAGGACCAGGGTTCAATTCCAGAGAAGGTTGGTTGGTTGGAATTTAACGGTGCAAGGGCAACACGAGCTAATCCTTGTGATAAAGCGACAAACTTATTGAATTATTGTATTGTCATCGGTCTTTGACAAGTGGGCAAAGTTTGAATCAAATCCGATCGCTCAAAGTAGGACAAAATCGAGCCAAAAAGTTTCGGTTACAAGCAAACATACAGGTGAAACTAATCTTCTCAAGGACTATGAGGACTAAGGCACCTCTGCTTAAGCATTTTGTACCAACCCCATATCCCGTACAGATCGGTAGTGGGCAGTACTGCACAGGATGTAAGCGCACACTCGCGAGTGGGAGTGTGCAAGTCTACCTATAGCCACCGAAGAGTTCATTTCTACCTCTTTTGGTAGCTATCCGATAGATGGCAGCACTACCGACCGTATGTGAAACTTCTTAATTTAGAGTCAATACCAAGCAGAAGATTCCACCAGAAGACTTGGCTTTGCCACCCCCAGAGGTATTGATTTGTATGGGAACTTGGACAGGGTTCCCACTCAAATCACAGAATGAAAATTAATGACTTTTAAGGACCTAATTAATGTTTTTAAGGACCTATGAAAATTCGTTTTCAAGCATCATATCTGTATTTAAATTTTTAATAAAGTATATTCTATCAAAAAATTTAAAGTTGGTGGATTCGCAATACAAATACGTCGGAAAATTTTGATACGGTGCAGATAAGTGGTGGTCACGAGGGGATAGCAAGTCCGAGTTGTATTTTTATAAATTCTGCAGCTGGACAACATCTGTAAAAATTAAGGACTTCTAAGCATTTTCAAGGACTTTTAAGCACCTCTAAGCATTTTCAAGGCCTTGAAAACAAGTTCAAAAATATTAAGCACTTTAAATGACTTTCAATGACCGTGGGAACCCTGTTGGAGGACTTTGCGACCATGACTGATTTAACGTGCTCCAGTCATCATTAGCGAGCACAGCGGTCTTTAGTCGGTCCCAGGCCCGAACTCGCAACCTCAGGGCTCGCAACCTTCTAGTTGCGAGAACGATACTCTCACGACTGGGCTACGCGGCCCTTGGTGAAACTAATAAAAGTGTGTTAAAAAATAAGAACCTACTATAGATAAGAAGCTTTTTAAGACTTTTAAAAGGCTGCAAGAACTTTCTTTATAAACAATAAACAACAAGTAAAAATAGTATAATGCAATAGTAATATTTTACCATCTTATTTTTAAGAAATATGTACTTTTCAAACTTTGAATTCATAACTTTTATTTTTCTATTTTCTGTCGATTTCCGCTTTTTTATGATTTCCTTGTAGCAATGGTAGGGAATAAAAATATACAAAGAAATACTGTGCTTAAATTTATACTTAGGCAGACAGGACACCAAAAGAAGATTGCAAAGCACACACAATTATACATTTTATTCATGCTTATAATCATGCATACTATCAAATTTTTAAATCGCTAAAATAAGGGCGTATTGTAGAGAAAGTAATAAAAGGTATTCTACCTTTTTAAAAGAGGATCACGTGTTAGTCACTTCCAGATGTTATTCCAAATTGAATATTGACAATCGTTGATAGTATTCTACAATTTTTATTTAACACTACACCACAGAGCACAAATAAATTTCCTTATTTCAACTACTGATAATTAAGCAATATTTAATTATATCTTGACCCTCATAAAATATCAGCACATTTAAAGATGCTGGGTTTGGTGACACTACATAAGAAATGTGATATTTAATATTAATAAATGATAATCAGAAGGAAGTATAAAGGATGGTACACACCTCATTTCCTCTGCTTTGAAGCCTGTCCATTTCCACTTCTGTGAAAGAACACACTGTAAGTGACTTGACTCTATGTGGAGGATTTAGACCCCGCCTGGAATTGTACAAATATTGAATCATAAAACAATTAAGTTATGTTCTATAATACACCTGTACTATACATTTATGTTGAAGTTTTCATTTAAAAAAAAGATATTTAGTTTTAATAGAAAAGTAGAAATATGACAAGTAGCATTTTTAGATAGATGTCAAAGAAGGGTTAGATATGTGTTTATGATAGTTTATATAATGTGCATGATATATGTGTGTTAACGATAATTTGCTGTTAATTCAAATATGTTACATAAAAAAAGGTAAACGACATTAGTTCATGGTTTGAATTTCTCCATTTGATTTAAATATTAATTACAATGCAGGATTATACAAGGTGTGTTTGA
Organism: Linyphia triangularis; assembly: GCA_963978545.1. Lineage (NCBI taxonomy): Eukaryota > Metazoa > Arthropoda > Arachnida > Araneae > Linyphiidae > Linyphia > Linyphia triangularis. The sequence continues at coordinate 64,241,686 of OZ021732.1, forward strand.
AAAGTAATTTCTGTTTCCATTTTTCTCCACTACAGTGCCGCAATCGCAGTTTCGCGCATGCAAGGTAGTTACTCTGGGTCAAGCAGAACGAAATGACATCATTTTAAGCTCACTCTGTGATGTGTATCCTTCATGGCAATTGTTAATAATGGCAATGTTGATTGAAAATTCTGCCGCTTGTGGAATTCGATCAGTATTTTGTTTTCTGAATGAGAAAAATGTTACAGCAATAGACATTCATCGACAAATCTGTGAGGTTTACGGAGAATCTGCAATGAGTGATTCTATGGTGAGAAGATGGGTCTGACAGTTTAAGGAAGGACGTGACCGTTTAAAGAAGGGCACAATGATGAACGAAGTGGACGTCCATCTCTGGTTTCTGATGAAGTAGTTAGTGCATTTAAAAAAAAAAGATTAAGGGAAATCTTAAGTTTACGATTAAGGCACAGTGTTTTGGGAAAGACAAGGCACTTAATTGATTGCCTTTCTACCAGGAGGTGAAAAAATCAATAAAGATGTTTATTGCAAGACGCTTAAGAAACTGTTCCGCAATATACAAAACAAGCGCCGAGGAATGCTCTCAAAAGGTTTTGTTTTCATTCACGGCAACACCCGACCACACACAGAGAATGTAAAAAAAAAAAACTCCTTCAGAGTTTTGGCTGAGATGTTTTTGACCATCCTCTGTACAGCCCCGACCTTGCTACTAATGACTTCCAACTCTTTCTCCATCTGAAGTCTTTCCTAAGTGGTCAAGATTTCAACAATGAAGAGCTAAATAAACATGTTACCACATGTTCAGAACTCAGGCGGAAACATATGAGGGAATACAAAAACTTATACCAAGCTATGACAAATGCCTAGAAAATTTCAGGGAGCCATGTCGAAAAGTAATATAAGTATTGGAGATTTTTGTGAAATAAATTGCTTGGCTGTATCTGTACTTGTTTTCTTTTTATTACCAAACGGAACTTTCCAAACCCACCTCGTAGATTGAAAGTAATGATTGCTTCAAACGATTAAATTCATATGGTTTCTTTAAATACATGTATGGAAAATTTACATTTTTGGAATACTTTATCACTTCTTGCAATACAAAACGCGCCAAAATAGTGTATGCACACTATTACCAAGTTTTGTGACAGCAAGCGATTTTATTTAAAAAAAAAAAAATGTGGGCAGTGTAATGCCCTAGGATAACATTAAAAATCTATTAGTTTAGTTATAAGGATAATAATCATTCAATAGAATCTTTGCTGTTAAATTTAATTATTTATTATTTTTAAATATTTTATTGTTCTAGTGCATGTACATTTCAGTAATTAGCAAGAAATTTTATTACAGGGTGGCCACAAAATTCAGGAAAAAAAGTTCCCTGGTAATTCCCTGATAGATTTCTAAGAAATTCCCTGATTTTAGGACAAACTTTTTTTTTCAAATTTCCCCAATTTTCTTAGGTTTTCCAGACATCTAGACACCCTGATTAAATAGAACATGTATGCTAAAGATAATATGCAATTTTTTTTAAATAGCTTTGCTGGTAATTAAAAGTTTAAATTATTCCGTAACATTAAACTTCTCAAACGATTACCACCACAAATCTCCGAGTAAATACCGCCAAAATATGGATAAACGTGCCTTAAAAAATAGAAAATTTCCTTGATTTCCATGAAATTTTAAAAAATTCCCCGACATTTCCCTGATTTTATCCAGAATCAGAAAGCTCCCTGATATTGCCCCGATTTCCAGGTTTTCTCGGTTCTGTGGCCACTCTGTATTATAATGTTTCAAAATTTTTAAATTACTTACTGTTAACTATTAATTTAACCCTCTTTGCAACTATATTCTTGTTAAATTCTGAATGTCAAACTTAGGAAACAATTTTTAACTAAATAGTACATGTTTTAAGAACAAATTTAACCAAGTTTAAAAGCAAAAAACCTTAACTTGTAACAATGAGCATCACAACCATAGTTTAGCGGCTTTAATAGTTTTCAACCTGTTTAAATACTAAGTTTAAATTCTGAAGTGCGATAAATTCTTTTGTGACAGGAAAAAATGAAGAGCAAGAATCGGCAATCAATTTAAGCCAGTGTAATTCTGCTCTGATATACAATTTGAAGCACGATGCTTTTTCTATTAAAGACTTGCTTTAACCAGAGCTTGTCGATGTTAAGATCCACAATATCATTTAAAAATGCTGACTGCCACCAAATGACATATTAAATGGATTTTTATACAGAAATACAGCCCTTATTTGTTAATTTTATAATGTTATACATCATAGTGCTTTTAATAAAAAATTAGATATTATAAGAAATTGTGGCTAAAATAAATTATTTTTAAAAAAATAAAAAACTTTTTTTAAGTTATTGAATTACAAACTGTTAGACCTTAACATTAAAATTCATGTGATACAACAAATCCCGAGACAATCGCAGGAAACAATATCAAGTAATTTTTAACCACACCAAATTCATACGCCTATTATAATTTCAAAATGACTCAGTTTTCTTTAATACAAGAAATGTCAAAATCGGGCAAAAAAAATCTTATTTTCAGACATGTACATTTAAAAATCTAAATGAGACTTATTGGACATTTTCTTCTTTTGCAGCAAAATTTCAATGATTTCATAAGAGGTCATGTAGGGTTGGTTGGTTGTTTTCAGATTATCTGGCGCCGTCAGCAACACGAGGGCTATAATGCGCCGAAACATTCGTCATTAGACAAGCCAACATACATTTACAAACACCCATGCCAACACGGGACTCGAACCCGCAACCTCGCGGTCTAGAAGCTAGCACGCTAACCAGTATACCGTTTGGTCGGCGAGGTCATGTAGGGAGCAGCGGGAGAATTGGCATGGAATGGCCCACTAAGTAAGGTGAACTACTAGTAATAGGTGAAGGACTTGAACACAAATTAAAATGAAAGATTCACAGTATATCTATACCAAAAATATATATTATATAGTCCCATAATTAACAATTAATAGAAAATAAATGAAATGTTCAAAAACACTTTCAACAATTTTGAAATTTAAAGCAGTTGAAATTATATCGAGCAAGTTAGTGAATAATAGTTATATAATGATTATAATACACAATTAAAATTGGCAATCCTTTGAAAAGCAATTTCAAATTACCTCAAAAACCTCAACTCTTTAAATTAAGTGCATTTTCCTTACTTGATACCAAGAAATTAAAAATAAATTCTAGCAGTAGAGATTCAGGACTTTTGAAGAAAAAGTGTGAAATATAAAATGTGCTGACTCGCACCGTACGATTTTCTTTTCACACCTAGGAATCGATTTTTCGAAAAGTAAACAATGAATTGAATCATACCCGGCCTTAAGTAACCTATCTTAAACATTTGACACCGATATGAAAGAAGTATGCTACACACCACGAAGACAAATGTAGCATTCAAAACAATTGAATAAGTCATGCCTGCAATCCAGAATAACAAACTAAGATTATCCTGCTTACGATATTGGCAGTGGCAAAGCCTGAAAATATTAGAAGCATTGATTTTCATTTAAATATCGAGAAAATACAGTCAGTGTAAGAAATAAGAAAGAGTGTTTGAAAGGAATGAAAATATGGGATTAAGTAGAAATAATTGAAAACTTACAGCAAACCTCCGCAGGTAGAACAAACAAAAGCACCAATAGTAACATTCACATAAGTTGTTCCTCTTTGTCCACAGTCGAAACAAAATTTATTTGGAGGTAAAGCAGCTAATTCTCTTAAAGTTTGCATGTCCAATTCATCTCGAGTTTTTTCTCTGGCAGCCATTTTACCCTTTTAACTCGTTTTGCCGGAAAGAAACGAAATTTTAATTTCCGGATTTTCTCTTGACAGCTCCACAGCACAGCTCGCAGTTTGCTACGCACGTGTGAAACCGGTTCACCGTGAAATCACATATAATAATTACTTCATTAATTTATTTCACCTTTTGAGTCAAATTAAATAGTGCTGATTACATTAATTTTCTAGAAATAAGTCTAAGATATATTTTAAATACTTGCTGAAATTTTTTACTTTTATGTTTTGATTTGGAATCGATCTAACTGCAACCAATTAGCTGTCTGCTAAAGTTTTGTTTTGTTGTTGCTCTTGTGAGATTGTGAAATAGGAGCAGAATTCTATAATTGCATGAGTATCGTGTTTTCCAACATATAAAAACAAAATGGTTATGGATCATTCCACACACTGCCCTGGTCTGTATTGTGGTCGAATTCGCATAAACGGCACTTGGGGCGATTGCGGTGCTTGCCCGCGAGGATTCAGAGCAGCTGCGAATTCTATATGTTTACCATGCAAAGATATTCCCACTTTCTACGACTGGTTCTATCTTGGCTTCATGGCACTCCTACTACTCGTTGTAGAGTGGTACATAATAGATCAGACCATGAAGCGGCGGAATTTCACCAAAGATGTTTTATCGCTCCATCTTAGCGCACTTTTCGAAAACACTGTAGCTGCTTTTTCAACCCTCATTCTCAGCGAACCTACTGGAAGCATAGATGTTCACGCCTGCAAAGTGAAAAGACTATCCGACTGGTACACAATGCTACACAATCCTAGCCCGAACTATGAGAAAACTTTAAGATGTACTCAAGAAGCTGTGTACCCGTTATACTCCATGGTTTTCATACATTATGCTTTAGCCCTTCTATCAATGCTAATACTTCGTCCTTTGGTTGTCAGAAAGATATCTGGTGGAAGAGGTAAAAAATCCATTTACCTCACAATGTATCTTATACCAGTATTAGTAGTTTTGCAGGCAACATGTGGTGGTTTAATGTATTACTCATTCCCATACATAATAATCATTTTGACATTCATATCAGTAGCAGCCCACTTGGCTTTCCGGCTGGATCAGTCAATGATGTCACTGTTTCTTACATCAATCAAAGATGTTCGTAATTTAGTTATTTTGCTAGGACATTGGTTACTCCATGCCTATGGTATCATTGCAATTACACAGCTTGCAAATCCTATATTGCATGGTTCTCTCCTTGCACTTGTTCCTTTTCCTACAGTTTTCTACATTCTGACGTCAAAATTCACAGATCCAAGTAAATTGCACCCAGACTAACAAGATACACCAGCTTGGTGTTTTAAATGTATATATTGTGTATTCCCGTAATTAGGTGTACTTTTTTTTTCTTTCAAAATTGCTAACAGGTTGTTAATAATACCTATTTGATTTATTTTTATTTGTTCTAAATATTTCTAAAGAATTTGCAACATTATACATGGAAAATTGCAGTTCCATAACTTTTCCAGTTTTAAACTCAAAATACTCTGATCCAAGTAAATTACCTTCAAAATAATAAACCACAACATTATTTGTATTTATATGTGCTTAATAGATTTTGCTAATTGATATTGGGTGGATCTTAGAATAGCCCACCTCTTGGCATCTTTTGGAATTCTCGCCAAACGAGTGGCGATAATGTCGCCAATGTGGCAACCTAGACGGATTATGGAGGAGAACAGTCTAGAATCTTACGGAGCGCCCTGTTTGAGCGTCCGATCACAATGGCGTTTCAGAACCAAAACTATTCGAAATGCGCAACGAAATTCTGAAACCTGATTGGTTAATTAATAGGTATTCATTTTTTTTCCCGTCATTTATGCATCTGGTCTCTTGGGAGAAGGTTATTATGATTTTACAAGATTCTTTATTCGGCAAATCATTAACACATACCCAACGCCGTCAAAGGATTCAAACACATTTATAGTAAGTCTTAATTTTTTTTATAAAATATTATTATTTCTGGCCTTTAAGTATTGTTTTTTAATTGAAAAATAATAATAACAAATATTCAATTAGTAGTCAACTTGGCGAGATTTGAAATAAGTCGCCAAGAGGTGGGCCCATCTAAGATTTTACCATTGATATTTATTTCGAAAATCCTTTTTTAAATAAGTAAACTTTTTAACTTGTAAACAGTTGTCAAACCACAGAACGTAACAGTATTTCTCAATGCCCATTCTTTAAACTAGTCCACCTTGGTGAAATATTACATAAATCAATTGTTGTAATTTGGTAAACTGTACAAAATTAAACAATATTCTAATTTCTACATTATTTTATAATTTTTGTGTGCTTGTATTATATTCATATATATTAATTGTATCTGAATTTCAGCATTTTAACATTGAAAATTACCATTTTTATATGTTTTGATTTGAATTTGCATTAATTATCCATGTTAGTATTTTTGGTTTATGGACAAATATATAAGTGTATTGATAGTTATTTCTCATCTAAAGTGTTAATAAAATAACGTATTTAACTTCAACAGTTATTACATTAAAATCATCTTTTATTTCAATATGAATTATCTTGTGTTATATTTACAAGTCGATCTACTACAAAATGTAACATGACGTGTGATAGTTCTTAGTTATTTAATTCTAGCTGCTATGTCCTACGTTGTGGAGACCAGTTAATGAATAAATATAGATCCTAGATTTCTGATGCTTTGTGAACCAGGCTCGCTAAAAGGTTCATTGCTAAGAAAACTCATAGTTAAAATTTTTAACCTTTTGCAATTACTACACCTCTCCCTCCCTTTCAAGAAAAAGTTATCTTTTCCACGTTAACATGCTCCTCTTGTATCCAACATCCGGCAGTAATTATAGAAACTAAACCCAGTCGTATTTTCATGTTGCATCTTGTCAATATGAGTCGTAAGCAGCAATCGTTATCATTAGAAATGAAGCAAAAAATTTGAAATGGATGATAAATTTAAAAAAAAGTAGGAGTAAATTGTAGCCAAATATGGAGTCACCAATAGCAAACCCCTCACAGCTCAACTTCTATTATAGCTGGAACCCTGAATTTTTTGCCATCATGTTGCCCCAGGTGAGTAGACGAAAAATAAAAACATAATTGTTAACATTAAACATGGGCATGGTGTATAATAGAGCGGCTAGGCGCAAAAAAAATAGCCGAAAACTGCATTTCCTGAAACAATTTTGTAATTTGGCACATTGATAGAACACGTCATTCTGTTCATTTTCAGAAGTGGAACCACTCGGATTTCTCTTCCAGTCGAGTTTTTATACTAGTTTAAAGTTAAGCTTAAAATGTTCCTTTTTATTAATAAAAATAGTTTTATATGGGGTCACTGCTAAAATAATGAACTTTATAGACACTTGTAATATATTCAATTATTAGGCTTAGAGGAAAGATTAAAAAAAGTTCAATCGGAACTGATTTGCATTTCTACCAGAAGTCTATCTATAACAGCTTCAACAACTTAAACTACATGTATGAAACATATGCTTTACATAAAAAGGGAATTTGAGGGATTTTTTTAATCTTTTTATTTTTACCACCTTCAAAAAATGGGTCGCAAATTAAAAACTACTACTATTACATATTGTTACATCAAATTAAAATTTGGATTTGCTGAATATAAAATGGAAAATTTCAACCAGAAGTGACTGAAATTCCGACCAGAAGTCTCTGCTTATAAGAAACTGAAACCACCCTTTCATATGCAAAATCATAAAACCCTTTGCCCACCTGATGGCTGTGGGGTTAGCGCTCTGGCTTCTCATGCCAAAGGTGCCGAGTTCGAATCCCGCGTTAGGCATGGATGTTCATTGTGGTTCGGGATCAACCTTAAGCTGTAGGTCCCGACCTGGTTAGCCGTAATTGGTGCATAAAAATAGGTCGTTGAACGTACAAACCCTTTGACAATGTCAAACAAAATTGCTTTCTTAAATTATAAAAAGTCATTTATCCTGAACAGTTTAAAGTGAGTTCCACTTGTTTTGAACTTCTTTTCAAAATATTGAGAATCATAGCCCAACTCCTTTTACTTACAGTTACTCATATGTTTACATATAGAGCAAAGAAAAGTATAGCATTCAGCCAAAAAATGTTTTTTTATTTCCCCAGGTTTTGAAACATCCTGATTTCAAAAAAGTGGTCTAGATAAAATGTCTATGTGTACGTGGTCATCATAACTCCTGAACGAATTGACATACGATGTTCAAATTTGGTGTGCGGGTTAGTGGTAGCCATGGGACCTACCATTAAAGTTGTCGTCGAAATCGAGCATTCGCATACGGGTGGAATCATGAATCTAAAGCCTCTTAAGGGCGCTTACTACTAAAAACGGTTTTCGATTTTGCTTTGAGCTGATTTCGGTGGCAACGCAGGGGGAGGGTCCATATTCTCTGGGTAGTGATACTTGATTGGACAGCAGTGGATGATAGACAATGTCAGAAAAAGGGGAGTCTAGTGAAGAGATACTCCTCATATGACCCCAGAGGTCACACTGTCAAGAAGTTAATCACTTTCTTTAGCCCCGGTAAGAGAAACCTAGTTTGTTGAGGCTGTAGCCAGCCAAAGTTTGTAGGACGGGCAAAAAATTTCCCAGGAGGGGCAGAAATATAAATTATTTAATTGGTTTTCAATTAATTTTTACAATTGAAATTTTTACAATTATATCAATTACTACAAATTTATACAATTTTTACAATTCGTAAAAGAGTATTTATCAGAGAACTTTATGAAGTATATATACAAAAAAATATTTAAAAAAAGAAACATTGTTAATGTATTTTTGATGTAATGTTATTTTTATTAATTCTTTTAAAGACCAGAAATTTTTTTGATAAAAACAAAACTTTCAATTTAAAATTTTTTAAAGTATATTTAATACAATTCTATTCCTTTATAATATACTATGCTTGTCCATCTCTTAATTTTTCACACATTTCAACTTAAGAATATCTATTTTAAAAATAATTACAAATATAAAAATTAGTATAAGTTACTTTTACATAAAAAGTTTTTTTAACACAAAAAGTTTTTACGAAGTTCCGTTCTTACATTTCTATTTAAAAATATATATTGTTAAACAAATTACATTATCCTATCATTGGTCTTTTGGAACAGCTACATAACTCTTTAACATACTTGTCATTTAAGAAATTCTTTAAGCATTAAAAAGTTATTTACATTTTTATAGAAAAACTATAATATATATATATATATATATATATATATATATATATATATATATATATATTTTACTAATAGAATTGCATTTTCCTTTATTTTCTCCTATCATTTTCAATACTCTGAAAAATTTATCAGAAACTATTATAATATAAAAACTCTTTTTCTATTTCTTTGCATATATTATTAATTAAATAATTATAATATAAAATAATAGAAATTCATTTTCCTATTCTTGGTCTTATATTAAACATTTTGAAACTTTTTAAAAACATAGCATAAAAAAATCTAAAATAAAATGATAAATGTTAGTATAATTGCAATATCCTATCTTTGCACATATTAAACAATTTCAAAACTATCTCTACTTCAAATGCCAAAAACACTAGATTTGCCATCCTGTCGTGGCCCATTGACATTCTTTGGGGACTATTTATGGCCGTCAAAGTGGAAAAAGTAGATTCGCAAGTTGCTGTGCTACAATCGAAGGTATCTACAGCAGCAAAAAGTTCGTTTCTATTCAATCATAGATATAAAGGTTTACAAGTAAAAACAAATGATTGGGATAAAATTTTCCAGGTCGGGCAATGCCCGACCTCGCCCCCCTCTGGCTACATGCCTGGTTGTAGCCGATCTCGCTATCCTAATAAGTGGGATGCGTGTATAGCTGTAATGCTACTTTTTAAAAAAAAAAATAATTTTGAAACTTATTTATATTTATAATTTTTTTTTATTAAAAATAAATATATTTAAGAGTAGAAATAGATTTGTACTGTTAATTAAGAAAAAAAGTTTAAATAGGGGGGCCAGACGAGTTGATAAAAAAAGTTATCCATAGTACCATAAGAACTTCATTATCCTGAAACTCATTACAACGTATCAATTTCAAGAGACATTTACATGGAATTTAATTCAATTGTGAATTCTGGATTGTAACGCAATAAAGTTATTTTTTAATAAATAAAACAAAGGTAATAGGTTTTTTTTTTTTAAATTATGAATAGCTCAATATATAAAGATTATTTGTATTGTAATTATGTCGTTACATAGAGAAATTATGGTAAACATAATTGAAAATAAAAACAGCAAATAATTTCGAAAGGGAACATTTATTCTTGTTTACATTTTCAGTGATTAGAAAGTTTTGGTGTTCTTTTACATTAAACATATGGCAATATTTCCTGGAAGAAAAAAAGTAATCCTTCAAATTCCTACACTCTACAGGCACATTTTAGGACATTGTCATCTATAAAATCATTAAAAAATATATATGCCTTAAAGGTACAATCATGTTTACTATTTCGTTATATTCATTTTGAAACAAAATTTCAATTTAATAGAGATCGAGGCAAGCTGTTGCAATACTAATAATTCACAAATTCACATACTGATTCGTCAAAATTCGTTGGAGTAATAACAAGTAATAAAAACTGTTTTTAGCACCTACATAAATTTTGTCAAATTATCCTCAATAAAATCGATAACTCTAAATCTTTATAAGGTATTTGAATATTCCTTCGGTACAGTTTTCAAACAAATTCAGTTTCAACAAATTTATTTTATTAAATTTGTTGAAACAGAAAAGAATGTTTTTAACCCCAGTTCAGCTATAATTAGTGACCAATGGGATAGTTTACAAAAAAAGCATGACGCATGTTTAAGCAGTGTGCAAATCAAAATGGATTTAAGTTCTCAACGAAATTAGCATTTTAACCCTTTAAATCCCATGGAGTCAGCGTTGTGGGTTTCACAAAACCCCGATGACTTTCCATTCATAAAAACTGGAAATGAACTCGCCCGACTCGTTCTCCTGTCGGTGTCCGATCCGAGCGAAGAAGTTCTGGGATGAGACGATCATTAATCAGGTAGTTGGGGAGGAGCCTTCGATACGCTCCATTTAACTTCATTAGAACCCTGGTCATGTAGAGACGCGTTTTGTATACATCCCCTCTTCCTCCGATCGCTCCAGAAATGTGTTCCAATACCAAAGAAAAGGCGCGGGGCGATTCTCTGCTTGACGCACAGAACAAAGGAACAATGATAGCAATGTTAAAAGTTTAAAGTTAGTCTTTGCTTTCTGAAATTATTCGTTCAGGACTCGGACAAAGTTTGATTATATATTCTTCTACTTCATATCTAATCAGCGAATGGAGATTTTTGTTGTATTGTCTTATAGTGCTATAAGAGTTTTTGTCTCAATTTGGTTCTTGTAAGTTGGTTGGTTGTTTTCAGATTATCTGGCGCCGTCAGCAACACGAGGGCTATAATGAGCCGAAACATTCGTCATTAGACAAGCCACCATACATTTACAGACACCCATGCCTAACACGGGACTCGAACCCGCAACCTCGCGGTCTAGAAGCTAGCACGCTAACCACTACACCGTTTGGTCGGCTTGGTTCTTGTAAGAATAGCGGCATAATAAGTGGCAAATTGAAGAAGACGTAAGTTTTCAAAATGATTGTAATGGTACCAGTTGTAAATTAATGAAAACCCATATATTATATATATTTTGATTAAAACATTTTGGCACCAGGAAATAGTTTCAACAAATGATCGGTTAAAATGGGATTTTATTAGTATTCCGAAGCGATTATAGAAGCATGTGTAATTGTAAAAGCGATCTTTTAGTGAAAATAACAGTCCCAAAATTTGTTAGTGACAAATGTCATCGGCATCAAATCCTATTTACCAAGTTTCAGATCGATTGGATTATTGCAAGTGAGTTAAATTGGCCTCCGCAGAACATTTCTATAAGCAAAATATGCGGCAAACTACTTTTCAAAATTTAATCCTTAACTAGGGGTATGGAACATCGCACAATTTTTCAAATTCACCAAATAATACTTATCATTGCATTAAAATATGATAAGGGATGTTATTTACCATTTTCATATTTTCACTTATTTAAAGACCCACCTAATTGGCGAAGATATTCGATAGACATTACATTGTTCTTTCTTGTGCGGGAAACAGATACAAATCAATCGTTGGTGGGTGATGCTCAAGGGCAGAAAACTCTGTGTTAAAGTTATTCGTGATTATTTTTATTTTTTCCCCCTTTTAAAAAAAACTTTTTACGCTTTTATCGCATTTGTACGGGAATTTAGGTGGTGGGGAAGTTTAGAACACGTAAGAGACATTAGCAGAGAGATTTTAATCAAAATAGTTAGGGCTGTTTTTTAGAAATTATTGAAGAACGAGATTTTTTCATGATTTTTCATTATTTCAATCTTATGAGCATGCGCGATTTTGACGAAAACCTAAATGGCAGGACCCATGGCCACCGCCAACCCATGTACCAAATTTGAAGAGTGTAGGTCAATTTGTTCGGGAATTATTCTGACCACGTGCACACAGACAGGCATTTCTTTTTCTATACCACTTTTTTTTTTAAATCTGGGTGATCCAAAAAAAAAAAAAAAAATTAATCGAATGCTGTACTTTCATTACCCTATGTAAAGATATGATACGCAGATTTGCCCGCCATCGACATACACAGCCAACCATCCACACACAAATTCGAAGTTATTATAAGGGATTTAAAAATGGATCTATTTTAACTTAATGTCAAAGCCAGAAACATATTTTGCCGTATTTCGAATAATTTCACGAGATTGAGTAGTTCTGATCGTTTCAAACTTAAATTCTATGAATACAGTTTAGATATAAGGTGATGTAACGTATTGTAATTGTTAATTGCTGTTGTAAAATATAGAGGGCGCCACAAAACAGTTATTTGAAGATTGTATTTTTTTATGTTGTTTTTTGATTAGTCTCCTATGAGAGACGAGAGAGGTCAGACGATGCAGAAATGGAATACTAACACCTGCTCCTTGTGAAGTTCTTAAAATAAATGTGTTTTGTTTTCGTTCAAAATGAAATTTTTACTCGACCACGATACCACAGCTAAGATTGGTTCCAGCTGTGCGATTTTTGAACCTGAAACAACCGTTGTTTTGAAAAAGAACTGTAAGTTTTATTTTAACGACGAAATGAATAACGACCTTTATTTTGGCGCGAAGAGTACCTGATGGACATCCATCGTGTGGAATATTAAGCAAGCCTTGCTTATATATTTCTTGTGTTTGCTGAAACCTTTAAATGTCCGAGTATGGACACTCGTCGTGTAGAATGGTAAGCATTGCAATTTGCTTATTAAATTAACTGAAAAGCCTCGATTCAGTGTGGACATCCGGTCTACAGATTTTGATGGACATCCGTCCAGATTGATAATTTTTCTTCGTCCTGAAGATCACCAGTGACATCCTGTCCTGAGAAAAGAATAACCACTTCAACCTGAAGATATTGTGTTTTTTTCTTTTAAGTGTGGTGTTTGTGTTTCGTTGTCAGCATTAGTGAATGACAAGTTCTGTTTCTACAGATTTTGATGGACATCCGTCCAGATCGATAATTTTTCTTCGTCCTGAAGATCACCAGTGACATCCTGTCCTGAGAAAAGAAGAACCCTCTTCAACCTGAAGATATTGTGTTTTTTCTTTTAAGAGTGGTGTTTGTGTTTCGCTGTCAGCATTAGTGAATGACAAGTTCTGTTTCTACAGATTTTGATGGACATCCGTCCAGATTGATAAGTTTTCTTCGTCCTGAAGATCGCCAGTGACATCCTGTCCGGAGAAGAGAAAAGAATACTTCATTTTGAAGATTTTGTTGTGTTTTGATTCAAGAGTGGTGTTCGTATTTAGTGCTTCGTGAATCATAAGTTCTGTTTTCTAAGTGGTTAAATGGAGTGCAATACTTCAAGATTGGTGATACGTTGCGAGTTTCAATGTTTGTAATTCAAGTGTAATTTATCGAAAGTGCTAATTTGTGGTTGGTATTTAGTGCTTGAGTTATTCAAGAGGTGTTTAGTTTCGATTCCGAGCAAGGTTCTAGTTTCATTTGTGTGCAATATTTCAAATGAAAATAATGTAATGATTACTTGTGGAGTGTGTACATATATCATTTGTGTGCAGTATTCAAGTGATTAATTTGCCTCATCTGACGTGAGTTATAATTATTTACTCATCGTAGATCAAGAGTGATTTTAAAACTGGTGGTGGAGCAAGTCCATTTTCTGGTGAAGAAAATCAAAGGAATTATCCGGCCCTCGGATATAATTACAATTAAAGTGAAAATAATTGTATTTTATGATTTTCAGCTTCATAGTTGATTTTAAGTTCTTTGAAATTTATTTAAAACTAGTTTTGTTTAGTATCTGGTACATGCATTTAAATTATGATAGTATTTGAATTTATATCTTTTGAAGGTCTTCTGTTAACATGGTATGAATTTAATGCTATATTTGATTATTTGTGCTACTATAATTATATATATACCATAATATAATATCTGGTAAGATTCTTGTAACAAGAACACTTATTTAGGTAGCAGTTATAACAAATGCTTTGGGTTTGTGCTAACGTTTCGAAGAATTGGAAATTACTAAAACAAAAGTAATTTGAATCTAAATTTAGTTAAAGTTGTAAAAGAGTTAGTTTTAAGTGAAGTCTAGTTCTAGATATTTTTTGTTCTTGATCTGAAGTTTATTTCTGAATATTCTATTTCATGTTCTCTTTTTAAAAAAAAAAAATGTGAGTGCTATATACTTAAATTAGATGCAATTAATTTGAATTGAGTTTTAAAAATTGCAATTGCTGAAATTAAGTGGTGAAAATGTTGAATTCTTTTTAAAACATTTATGTTCCTCTTCTATGATAAATTTTCATACTTGAATATTTTGTAGTGGTTAAGTAGTATCAAATTTATATTATATTTACAAGAATAATTATAAATTTGAGGGTGTTCTGTGTTGGGTGAAGAATATAAATTCTCTAGTAAATTATTACATTTAAAAATGTCTTTTTTGGGTCGTGCTAAGAAAGAAGATTTGAGGGTGTTAGCAGAAGAGTTAGGTGAAAGAGTAACACCTGGTCTTAAACTGGTAGATCTTAAGAAATTAATCACTACAAGTGTTAATTATGACGAAGATTACGTTAAGGAACAGATAATTGTAATAATGGAGAGTAGGAAGGAACGTGAGGAAGCAGAACATGCGAACAAACAAGCGGAAGAAAATGCTAAACTACAAAAAGAAAGATTCGAACAAGAACAAGAGAGACTGAAATTGCAACGTGAACTTGAAAAAGAAAGAGTCGAACAAGAACAAGAGAGACTGAAATTGCAACGTGAACTTGAAAAAGAAAAGTTTGAACAAGAACAAGAAAGATTAAAACTACAACAAGAATACGAGCTGCAAAAACTCCAGTTGGAATCGGTAAGAGGACCTATAGTTATGCAAAATGATCCGCAAAGATCAAGAGTTGAGCTTCGACACCTCATGCAGAAGTTTGATGATAAACAAACCGACATCAGTCTGTATTTGTTACTCTTTGAAAGGCAAGCAGAATGGGCTGGAATCCCATCGACGGATTGGGTATCTCACCTGATAGGACTGTTACCATCTGACATAACCCAATTGATTGCCCGTGAGCCATCTGAATTGGCAAAAGACTATGACTATGTTAAAAAGCTGCTTCTTAAGAGGTTTAAGTTAAGTCCAGAGAGATTTAGGCAGATGTTTGTTCGACACCAAAAAAATGCAGAATCTACATGGAGTGACTTTGCATATGAACTCCACAATTACTGTCAAGAATGGGTGACTGGCTTAGAAATAACTACTTACGAACAACTTTTGGGTCTTATGGTGGTGGACCAGTTGAAGCGTCGTGTGCCTAACGAAGTGAAGGATCATTTCGTGGAAGAATGGGGAAACATAACTTCTCCTATAGAATTAGCTTCAAAACTTGATGCTTATGACAACGTTCATGGGAACTTTAAGAGAAAAATTCCCGAGAGAAATGGGGAAAAGAATATTCCTAAGTGGCGAACAAAACTTCCAGTTGATTCCAAAGCCAGAAGAGAAAACTCTACTCCCTTCAGAAATCAAGTTCAAGGTAGTCCAGAGATTAAAAGAAATTCCAGGAATGAACAAAATATGGAAACACGAAGGCAATTACGTTGTTATGAATGCGACTCAACTCAGCATTTGAGACCAAATTGTCCTGAATTAAAGAAGAAATCAACCACAACTGCTTCTATAAATAGAATAAATTTCAGTTCAGAGGACAAGTTATTGAATCCTTTTATCCTGTCGGGAAAAGTGAATGGGACAGACATGTCTATTCTCAGAGACACTGGTTCAACTATTGATGTGATCTGCCAGAAGTATGTTACTTCAGATATGATGACTGGAGAACAAGTTTGGGTGCGGCATCTTCTGGATGAAAGTATGTCCTGCCTACCGATTGCTGAAGTAGAGATAGAATGTGAGTTGGGGAATATTCTCACAAAAGCAGCTGTGATTCAGAACCCATTGGATCAAGGCAGATATCTGTTAGGAAATCGAACTGCTGCATTGCTTGAAGGTAGAAGGAAAGAAATTGGAATTAATCCTGAAGAAGTTAACGCCATCCAAACCAGAGCTCAGCGAAGGTTGAAGGAAATCGCCAACAGAGAGAAAGAAGCTGAAGCTGATCTAGGAAAAGGAGAAAACGCCGAAGCAGATGAAGTTTCTACACCGGAAAGTTCAGTGCTAAATCTTAGTAAGGATAACGAGATCATGTTACCCCCAGTTCAAGTTCAACAGGAACCTGCACTTTCACTCCTGGAAGTGAAACCTTCTGATTTTGCTATGGCTCAAAGAGAAAGCCCAGAGTTACAGCCATTTTGGGAAGAAGCTTCTAAAACCAATAAAGAAGGATCGTCAAGTGATATACTCATCAGTAAGAATAATCTTTTGATAAAAAGGAGGACTGATAAAACAGGAAATGAGAGGTTTTTGCTGCTTGTTCCAGAAAAATTTAAAGAACGTTTAAAGGCTCTATGCCATGAGGGTACATCAGGTCATTTAGGAGTTACAAAGACCAAAGATATTCTTTCCAGATATTTTTTTTGGCCTAACTGTTATAAAGAAATTGAAGACTACGTTCGCAGCTGTGATAAGTGCCAGCGTGTAGGGAAGCCAAATGACAGAAAGAAGGCTCCTATGAAATTAGTTCCAGTTATACAAGAAGTTTTCTCCAAAATTAATGTTGATGCGGTTGGACCCCTTCCAGTATCCACAGGTGGAAAACGTTACCTAATCACTGCTATGTGCCTATCATCAAAGTACCCTGATGCCATTCCTGTGGCCGATATCACTTCTACATCAGTAATTGATGCTTTGATGCAAATTTTCAGTAGAATGGGGTTTCCTAAACAACTTCAATGTGATCAAGGGACTTCATTTATGAGTGAACTTACCACAACCTTTCTAGAAAACACTGGGATTAAAGTAGTACACAGTTCAGTGTATCACCCACAGAGCAATCCTGTCGAAAGATTCCATAGAACAATCAAACGAATTCTAAGAGTTTTGTGCCTTGAAGCCGAAGCAGATTGGGAACAGGTGATCTGTCCTGCACTCTTTGCTCTTCGAACTGTAACACATGCAGCTACAGGATTTACTCCTGCTGAACTCGTTCATGGGAAGAACTTACGAACACCGTTAACCTTACTGTTCGAACACTGGATGGATCCTGACGAGGAAGAGAGCCCTGTGACTGAATATGTATTTTCTTTAATCAACAGATTGAAACGATGTCAAGAAGTAGCAGTAGAAAACATGGAAGCTGCACAGCTCAAGAACAAGACATGGTATGATAAAAGAGCAATCAAGAGGGAATTTCAAGAAGGGGATTTGGTTCTCGTAATGGCCACTTCCAAGGCTAGCAAGATGGCTCCTCATTGGCCTGGTCCAGGAACTATTTCAGGAAAATTTTTTGAAACAAACTACCTTGTAGAATTACATGGAAAGAAAGATGAAACTCAAATTCATCAAGTAAACCCATCGGAGATTAAAATCGAAGCCTTTACAAATTTCCCTGTGCCTAAAATGAAAACAGCCGTCAGAGCCTTCCTGGGAGTTGTTGGTTACTATAGCCGCTATATTCCTATGTTTTCAGTTATAGCTGCACCTTTGACTGATGCACTTAAGGGAAAAGTAAGAAAACGGGAGATCATCTGGACTCCTGAATGTTACAAAGTGCTAAAAAAATTGAATTATTATTATTTGGATGGACAGAAATTTGTGGTGAAAACTGATCATAACCCATTAACATGGTTACGAACAAATGCTAGTTCAGATTCACGTTTAATGCGTTGGGCCTTAGCACTTCAACCATTTAATTTTAATGTCTTTCACCGAGCAGGCAAGATAAACAAAAATGCTAATCCGAGTAGTTTTAAATTAAACGTATTCCTTTTATTAGTATTTTTTTGTATGTTTAGTTTATTGATCATGTTTATGTTTTTACATATTCTTTATGTTATTATGATTATGTTCCTTTGTTGTAAATATATTACAAACTTTTCTCCCTTTTCTCTTAGAGAAAAGTTTTCTGTGAGGGGAGGAATTAATAGCTGTAACGTATTGTAATTGTTAATTGCTGTTGTAAAATATAGAGGGCGCCACAAAACAGTTATTTGAAGATTGTATTTTTTTATGTTGTTTTTTGATTAGTCTCCTATGAGAGACGAGAGAGGTCAGACGATGCAGAAATGGAATACTAACACCTGCTCCTTGTGAAGTTCTTAAAATAAATGTGTTTTGTTTTCGTTCAAAATGAAATTTTTACTCGACCACGATACCACAGTGAGTTAATAATAGCCAGGTAAGTTCAGATGGCTGCTTTCAAATGATGCTGATGGTGTTGGATTCCGATTCTTTTGGAAGTGAGCATAATTTATCAACACATCATTTAAATGTCTTTGATAAATCAATCTTAAAAGTAATTTACTAGATAATTTCAAATATTACAAAGTGTTATTTCTAATACGGAAAAATCTTTTTAAAAAACGGTTAATTCTTTTAAAGGTGTGCAGTTACTTTTGAATTTTGAGTTTAACATACAACGCACCTTTGAAACAATTACATCTATACATTTCTAAACATGTATTTGTTAAAATAGCATTCCAAACCTCTCATCACACGTACATTCCTTTAGTTTGAAGTTTTAATTTATTAAATTTCTTGTATTAACTTCCGACTTTGTGTGTATATTTATGTGTTTTGTTTGTCGATGGCAGGCAAATATTCGGAGGCCTAATTATGTGAGACTCTTTGACATCATCAAATCGGGCTGAAACTTAGCAGATAGATTCGATGTCGGTGACAATGCATTCTGTCCCATTTTGAAGGCTGTCACTGTCACTAAAAGATCATTTTTATGGAATGCTAATAAACCAACTTGCCGTCATCCAATCGCATTGAAATAGCATTAAACCAATCATTGAAGAAATTCTTTCCTGTTGACAAAATAATTTTAGTATATATAATAAAATTGTTTTGATCAGAAGAAATAAAAAATACTTTTATCTGAGAGTGCATAAATTCACATTCATTTTGAATGAATAAATTTTGAAAAGTAGTTTGCCACATATTTTGCTGATAGAGATGGTGTTAGCATCTAAATTTAAATTTTTAAAACAAGCACACGCTGGCAGCAGAAACGGTGCTATGTTAATGAATATAAAAATTGACTTATGTATACTAAGGATTTATATTAAAAACTTTGTTTTTATGGGTTGTATTATTTTTACAGTCAAAAACGATTTTTTGTGAAGTGTTAGTTGCAAAATCGCTTTTTACTTAAAGAGCGCAAAAGGCTTTTTTTCCTAGAAAATTTTATTTTTTAATAATATCTTTTGCGGAATAGGAAGGTTTATGTTCTTTAACTGGTAATTTCCAAATCTCCCTTCTTGCTTATACCAGCAAAGAAATTGTTTTTTGATGGATATGCATTTACAAGATGATTCACCCTAATGTCACTAATTGTAGCTGGTTGTCTATAAATTCATATTTGATCTAGTTAAAACAACAATTGCCTTTGAATATAATTTCAGAGTTTTGAAGAATGATTTCAGCTAGCCTTCGTCAAGTCTAACAAGCAAATCTATCACAACGTTCTTACGCAGCTCGGTAAACCTTCTACTCGAGGTGATGTGTCAAAATTGGAAATGGACTGTTCCACAGGTTTTCTCGGGAGACAATTTTATAAATGATCCAAAGTGGACAACTTACAATAGTATTTACCTTTCATAATTCAATGTCAAGCGCAAGTCATTACTCCAGTCAACACACCTAAAAATCTAAAATCCTTTTGTTGTGGAAATTCACGCTTCAAATAACCGCTGGTGAGAAAACGGAATCGTTAATCTTAAAATAAATATCCATACCCCCTGGTCCCGAATGGTGTTAAAGGGTAAACACCATATAGGACAATGGAATTTTCTTTGGTTTACTTTTTCTTTTGAATCCGATAGGGAGAAGAAAGGGTTAAAGAGAGAGCAAGCTGTTTGCGTAAATTAAAGAACTTTAGGCTGAAAATGTTACTGGATTTGATATTACCAGGGCTCACACTCAAATCACAGAATGAAAATCACTGGCTTTTTAATGACTTTTATGGATCTAAATAATGTTTTTAATGACCTTTGAAAATTTGTTTTCGCGCATCATGTCGATATATAAATTTTTAATAGAATATATTATACCAGAAAATTTACAAGTTGGCGCATGCGTAATAAAATATGTCACAGAATTCTGATAACAGTGCGGACAAGTGGTGGTCACGCGGGGATAGTAAGTCTGAGTAGTACTATTATAAAATTTGAGGTTGGCACAACAGACGCAAAAATAAAGGACTTATAAGGACTTTTAAGCACCTCTAAGCATTTTCAAGGCCTTGAAAACAAGTTCAAAAATATTAAGCTCTTTTAATAACTTTCAATGACCGTGGAAACCCTGATTACGTTAAAATGGAAGATTATATTAGAAAAAGTTTTCGTAGTCAGCAGTTAAGAGATTCAAAAGAATAATTCCTGCGATTATTAACATCCTAATCAATTATGGATTCAAAATTAAACCTTATCAATTATGGATTACTAAAAATGAAAATCAAATATTGAATTGTGTAGCTGAACTTATGGAAAATATAACCTTTCTTTATTTTTATTTTTCACCTTTCTTATATGTTATATTTATAAGATCAAATTGCTTTTTCCAGAAAAAAGCAAAATAAATTTATTGATTTTGATAAATATTTTGGTAATCGTTGCGGAAAAAAACCCTCCCTTTTAGAGGGCCTCATGAGTTGATTTCTTTTAATATTATTTTAGAGTATTCTTTACCATATAATGCTTATGTAAGTGTTTACTGATAGAATTAAAGCGTTAACAAAATTAAAATCGGAAAAAATACAAATTCAAAGTTGTGTCGGCTAAGAATATTTAATCCCTTTTAAGGCATCTATGTAGAATCCAATAATAAATTTAGACGTTATCAAGCGCAAAAACTACACTAGGACATTGATGCGCCAAAACAACGTGAATCGTACACAGTCTGGAAATGGTGTGTCTTTCAGGGGTTTCCACTTTTTTTTACTCTGAAAAGTTCTGCTTGTTCTACATTTTTTTTTTTTTTTTTTAATTAGACTTTATAGGCCTTTATCAAACTAAACTTACCTGTAGCCCCTAAAAAAAAATAATCTAACTCCACCATTGTTCTGTGCACACATTAGTACACCGTTATATTTTTATTCAACTATTTTTGTAGTTGAAAACAAAGCTATGAATGTTTTCCTCTTTTTGACATTTTGACTGTTTTCACCCCTGGTCTTTGAAGAGGAAAATGTCGCGCATTTACGCATCAAGAAGGAGAAAATCCGAAAAACTCTCTGACAATCAACGCAATACTATCTGTCTACTAATTAATTTTTGTAAGATAATTTTGGTAAAAATCATTTGAGAGAAAGCATACACTTTTTACAAAATGATACTTGTTCTGAACAGATATTGTAAGAAATTCTTTCAATTGTCTGTCAAATAAATCGAATTTTAAAACTCAACAAAACTGCACATTATGAAACATTAAAATACAGTTGTCTTAAAAACACGAAGCGTCATCGTCCGTATCCATAGTTGGGTTGTCCATCAATAAACACAATATTTGAAGTTTAAAAATACTGTTTAATATGTACATTGTACATACTTAAAGGAAGAGCCTTTTTTTTTACAAAGACAACTTATCAGTTAAGAATTTAACTTATTAAATTGTGCTATTAAAGAAAAAGTGACCTTCTATTGTTGGTGAAATTAAACTTCCTTTACCGTCTTAATTATCATTTAAAACAAATTAATCGAAAATATATAACTTCAATTTTTAAAGCAAATTATTAATTGTTTAAAATATAAATTTCTGTTCGAGTTTGAAATACCTCGTTGAGATCTTACGATGAATCAAAGTAGGTACGTAATGATATGTAGTATAACTAAGTATTGTGTCTTTTAATTGACTAATTATAACTATATATTAGGATGGTCTATGTAAGGCGTCAAAAACGAAATTTCATCTGATTTTAACTCTCACCCCTTCATTCCTTTCGTTTTGGTCTATCTTGACAGTGTGCCAAATTTCATTTCAATAATATATTAACCCGTGTCGCAAATAGCCTGAAGTTGTTAAAAGATTACTAAAATTGAAATTGTTTGAAAAAAAAAAATATATTAAATTTCTTCGGCTTCAATTTCATACCCCCGAATATTTTTTCTTTTGACCTATTTTTGTAGAGAACCAAATTTTATTATGATAAATTAGTATTAACCCTGCTAAATTGATATTGAAGTTTGTAAAAATAAAAACAGAATTGACAAAAATGAACGAACATATTCTAAAAGTTTTATTTCCTAAATTTAAAAAAGTTGCAAAATATTGATACAATTTAACTAACAAAATCTAACATTTAAACAACAAAAATGTCAGATTTTTAGCGGTATTTTTTTTTTTTTAGTAATGCCTCATATTTTACAATATGTGTAGTACTGCTTGCAGTGATCGTCCACACGTTGATCGTTGCTGCACACATTAATCACTTTTCATTTACAAAAATGACCACAATAATATTTTTTATAGTCAAAGGTAAAAAATGGGGGTAAGAATACAAAATTTGTAAGTTGGAAAATAAGGAACACCCTGCGCTGTACAGTAAAATGCAGTTATGTGATGCGAACTTCCATTTTCCTTACGGCTCAGCTTAATCTCTTTAAATTTTCAAAAAATTGCTTACAATAATATTTTTATTGCCAAAGGGAAAAGAATTTTAGGGTGAGGAAAAAAGAAATCTGAAAGTTAAAAAAATAAGGACCACATATATGCCGTAGTCCCTTATTACAAATTTTCCTGTTACACTTTCTAGGCCATTTTGTTGCGATTTAATTGCAAAATCTGAAATATGATAAGAATAGCTATTTGATATGCATACAACTGATACCATTACAATCACTTTGAAAACTTACGTCTTCTTCAATTTTCCACTTATTTTGACGCTATCCTTACAAGAACCAAATTGAGACACAAACTCTTATAGCACTATAAGACAATAAATAAAAAAAAACCTCCATTCGCTAATTAGATATAAAGTCACAGACATTTACGGATTGAGATAGAGCATGTAAAATATGTTATATTTCAATTCTTCGTCTTTCTGAAAAAGGTAAAGAAGTCCAACAAAGAGGCAAATGAGTTGAACTGCCGACCGCTGAACTTTTTTAATTGGAAGGTCCTTGTAATGAAACTTATTTTTAAAATCTAAAACTTTGTCCGAACCCTGAACAAATAAGTACAGAAAGCTAAGACGAACTTTTAAGATTGCTACTCTTTGTCCTATGTTATGTGCGGTCAAGCAGAGAATCGAGTAGCTCCTTTCTTTTTGTATTGAAAACTAAGCACAGTCCTGGAGGATCGCAGAAAAGGGACCGTACACAAAATGCATTTCAACGTGACCAGGGTTCTAATGAGGTTAAATGGAGCGTATCAAAAAATCCTCCCCAACTACATGATTAACGATCGTCTCAACCCAGAACTTCTTCCCTCGGATACAGAACCCTCCTGTCTGCCACTCCTGGGATTGCTGTGGGGGGTCACTGTCGACCATTAAAAGATCATTACTATATGTATACAGCCTGCAAACACATTAGTGATAAAAAATAAGTAATGAAATAAAGTAGTTTTTACACAAGTAGTTTAGTTTATAAAAATGACTATGACTTTGTAAAATAGTCTACAATACACAAGTCTAATAGGCCTAGATTATACTAAAATTAATTTTCAGTTTAAAAAAAACCTCCATCCCCTCAAAAAACGTCCTTCTATGCTATATAATTTCTTTATTCTCATGACAAAACGTTTTTGCCACTACCAAGTTTCATGAACGGACCAATTTTTTACTTCTTTATGTCGTATTTTACCTTTCCTCACTTTTTACATGTGCTTTCGTTTATGTACTGTAACTTCTTCTAGATTGTTTAACGACTTGCGTTTTTTTTTTTCATTCGATTTAGCATAAAAAAATACGCTAAAATCATAAGGCCAAATGCTTAGATAGTTCCAAAATTAGTTTTTCAGTTTTAAAAATCCCCTAATCCCCCTCGCTCCCCCCAAAATAAACACCCTTCTTTGCTAGATATTTTTATACTCTTTTGATTCTTCATTTTCATGATAAATTAAATGTTTTTACCAAGTCTCGTGATAAATTAAATGTTTTTGTCAAGTTTCGTGAACGGATCAATTTTTTGTTTTTTGTATCCTATTTTACTTGTACTATATTCAAACATTTTCCTAATTTAGGAGTTTTCCAAAAAAAATAAAAAATAATAATAATAATAATAATCGAAAACCGCAAACTTAAACTGTCCTTATATCAAATATATTCTCATTCCTTCTAAAATATTCAATCTTGGAAAATGAACTAAGTTTTCATGAAGGACAAGTTTCAATATGCAACCAGCCACCTTTTACCACTGAGCTAAGAATATCTTTAGCTCAGTGCCTTTACTGCACCACGCCAGAACACGGAATCTCACCCCATTCCATTTCCTAGAAAAGGGAAGCGATCCCCTCCCCTTCTCCCCTATCCACTCCACAAAGTAAAAAAAAAAGCAAAGAAAAGGCAGCTCTTCTCCGACAATTAAGGTGGAGCTTATAGGAGACGTGGTTTTCACATTTTTGTCTTATAGTTAGCTTCAAAGTTTGTCTAAAATTGACAGTTTGAAAAATAAAATTGAAGTTTTGAAACTTGAACTAAACAGATAATAGTTCAATATTTATTTTTCAGTCGTCAGTTTTTAAATATCTCTATTCCTTTTCCTGTAAAATGAAGTTAAAGTAAAAAGGATTATATTTTTTCTATTTAAAAAAAATTTAACAAAATTTATGACAAAACTAAAAAGATTCAAAGAATCCTCAGAGATATATCTATCCAACAGAACAAACCCTGCAGAAGTATTCTCAAAACTTCTTTAGCAAAATTCAAGCATTTGTTGCATATTTTCCCATTGCCTTAGCATTAGAGGGGATATTCAAGATGGACGGTATAGAGGAGCCTTAAGGTGTTTTAATCGTCCCCACCTCCGATATTCCCGTAGAAATGTGATAAAAGCGTAAAAATTTGAAAAACGAGTGTCTAACACAGAGCTCTCTGCCCTTGAGCATCGTCCATCAACGATTGATATTTTTCTGTTTCTCGCACAAGAATGGACAATGGAATGTCTATTGAATATCATCACTAATTTCACCGTTTCGTCGTGTTTTTTTTTTTTTTTTTTTTTTCTTTCCATATTCCGTGTAAAAAAATATTGCCAAACTCTCCATTTTCATTTAAATAAAGAAAAATAGTAAATAATACCATATCAAACTTGAATGTAATTATTAATATCATAGTGTAATTGAATGCTGTACTAAAAATTTTCCACACAAGTTTATATAACTTACATTTTAATTTACTAATGTAATGTCAAACAAAGTTGTAAAGCATTGTTTAACTTTGGAAATTATTAAGACCTTATGAATAAAGAGTTTTACGTACCTGCAGTGTTGTCTAAAGTTGTTAAAAAATCTGCCGCCTTTTTTCTGCATTAAATGATTTATGATATTGAATATATTGGTAAATTAACTTGTATAAAAAAAAAATGCATTTTCAGGGCTGTTGAACTTTTACACTTCACCTGATCTGCATGAGATATTTTTTGTGCTCTTAGATATTTTTTGTGCTCTTAAATATTTTTTATCTAATAAAAAATACTAAATGTTTATAATTTTCGGGGTAATCTGTTATATGTGGCGGAAAAGAGGATGGTCAAACCCTCTATTTTTTATCCGTCAGTGAGCCCTGGTCAGTGGAGGATCTAGAATTTTCCTGAGGGGGGGGAGGGGGGCGCAACACCTGTGCCTTAGCCAGGATGAAATCAAAATTTTTTAAAAAGTTTAAAAATTAAAAATCTATGCAGTGTTCTATAAATATAACTTCAAGATAATCCGTGTATCCATTGATTGACCATCCCCCCCCCCCTTTTTCGTCACATTTTTGACTCGCTATCTTAGCGTAAGGTGAAATGCCCAGGTTAAACCAAAATTACTTTTCAGTTTAAAAAAAACCTCCCTCCTCCCACTCCTCAAAAAACACCCTTCTATGCTAGATATTTTAATGAACTCCTTTGTTTCTTTATACTCATGACAAATAAAACGTTTTTGCAAAGTTTCATGAACGGACCAATTTTTTATTTTTTAATGTCGTATTTTACCTTTCCTTGGATTTTACATGTGTTTTCGTTTATAAAAAAGAACTGCAACTTTTTTTAGATTAGTTATATCGTTTTGCTTTTTTTCATTCGATTCAGCATAAAAAAAGTACTCTAAAAACATATGTTTCACATGCCTAGATTGCTCCAAAATTAATTTTTCAGCCACAAAACCCCCTACCCAAAAAAACCCCTTCCTTGCTAGATATTTTTATGGACTCATTTAAATATTCATTTTCATGACAAATATAGAACATTTTTGTCAAGTTTGATCAACGAACCAATTTTTTTGTTTTTCTTATGGTCTTAGGTACTATTTTACCAGCACTAATATATATATTTGGTGCGATTTTATACATTCATATTTTTTTTTTTACTTTCAATTACCCGTATGGTATAAAAGTATTGAATTCGGTAAAAAAAAATCGATTTTATTGCATTTCTACACGTTTTGGAACTTGATGAGTTCAAAAAAATGTTTGTGCCTGTTAGTTATCAGCCTAACTCTCAAAACGGAATGACCTGCGATGTTCAATTTTTATGCACAGGTTATTGATGGCCATGGGACCTGGCATTATGGTTTTCGTCAAAATTGCACATGTGCATTAAATAGTTGATATTGAACAAATTACGTTTTTCAGCGATTACCAAAAAATGGTTTTAACGATTTTGATTAAAATCGCTATAAAAATGCCTTTAAAGGTGTTCGAATTATTCCCACCTCCTTAGAAATGAGATAGTGCGAACGCCCATCAACGACTGTTTCTGCTCTGTTGCACTTAAAAGAAAGGATAATGCAGTGTTTATTGAAAAATATATCACAATTTTCACCGTTTCAGCGGCGTTTTTTTAAGAATAATCGCCAAACTGGGAATTTTTTTTAAATAATGAAAATAAAATAGGTAAATTATATCAATCCGTGACAAATTAAAAAAACATCGCATACTGAAATATTTTGTTCAAATTCTTCAATTATAACTGGAAGAGAGAGATTGTAGGAGGATCATTGTATTTAAAAAATTTTAAGAACTTCATTTTGAGTTGCAATATCATTTTACTTCTTTCACGAAAGTTTTGAACAAGAATCAGAAGTTTCATAAAAAATATGTTTTGGAAGAATAGGCTTAGAATAAAATTAGAGTAATCTTAGCCTTCTCTAAAAGTATGTATATATATTATGCCGTAAGCGTTATAATTACTTATAAAGTGCATTACTTCTGCAATAACGGAAAAAAAAAATTGAAATATGTCCAGGTGAATATTTGTACAAAACTTTTCAAATTATCGTAAAAAACATACACATTTATTTTGTTAATTCATTCGTTTAATTTCGTACAGGGTTTGAAAGCGATATTTTTTTAAATAATTATTTCTGCTATTGTAGTGCTACTTTACACAGATAATACTTCTTACAAAATTGTTTATAAGTCTATTTTATGTAAAAAAATAAATAAATTGGCATACCTTTCCAGTCTGGCACAAGAGAGGATTGTTAATCGAAATTCAAATATGACGCTTATTTACAAGCCGAAGCAGAAATTAGATCTGGACGAGTACTTATGCAGTTAATAAATAACCTTCCTCTTCCTTTCTTTCAAAAGTTTTAAGTTTTAGCCTATTACCATGTCCAGTTGAATGGGGGTGGCAATTTCCGGGGGTAACCCAAATAGTCAACCTCTAATTATTTTTTTCCCCCTGGTTGGCGTTGGACATTACGCATGTGAGTCAATAAATCTCTTCCTCCCACTCGACAGAAAAGGGATCGGGTATCAGGGGTCCAAGATATGTTCAAGGTCAAGAGGGTGGAGGTTTGAATACTTGTACAGTCTTGAATACTTGAATGGGAAGAGAGAAGGCTATAAATAGAACCTTGGTACAAAAATAAGCTCTTTTTTTTTTGTTGCTTTTTTCGGAAATTAGATGAAGGTTAAAATATAATTGTTGCGTGAACTTATTAAAAAAAACTTGGAAAAAAAATATTTTATTATTATTATTTATTTCTGTAAATTGTAAAAAAAAAAAAAAAAGACTCCACCTGAGGAGGGGGCGCGCGCCCCCCGCACCCCCTGGCTGGATCCTCCATTGGCCCTGGTAGTATCACACTATTAACTGATGATACCCACCCACTCTCTCTCTCTCCCCCCAAAGTTGACAAACTATCACCGTCACTGTGAACACTCACGATCATAATCGCACCCCCCTTGATTGACCTTTAAATCTGCCCCTGGAGCCATACTCTTTTTACTTTTAATTACCCTTATTTATTACATAGGGTAATGCAGGCGCGGATTTAGGGGGGGTGCGACCGCACCCCCCATGAAGTATCTCGTCAAAATTATTTTTAAAAGGCAGTTTCACTGAGTTCAAAGTAAAAAAAAAAAAAACTTAAAAAAAAAAAAAAAAAAAAAAAAAACTTACATTTCATTAATATTTGTAACATCTATTTTTTACTTAATATCAATATCAATGGAAATCAGCAAACAAAATTAAGCTTTTTATGACATTCTTCATGCCTCATTAATACAGATTTTTAAGCCACTTAGCCAAACTCCTTATTTTGTTACACGTAGAAGGAATGGGCTTGAGAAGGGACGAGTAGATCGGGATTGTCTTGACCTGCAATATACAGCTCAAAGAATCTTCACCCCTTGTGTGATTCTCAAATTAAAAAATGAATTTTGAAGGACCATTTAAAAATATCTCAATTTCAGCACGATTTTCTCCTTGATCAGAGGCCAATTAATTATAAAGGTTTAATATCGGGGTGCCATCGCACCCCCTAAACTTCATTCGATGTACAAAAAATCATGCACTAAAATAGCTTTAAAAAAAATCCTTTAATTGTAATTGGAAAATAAAATGCCTAATTCATAATTAAGAAAAAGCTTTGATCAAATCGGCACTATAGCATTATTGCAATTCTTCAAAATATTGCAAGAAATTACAGTTTCGATCAAGATGCTATGGCTAAATTAGGACCAAGAAGTTTCTCTTCATTCTTTCCTAAAGATTTTAAAACAGTCCAGGGAAGGGAACAAAATGACCCCTTCTTTGTGTGACCTTGAATTTGAAGGACACAAACAAAGTAATAAAATTTGAGGGGTCATACTATCCCCTCCCTTGCACGTGACATTGCCCCATATCCCATATCACATGTGAGTTGCAAAATTACTAACATGCCTCTACTCTGGGGTGGAAGTAAATGGAATGGTCATTCTTGCTTGAGTTGGAGGGTGCATGCTATGTCTAGATTGTTTGTTTCTTCAATTGGTATGGCAGTGCAAGATAATTAGCAGTAATACATAACCATGATAAGATTTTTTTTATATTGCTATTTATTTTACAAAATGTAATATAACATTAACAATTTGTTTTAGTTTAGACATTTTCTTTTTCTAAATATGTTTGAATATTTCATTTTTGACCGAATGATCAGAAGTAGCGATAGTAGTTAGAAAGTGCCGATACGGAGCCAAGGCGGTGCCGGTGCAGGGATGAGGGATGATGACATCACCAGAAGGGGGCGTGACCGGATATGACGTCACAGGAAGTGACATCATCGGATATGACGTCACCTGAAGTCACGTGGCCGGAAGTGGAGTGGAGTTGTTTCAATCCTGCTGTTGTTTTAGTTTCGGTTTCGTTATAAGCTGTTTGTGTATGACGTCACAGTGAGTATGACGTCATAATGTGTTTTATATCAAAGTTTTGAGTGGTGGCAACACTTTTTAGTTTCGGTTTATCTAGCAGACGGAGTTGAGTTGTTCTAGGACTGCTTCTTAGTGAATAAGTTAGAGTGATAGGTTTTTATTGCGTGACGTCACAGCGGGTATGACGTCATAATTTGTTTTATATCAAAGTTTTTGAGCGGTGGCAACACTTTTTAGTTTTTGTTTCCAGTTAACTGGAGTTGAGTTGTTTTAGGGCTGCTTCTTAAAGAATAAGTTAGAGTTATAGATATTTTTACTAGTGACGTCACAGTGAGTATGACGTCATAACTTGTTTTATATCAAAGTTTTGAGCGGTGGCAACACTTTTTTAGTTTCGATTTACCTTTCAGGTGGAGTTGATGTTCTAGGGCTGCTTCTAAATGAATAAGTTAGAGTTATAGGTATTTTTGACTAGTGACGTCACAGTGGGTATGACGTCATTCATGATTTTACAAAATTTACTTTTAAGACGATGGCAGCAGTAGGAATATGCTAAGTTTTAGGCGGGATGGAGTTGAGTTGTTCTAGGGCTACTTTTAAGTGAATAACTTAGAGTGATAGGCTGTTCTACCAGTGACGTCACAGTGTTAATGTAGTGGGGATGACGTCACGATTTGCTTTATATCAAAGTTTAAGGAATGGCAACATCTTGTATCCTGATATAGCTAAGTCTCCTTTGATTGGTTGAAATAAAAGCTCACTTCTGATTGGTTAGAATATGTCACGTGATTTCAAATGCTCTTCTCATTGACTATACAGTTTAGTAAGACAGTTTTCTACTAAGTTTAATGTAATTGCGGCGCCATCTAGTGGTAGGAAGGAATATAAATTACATAGTTTATAACTTTTCATGCTTAACCATTAAAAACTTCAAATACATGCAAAGATAATATACTAACACAAATGCGTAAAGTTTCGGATTGAGTGGATTTTTTTTTTCTATAAGTGCTTAACACATTTAAACTAATGTTGAGAGATATAATCGCAAAACACTTTTAAGGAATCAGGTTTAATCAATGTTAGACACATAAAGTCTCATTATTTTCTCAATAACAGTATGAAATGTAAATATAAATTAAAATTTATGAGAAATTTTTTTTTTTTAACTTTGATATCTTAACGTGAAAATTTCTTTTACAGAGCTTAACATGTCATTAAAAAGTTTTTTTCTTTTATTGTCATAGTTTTTGAGGGATTGAATACACAACAAAAGAACTTAGACTAGAATTAATTTTCAATATTCAGCAACTGAAACCCATTATGGAAGTTAAAGCAATGATTTTACAATTATTTTTAGGTTGAGTTAGTCTGACCCTGTTGAAGGAATTAGTAGTTGTAGTGTGTTCACACGTGACTTTGCAATACAATATTAGTAATATACATTTCCAAAAAACGAAATATTTATCACTTTGAATAGAAAAATGACGATTTTTTTATTTTATTTATGTAAGTATTATTCTCAATTTTGTAAATTTTAAATGTATTATCCATATTTTATTGAAGAATTTATATTTTTTTTCTTCTTCTTTCAGAATGGTTTAGGAAAAACATTTCATTTTAGTCAGAACAATGTCTTCAAAGAGATGGAAATACGCAACTTTTCGATATATCAACCTTCAAATACTTTGAAATTGATTCTATTTGTTACAACCGGTTGTAATTTAAAGCTATACTGTACTATGCGAGCGATATTATATATCTTAGCTACTTACTGTCTATGTTAAAATTTATATTACCATTAAACTTGTTAGAAATTAATATGTCTATGTTAGTTATATTAACCAAGATAGCTTTTATTGTACAATGATACTTACTTAAGTTGATGAATGGCAACACAGAACTAGCTGCTAATGCTGAATAGATATGTGATAACTGATTTTGGATACTCTAATGTTTAAATAAGAGAGAAAAAGTAACATACTTGAACATCTTACAACTAAGAATTCAAAAGTGAACATGAAAATTTACTTTACGAATAAATATCATGTCTTTAAAATGTGTACGAATATCACTAAATAAGAGAAAAAAGTAACATACTTAAACTCTTTACGACAAATAACTTTAAAATTAACGAAAAAAACTTACTTTACACATAAAAATCACTTTAAAATGTGTAAAAATATCGCTAAATAAGAGAAAAAAAGTAACTTACTTAAAATTTCTAAGATAAATATTTAACTTTTACGCGAAAATTCCCTTCATGTATAAAAATCACGACTTTAAAATATAACATGCAAGAGAAAAGTAACGTACTTAAACTTTCTACGACAAATAACTTTAACATTAACGTAAAATTTTACTTTACACATAAAAATCCCGATATTAAAATATGTAGAAATATCGCTAAATAAAAGAAAAAAAAAGTAACACACTTAAACTTTGTGCGACAAATAACTTTGACATTAACGTAAAAAATGTTCTTCACATATAAAAATCACGACTTTAAATTTGAAATGTAGGATGAAAGTATAACATACCTATAATTTCTACGACAAAGAATTCAAACATTGCCGTTCATGTCTTTAAAATGTATAATGGCAACTCTAACTTTTAGAAAAAAGAAACACTAAAAATTTACAAGGCAAAGAATTTAAAATTGAACGTTAAAATTAACTTTTCGTGTACTATCATACTCTTATATCAACGATAAATAAGATAAAAAAAGAAACTCTAAAAATTTATAAGGCAAAGAATTCAAATAATACGCGAAAATTTACCTCACATATAAAAATTATGTCTTTCAAATGTGTAAGAATAACGCTAAATTAGAGAAAAGGAAATATTAAAAATTTATAAGGTAAGGAATTGAAACAATACGCGAAAATTTATTTCACACATAACATTTTTATCTTTAATATGTGTAAGAATAATGCTAAATTAGAGAAGAAAAAAAAATAACATACTTAAACTTTCTTCGACAACAATTTAAACAATACGCGAAAATTTCATACACAATTATTTTCTTAGGTTAATGTTAAATAATGGGAAATTTAACAGAATAAAAATTTCAAAGATAAAGAATTTTAACCTTTACACGAAAATTTACTTCACATATAAATATCATGTCTTTAAACTTTAACGTGACAATTTACTTCTCATATACAATTAAACTCTTAGGTTAATGTTAAATAAAAGAAAAAGTAACATACTCAAAAATTTCTAAGATAAGCATAACGTAAAAATTTCATATCATGTGTTTAAAATGTAACATATAAGAGAAAAAAAATAACATACTTGAACTTTCTATAGCAAAGAATTTAAGCGTTAGCGTAAAAATTTACTTTACATATAAAATTCACGTCTTTAAACGGGATGATAAGCATGTGACGGTAATTAGCCAATCAGGTTAGCGGTAGGTGATACGCCACTTGCCGGCATTTTTAGACCCGGAGGATGAGTCACGCTAAAACTTGTTCAAACAGGTCGGGAGACTTTCTCAGCAAGAACAACAGCATCCACGCGCAAGCAGCGGGTGATGCTGCGGTGTGTCAGCAGGTCTTCGAGATTATCGTTTTCCTACTTTTCCTTTTTCATAATGAAATGTTTGTAAAAACTTGGAATGAATGAAGTGGATTTCAAAGACACATTAGTAAGTGAAGGTAGAATTCGCATGGACTTTCTTCCAAAAAGTATGATTCACTTGGAGAATTTAAGATCATTTCTACTTGAAAACTTTTCTATTGTCTAAAACATTGAATATTGTTCAAACTCAGTGAGATTATATGCTACAATACGGGTAAAACTTAACAAAATTGTTACATAGAAGAAAAATAGTAAGAGATTTAAAATAAATACTAGTTATAGATACTCCAAGGAAAAAAATTCACCTCTACTTTTCAATCGGAAAATCAATGCAAGTTGGAAATTTATGTTACTTCAAGAAAGACTTAGACAATTTACTTTGTAATAATATACGTTAAGGTGTCGATTAACTCGTGCAATACATGCTGACTAAGGTTTATTTTACTTATCTAAGAAAGGTGAATTGGGGGGAAATATTAAATAAATTGTAGATATTAAATACATTGTAGATATGCATTTAAGTTTTGAAAATCACCTGCAAGACTTTTAAAACATCTTAAGATAAATTGAAAGAAACTTGCGAATTATATGTAAACTATATAACTTTTTATACTCTGAAAGGAAATCACAAGTAATTTAGTTAACTTTTTTCATGGTAACACTCATATTCAACGACATGTTTTTAAAATTTAACCTTCTTTACATGATAATAGTTATAAATTTTTTCAATCTCAGATGCGATATACTATTATTTCTAACATATATGTTACGAATTGTGTAAAGTTTTTAAAACTGTATATGCAAATCACCAATCAGAAACATAAAAATCTAACATCAATCAAACAAACTAAAATAATAAGATATTTTCCTTAGTGGAAATAGTTAACTACTCATGTGATGGAATATACTTAGAAAATTTAAATACTGAAAAAAGTTTGCTAGGCAAACTTAAAGAATATTTTTTTTTCTTGTGAAAAACTAGCATAAATTTGTAAAATGTAGAGTTTGTTACTACGTAAAATTGAACATCATCTGGACAAACTAAATTATACATGATTTTTTTTTTATTTGAGAGGTGCTGACAATATATCATTAATATAGAGATTTTTAACTTCCACCCATAATTTCTAAATAACTTATACATAAATTTCAGAAAACTGAAACGGAATGTGTTTTACAAGACGCTTATTTTGTAAGATGAATATTCAATATTAATATAACTGAGCAAAGTTCATTCCGGAAAAAACATGTAAAAGATACTTATATTTTGAAAATAGTTTGAAATATCCTTTTAAATTTATGAATGCTCGCTTTCGAAAGGCACAAATAAAACTGATATTACACATGATAATTAACACATGCATAACATTAGTCAAACACAGTGGAATTTTTATTGCTTGTGACCGATAACTTTTAAGTGAAGTAGAATAACTTACATAGGAAATTTGTGCAAACTTTTTCAACTTTTAAACCAAGTATCATGTAAAATTATAAATTACGATAGGAAATAGCACACTTCAGAATCGGAACAAGTCTTCTAGTTAAGCTAAATTTATTTCTCAAGGAATTGAAAGCATACCAGAAAAGTCCTTATCATTTCGCATCTTTTCTCATGTTGCAAGAAGACATACTTTGTAAAAGATCCTCGTAGCACTTAACAAAAATCAGTAAAAATAAATATATTTTCTAGGGCTAAGATAAAACTTCACAACTTTATACTGAAATTTAGCTAAGTTGCATATGGTTTATTCACATAACTCGCATATGCTTCGAATGTTGAAATATATTTCTCAGTTGAAATCAAACTCATCGAAAATAAATGCTATCTACATTTTCAAGTCGGAAATTACTATTAAATAAACTTTACATGCAAAACATTGTCATGTTAAAAAGAAAAATCTACAAAAATGTAAATGATAATTTTACTGTTGGTACATAAATGATGAATAATTTATGATTTTATTCTAGGCAAACGTTTTATTGTCTAACAGAGAACTTAAACTTTAGCAGAAAAACGAAAAAATACAATTTTTTAAATCCTATCATGCTTGTTGAAAATTGAGTTTATTAGCTGTTGTAATAGATTTTTATTGTCCAAATTTCTATAGTTTTTCTTCCCAGTGCAATAAAATTAAGTTCATGTGTAGTGAGTAGGTTTTTTTTTATGAATCTTATAAATTTAATGAAATTATTATGACCTAAGAGATTGAGTGAACTGAATAAATCAATGATGTAAATTTAAACAGTGACTTGAACTGATACATACTATAACTGTAAAGAAGTATGACAAAGTGATAGATGAAGTGAAAATAGAAGTTGAGTGAAATGTGTTGAAAAAAAAGTTGAAGACGACAAGAAATTCGTAAATGAGAATTATCATTGACTTATATTAACTTCGTTTTTCTTGCTTATGACAAGAAAATACACTCTTTCTTATTAAGAACCAACTTGATATCTTATCATAGAATGACAATGATGAAATATCTATACATTAAAAAAAAATACCAAACTTAGACATAGCAAATTTCTTGAAATTCATGTATAATGTGAGAAGTTTTACTTGAAATATAGAAAATACTACATTGAAAGATGTGAATTTTTCGAAGTACTTTATCAGAAGAAAAGAAAAAAATGCACTGAGGTCCTCTACAAAAATTTTTAGGAGAAAGTTTAAACAAAATTTAAAATCAAACATGCTTTTAAGTGGGAACACATATATTAAAACTATAGCACATTAAACAATTTATATTATGTCATCTCGGTATCAAACTGAATAACATGAAAAACAACGACAAACTGAATAAACATGATAATTATCAATATATGTGGAAAAGTTTCCTTTTTTCACATATAAAAAAATAACACATTGACGTACGTTAAGATCACGAAACATGCATAATCATATGCCGATAAGAGCAACCAATGTTGCGGGGAGATATTCACTTGATGGTCAATATCCCATGAATAAATTGATTGATTGAATTTCTAATGCTAATTCCAATAGTATTCCATGTAAACTTGTCGTATGTATTGAAAAATTGTAACTTTTCGTCTTATTCGTATAAATCGATAACTTATACCACTAGTTCTTCATCAATTAATCTCCTGAATAAATCTTTCAAAGGTAAAAACATACTTATAGCTTTGTCTTTGTAACATGTTAAATTTTACATTTTTCTCGTGAAATTAAAATTTTATATGTTTTCCATGAAAATATATAAAATTTTATAACTTTCACATGAAACATGTAAAATTTAACATGTTACAAAGAAAAAGCTATAAGTATGTTTTTACCTTTGAAAGATTTATTTAGGAGATTAATTGATGAAGAACTAGTGGTATAAGTTATCGATTTATACGAATAAGACGAAAAGTTACAATTTTTCAATACATACAAGTTTTATAACTTAAACATACATTTATTGAAGTGAATAAATTTTCGTATTTAATTATATATATTGACTTGAAAACATTCTTTGATATATATATATATATATAAATAAAAAAAACTTTAAGTTTAAATTGAAATTTTTATAAGTTTTTCAACAGTGACTTATTAATATTTAGAAAGAGGTCGGATATCTTCAACTATTCTACACCTGATTGGACAACACTTATAATGTGTATGAGAAAAAAAATTCAATTACTAGATGAGAAAAATTTTCTTGTAGGAATCAGTGAAATTGGATAGTTATACTTTGGTTCGAAGCAATTTTCGTTTCAAGCATATGATTTGTTGCTAAGTCGAAATAAATACACTTTAAATCAATGCTTAGTATCTTTTCTTTTATTCTTACTATGATCATTCTTATATTGAAGGATGATTTTTTGAAAGTCAATATATTTGAAAAATAAATATATCTATAGTGTAACATATCAAGTTGAAGTTACATGGAATACTATTGGAATTAGCATTAGAAATTCAATCAATCAATTTATTCATGGGATATTGACCATCAAGTGAATATCTCCCCGCAACATTGGTTGCTCTTATCGGCATATGATTATGCATGTTTCGTGATTTTAACGTACGTCAATGTGTTATTTTTTTATATGTGAAAAAAGGAAACTTTTCCACATATATTGATAATTATCATGTTTATTCAGTTTGTCGTTGTTTTTCATGTTATTCAGTTTGATACCGAGATGACATAATATAAATTGTTTAATGTGCTATAGTTTTAATATATGTGTTCCCACTTAAAAGCATGTTTGATTTTAAATTTTGTTTAAACTTTCTCCTAAAAATTTTTGTAGAGGACCTCAGTGCATTTTTTTCTTTTCTTCTGATAAAGTACTTCGAAAAATTCACATCTTTCAATGTAGTATTTTCTATATTTCAAGTAAAACTTCTCACATTATACATGAATTTCAAGAAATTTGCTATGTCTAAGTTTGGTATTTTTTTTTTAATGTATAGATATTTCATCATTGTCATTCTATGATAAGATATCAAGTTGGTTCTTAATAAGAAAGAGTGTATTTTCTTGTCATAAGCAAGAAAAACGAAGTTAATATAAGTCAATGATAATTCTCATTTACGAATTTCTTGTCGTCTTCAACTTTTTTTTCAAAATTTTTCACTCAACTTCTATTTTCACTTCATCTATCACTTTGTCATACTTCTTTACAGTTATAGTATGTATCAGTTCAAGTCACTGTTTAAATTTACATCATTGATTTATTCAGTTCACTCAATCTCTTAGGTCATAATAATTTCATTAAATTTATAAGATTCATAAAAAAAACCCTACTCATTACACATGAACTTAATTTTATTGCACTGGAAAGAAAAACTATAGAAATTTGGACAATAAAAATCTATTACAACAGCTAATAAACTCAATTTTCAACAAGCATGATAGGATTTAAAAAATCGTATTTTTTCGTTTTTCTGCTAAAGTTTAAGTTCTCTGTTAGACAATAAAACGTTTGCCTAGAATAAAATCATAAATTATTCATCATTTATGTACCAACAGTAAAATTATCATTTACATTTTTGTAGATTTTTCTTTTTAACATGACAATGTTTTACATGTAAAGTTTATTTAATAGTAATTTCCGACTTGAAAATGTAGATAGCATTTATTTTCGATGAGTTTGATTTCAACTGAGAAATATATTTCAACATTCGAAGCATATGCGAGTTATGTGAATAAACCATATGCAACTTAGCTAAATTTCAGTATAAAGTTGTGAAGTTTTATCTTTGCCCTAGAAAATATATTTATTTTTACTGATTTTTGTTAAGTGCTACGAGGATCTTTTACAAAGTATGTCTTCTTGCAACATGAGAAAAGATGCGAAATGATAAGGACTTTTCTGGTATGCTTTCAATTCCTTGAGAAATAAATTTAGCTTAACTAGAAAACTTGTTCCGATTCTGAATTGTGCTATTTCCTATCGTAATTTATAATTTTACATGATACTTGGTTTAAAAGTTGAAAAAGTTTGCACAAATTTCCTATGTAAGTTATTCTACTTCACTTAAAAGTTATACGAGGATCTTTTACAAAGTATGTCTTCTTGCAATATGAGAAAAGATGCGAAATGATAAGGACTTTTCTGGTATGCTTTCAATTCCTTGAGAAATAAATTTAGCTTAACTAGAAGACTTGTTCCGATTCTGAAGTGTGCTATTTCCTATCATAATTTATAATTTTACATGATACTTGGTTTAAAAGTTGAAAAAGTTTGCACAAATTTCCTATGTAAGTTATTCTACTTCACTTAAAAGTTATCGGTCACAAGCAATAAAAATTCCACTGTGTTTGACTAATGTTATGCATGTGTTAATTATCATGTGTAATATCAGTTTTATTTGTGCCTTTCGAAAGCGAGCATTCATAAATTTAAAAGGATATTTCAAACTATTTTCAAAATATAAGTATCTTTTACATGTTTTTTCCGGAATGAACTTTGCTCAGTTATATTAATATTGAATATTCATCTTACCAAAAAACGTCTTGTAAAACACATTCCGTTTCAGTTTTCTGAAATTTATGTATAAGTTATTTAGAAATTATGGGTGGAAGTTAAAAATCTCTATATTAATGATATATTGTCAGCACCTCTCAAATAAAAAAAAAATCATGTATAATTTAGTTTGTCCAGATGATGTTCAATTTTACGTAGTAACAAACTCTACATTTTACAAATTTATGCTAGTTTTTCACAAGAAAAAAAAATATTCTTTAAGTTTGCCTAGCAAACTTTTTTCAGTATTTAAATTTTCTAAGTATATTCCATCACATGAGTAGTTAACTATTTCCACTAAGGAAAATATCTTATTATTTTAGTTTGTTTGATTGATGTTAGATTTTTATGTTTCTGATTGGTGATTTGCATATACAGTTTTAAAAACTTTACACAATTCGTAACATATATGTTAGAAATAATAGTATATCGCATCTGAGATTGAAAAAATTTATAACTATTATCATGTAAAGAAGGTTAAATTTTAAAAACATGTCGTTGAATATGAGTGTTACCATGAAAAAAGTTAACTAAATTACTTGTGATTTCCTTTCAGAGTATAAAAAGTTATATAGTTTACATATAATTCGCAAGTTTCTTTCAATTTATCTTAAGATGTTTTAAAAGTCTTGCAGGTGATTTTCAAAACTTAAATGCATATCTACAATGTATTTAATATCTACAATTTATTTAATATTTCCCCCCAATTCACCTTTCTTAGATAAGTTAAATAAACCTTAGTCAGCATGTATTGCACGAGTTAATACGACACCTTAACGTATATTATTACAAAGTAAATTGTCTAAGTCTTTCTTGAAGTAACATAAATTTCCAACTTGCATTGATTTTCCGATTGAAAAGTAGAGGTGAATTTTTTTCCTTGGAGTATCTATAACTAGTATTTATTTTAAATCTCTTACTATTTTTCTTCTATGTAACAATTTTGTTAAGTTTTACCCGTATTGTAGCATATAATCTCACTGAGTTTGAACAATATTCAATGTTTTAGACAATAGAAAAGTTTTCAAGTAGAAATGATCTTAAATTCTCCAAGTGAATCATACTTTTTGGAAGAAAGTCCATGCGAATTCTACCTTCACTTACTAATGTATCTTTGAAATCCACTTCATTCATTCCAAGTTTTTACAAACATTTCATTATGAAAAAGGAAAAGTAGGAAAACGATAATCTCGAAGACCTGCTGACACACCGCAGCATCACCCGCTGCTTGCGCGTCGATGCTGTTGTTCTTGCTGTACAAGTCTCCCGACCTGTTTGAACAAGTTTTAGCGTGACTCATCCTCCGGGTCTAAAAATGCCGGCAAGTGGCGTATCACCTACCGCTAACCTGATTGGCTAATTACCGTCACATGCTTATCATCCCGCTTAAAGACGTGAATTTTATATGTAAAGTAAATTTTTACGCTAACGCTTAAATTCTTTGCTATAGAAAGTTCAAGTATGTTATTTTTTTTCTCTTATATGTTACATTTTAAACACATGATATGAAATTTTTACGTTATGCTTATCTTAGAAATTTTTGAGTATGTTACTTTTTCTTTTATTTAACATTAACCTAAGAGTTTAATTGTATATGAGAAGTAAATTGTCACGTTAAAGTTTAAAGACATGAGTAGTTAGAAAGTGGGGCTCCGAAGCCATGGCGGAGCAGCGGAGCAGGTATGGTATGGGGGCGTGACCGGATATGACGTCACAGGAAGTGATATCAACGGATATGACGTCACCGGAAATGACGTGACCGGAAGTAGAGTGGAGTTGTTCCCCTCCTGCTGCTGTTTTAGTTTCATTATAAGCTGTTTGTGTATGACGTCACAGTAGGTATGATGTCATAATGTGTTTTATATTAAAGTTTTGAGTGGTGGCAACACTTTTTAGTTTCGATTTACCTTTAAGATGGAGTTGAGTTGTTCTAGGACTGCTTGTAAATGAATAAGCTAGAGTGATAGGTTTTTATTGCGTGACGTCACAGTAAGTATGACGTCATAATGTGTTGTATATCAAAGTTTAGAGCGATGGCAACACTTTTTAGTTTCAATTTACCTTTAAGATGGAGCTGAATTGTTCTAGGGCTGCTTCTAAACGAATAAGGTAGAGTGATAGGTATTTTTACTAATGACGTCACAGTGGGTATGACGTCATTCTATGTTAAGATTTACGTTTTAAGTGGTGATAACATTGGATATATACCAAATTTAGTTTTCAGGTGTTGGCAACGAGTTCTGATCGGTCGGCTAAATGCTCGCTGGTGATTGATAAGTTTTAAACATGTGACCGAAAGTTAACTCCTGATTGACTGTTTGGTTTTCTAGCGAGTTACTTACATATCCTTTAGCCAAGTTAAAATACCTGCAACAAAGTTACACAAAAAAAAAATGTTAAATTTGAAAAGTTAATAAAAGGAAGGCCATTTGCTAAGGGTCTAAAGAACCCTAACCCCGAGCTACACGTGACATTTCAATATTTTACCAAACAATTGTTAAAATATCGACTATCGGACGTTGCCTTCATGGTAACTCATCTACCCACTCCCCTTCCCTAACTAATTTTGAATAAGTTAAGACTTTAGAATTACAATTAATAAATTTTGAAAAATTATTTATTAAAGGTGAGGACCCACCTCCAGCCCGATACCTCTTTTAGGAAGAATTGGTACCGCCTCACTCCACCCTAACAAAAAAAAAAAAATCTGTGAAAAAAAACACGAAGTATTAAACACGTCTTTCACACTCAGGTATCTAAGTAGAAATGGCGAGACGGCAACCGGTAGCGTCTATATATGAGGGGTGATCACGTGACTTCACCGACCAATCAGGTTTCACGGTAGAGGGTGCTACTGACTATCGACCCGTCAGAAGGGAGGGGAGCGAGACTAGGGATGTTTCAACACGCTTCAACGCGTTTGCGAGTTGAGTTGTTGTGTAACGATCTTGCTTGAAACAGTTAAAGTGATAGATAATTTGTTCGTGACGTCATAGTGTAGCGAATGGGTTTTTAGCGTAGACAGTTGTTGCAATTGGAGTAATTATGAAATTTATTAAATATAAAGATAATATTTAGTAATAATTATCAGATTTTATTATTATTATTATAAAAAATAAACTTATAAAAAAAAAGTGAACGTGAAAATTTACTTTACGAATAAAAATCATGTCTTTAAAATGTGTACGAATATCACTAAATAAGAGAAAAAAGTAACATACTTAAACTCTTTAAAATAAATAACTTTAACATTAACGTAAAAAATTTACTTTTCACATAAAAATCACTTTAAAATGAGTAAAAATATCGCTAAATAAGAGAAAAAAAAGTAACTTACTTAAAATTTCTAAGATAAATATTTAACCTTTACTCGAAAATTCCCTTCATATATAAAAATCACGACTTTAAAATATGACATGCAAGAGAAAAGTAACGTACTTAAACTTTCTACGACAAATAACTTTAACATTAACGTAACATTTTACTTTACACATAAAAATCCCGACTTTAAAATATGTAGAAATATCGCTAAATAAAAGAAGAAGAAAAAAAGTAACATACTTAAACTTTGTACGACAAATAACTTTGACATTAACGTAAAAATTTTTCTTCACATATAAAAATCACGACTTTAAAATGTAACGTGTAAGAAGAATTAGCATACTTAAAATTTCTACGACAAATAAATTTAACCTTTACGCGAAAATTTACTATATACATAAAAATCATGTCTTTAAAATATGTAAAAATATTGCTAAATAAAAGAAAAAAAACTAACATACTTAAACTTTGCACGACAAATAACTTTAGCATTAACGTAAAAATTTACTTCACATATAAAAATCACGACATTAAAATGTGACATGTAAGAAGAATTAGCGTACTTAAAATTTCTACGATAAATAATTTTAACATTTCAGTGAAAATTTACTACATATATAAAAATCATGTATTTAAAATATCGCTGAATAAAAGAAAAAAGTAACATACTTAAACTTTCTACGACAAATAACTTTAACATTAACGCAAAAATTTACTTTACACATAAAAATCACGACTTTAAATTTGACATGCAGGAGGAAAGTATAACATACCTATAATTTCTACGACAAAGAATTCAAACATTGCCATTCATGTCTTTAAAATGTATAATGACAACTCTAACTTTTAGAAAAAAGAAACACTAAAAATTTACAAGGCAAAGAATTTAAAATTGAACGTGAAAATTAACTTCACATGTACAATCATACTCTTATATCAACGATAAATAAGATAAAAAAGAAGCTCTAAAAATTTATAAGGCAAATAATTTAAATAATACGCGAAAATTTACCACACATATAAAAATTATGTCTTTCAAATGTGTAAGAATAACGCTAAATTAGAGAAAAAGAAATACTAAAAATTTATAAGGTAAGGAATTGAAACAATATGCGAAAATTTATTTCACGCATAAAATTTTTATCTTTAAAATGTGTAAGAATAATGCTAAATTAGAGAAGAAAAAAAAAATAACATACTTAAACTTTCTTCGACAACAATTTAAACAATACGCGACATTTTCATACACAATTATTTTCTTAGGTTAATGTTAAATAATGGGAAATTTAACAGAATAAAAATTTCAAAGATAAAGAATTTTAACCTTTACACGAAAATTTACCTCACAAAAATATCATATCCTTAAACTTTAACGTGACAATTTACTCTTCATATACAATTAAACTCTTAGGTTAATGTTAAATAAGAAAAAAAATAATATACTTAAAATTTCTAAGATAAACATAACGTAAAAATTTCGTATCATGTGTTTAAAATGTAACATATAAGAGAAAAAAAACTAACATACTTGAACTTTCTATAGCAAAGAATTTAAGCATTAGCGTAAAAATTCACTTTACATATAAAATTCACATCTTTAAATGGGAAGATAAGCAGGTGACGGTAATTAGCCAATCAGGGTAGCGGTAGGTGATACGCCATTCGCCGGCATTTTTAGATCGGAGGATGAGTCACGCTAAAACTTGTTGGAACAGGTCGGGAGATTTGTACAGCAAGAACAACAGCATCGACGCGCAAG
Source organism: Linyphia triangularis (assembly GCA_963978545.1). NCBI lineage: Eukaryota > Metazoa > Arthropoda > Arachnida > Araneae > Linyphiidae > Linyphia > Linyphia triangularis. The sequence continues at coordinate 64,286,638 of OZ021732.1, forward strand.
CAGCGGGTGATGCTGTGATGTGTCAGCAGGTCTTTGAGATTATCGTTTTCCTACTTTGCCGTTTTCATAATGAAATGTTTGTGAAAACTTGGAATGAATAAAGTGGATTTCAAAGACATATTAGTAAGTGAAGGTAGAATTCGCATGGACTTTCTTCCAAAAAGTATGATTCACTTGGAGAATTTAAGATCATTTCTACTTGAAAACTTTTCTATTATTTAAAACATTGAATATTGTTCAAACTCAGTACGATTAATTGCTACAATACGGGTAAAACTTAACAAAATTGTTACATAGAAGAAAAATAGTAAGAGATTTAAAATAAATATTAGTTATAGATACTCCAAAGAAAAAATTTCACCTCTACTTTTCAATCGGAAAATCAATACAAGTTGGAAATTTATGTTACTTCAAGAAAGACTTAGACAATTTACTTTGTAATAATATACGTTAAGGTGTCGTATTAACTCGTGCAATACATGCTGACTAAGGTTTATTTTACTTGAAAGGTGAATTGGGGGAAAATATTAAATAAATTGTAGATATTAAATACATTGTAGATATGCATTCAAGTTTTGAAAATCACCTGCAAGACTTTTAAAACATCTTAAGATAAATTGAAAGAAACTTTTTATACTCTGAAAGGAAATCACAAGTAATTTAGTTAACTTTTTTCATGGTAACACTCATATTCAACGACATGTTTTTAAAATTTAACCTTCTTTACATGATAATAGTTATAAATTTTTTCAATCTCAGATGCGATATACTATTATTTCTAACATATATGTTACGAATTGTGTAAAGTTTTTAAAAGAGTATATGCAAATCACCAATCAGAAACATAAAAATCTAACATCAATCAAACACACTAAAATAATAAGATATTTTCCTTAGTGGAAATAGTTAACTACTCATGTGATGGAATGTACTTAGAAAATTTAAATACTGAAAAAAGTTTGCTAGGCAAACTTAAAGAATATATTTTTTTTTTCTTGTGAAAAACTAGCATAAATTTGAAAAATATAGAGTTTGTTACTACGTAAAATTGAACATCATCTGGACAAACTAAATTATACATGAATTTTTTTTATTTGAGAGGTGCTGACAATATATCATTAATACAGAGATTTTTAACTTCCACCCATAATTTCTAAATAACTTATACATAAATTTCAGAAAACTGAAACGGAATGTGTTTTACAAGACGCTTATTTTGTAAGATGAATATTCAATATTAATATAACTGAGCAAAGTTCATTACGGAAAAAACTTGTAAAAGATACTTATATTTTGAAAATAGTTTGAAATATCCTTTTAAATTTATGAATGCTCGCTTTCGAAAGACACAAATAAAACTGATATTGCACATGATAATTAACACATGCATAACATTAATCAAACAAAGTGGAATTTTTATTGCTTGTGACCGATAACTTTTCAGTGAAGCAGAACTTACATAGGAAATTTGTGCAAACTTTTTCAACTTTTAAACCAAGTATTATGTAAAATTATAAATTACGATAGGAAATAGCACACTTCAGAATCGGAACAAGTCTTCTAGTTAAGCTAAATTTATTTCTCAAGGAATTGAAAGCATACCAGACAAGTCCTTATCATTTCGCATCTTTTCTCATGTTGCAAGAAGACATACTTTGTAAAAGATCGTCGTTGCACTTAACAAAAATCAGTAAAAATAAATGTATTTTCTATGGCAAAGATAAAACTTCACAACTTAATTACTGAAATTTAGCTAAGTTGCATATGGTTTATTCACATAACTCGCATATGCTTCGAATGTTGAAATATATTTGTCAGTTGAAATCAAACTAATCGAAAATAAATGCTACCTACATTTTCAAGTCGGAAATTACTATTAAATAAACTTTACATGTAAAACATTGTCATGTTAAGAAGAAAAATCTACAAAAATGTAAATGATAATTTTACTGTTGGTACATAAATGATGAATAATTTATGATTTTATTCTAGGCAAACGTTTTATTGTCTAACAGAGAACTTAAACTTTAGCAGAAAAATAAAAAAATACAATTTTTATATCCTATCATACTTGTCGAAAATTGAATTTATTAGCTGTTGTAATAGATTTTTATTGTCCAAATTTCTATAGTTTTTCTTCCCGGTGCAATAAAATTAAGTTCATGTGTAATAAGTAGGTTTTTTTTTTTATGAATCTTATAAATTTAATGAAATTATTATGACCTAAGAGATTGAGTGAACTGAATAAATAAATGATATAAATTTAAACAGTGACTTGAACTGATACATACTATAACTGTAAAGAAGTATGACAAAGTGATAGATGAAGTAAAAATAGAAGTTGAATGAAATGTGTTGAAAAAAGTTGAAGACGACAAGAAATTCGTAATTGAGAATTATCATTGACTTATATTAACTTCGTTTTTCTTGCTTATGACAAGAAAATACACTCTTTCTTATTAAGAACCAACTTGATATCTTATCATAGAATGACAATGATGAAATATCTATACATTAAAAAAAAAAAAATACCAAACTTAGACATAGCAAACTTCTTGAAATTCATGTATAATGCGAGAAGTTTTACTGGAAATATAGAAGATACAACATTGAAAGATGTGAATGTTTCGAAGTACTTTATCAGAAATAAAAAAAAAAAATGCGCTGAGATTCGCTATAAAAAATTTTAGGAGAAAGTTTAAACAAAATTTAAAATCAAACATGCTTTTAAATAGGAACACAAATATTAAAACTATAGCACATTAAACAATTTATATTACGTCATCTCAGTTGTATCAAACTGAATAACATGAAAAACAACCACAAACTGAATAAACATGAAAATTATCAATATATGTGGAAAAGTTTCCTTTTTTCACATATAAAAAAAAATAACACATTGACGTACGTTAAGATCACGAAACATGCATAATCATATACCGATAAGAGCAACCAATGTTGCGGGGAGATATTCACATGATGGTCAATATCCCATGAATAAATTGATTGATTGAATTTATAATGCTAATTCCAATAGTATTCCACGTAACTTCAACTTCATATGTTACACTATAGATATATTTATTTTTCAAATATATTGACTTTCGAAAAATCATCCTTCAATACAAGAATGATCATAGTAAGAATAAAAGAAAAGATACTAAGCATTGATTTAAAGTGTATTTATTTCAACTTAGCAACAAATCATATGCTTGAAACGAAAATTGCTTCGAACCAAAGTATAACCATCCAATTTCAGTGATTCCTACAAGGACATTTTTCTCATCTAGTAATTCAATTTTTTTTTCTCATACACATTATAAGTGATGTCCAATCAGGTGTAGAATAGTTGAAGATATCCGACCTATTTCTAAATATTAATAAGTCACTGTTGAAAAACTTATAAAAATTTCAATTTACACTTAAAGTTTTTTTTTTTATATATATATATTTCAAATAATTTTTTCAAATCAATATGTATATTTAAATACTGAAACTTATTCACTTCAATAAATGTATGTTTAAGTTATAAAACTCTTCGTATGTATTGAAAAATTGTAACTTTTCGTCTTCTTCGTATAAATCGATAACTTATACACTAGTTCTTCATCAATTAATCTTCTAAGTAAATCTTTCAAAGGTAAAAACATACTTATAGCTTTGCATTTGTAACAAGTTAAATTGTACATGTTTCATGTGAAAGTTACGAAAATATCTGAAATTTTGTAACTTTCACATGAAACATGTACAATTTAACTTGTTACAAATGCAAAGCTATAAGTATGTTTTTACCTTTGAAAGATTTACTTAGAAGATTAATTGATGAAGAACTAGTGTATAAGTTATCGATTTATACGAAGAAGACGAAAAGTTACAATTTTTCAATACATACGAAGAGTTTTATAACTTAAACATACATTTATTGAAGTGAATAAGTTTCAGTATTTAAATATACATATTGATTTGAAAAAATTATTTGAAATATATATATATAAAAAAAAAAAACTTTAAGTGTAAATTGAAATTTTTATAAGTTTTTCAACAGTGACTTATTAATATTTAGAAATAGGTCGGATATCTTCAACTATTCTACACCTGATTGGACATCACTTATAATGTGTATGAGAAAAAAAAATTGAATTACTAGATGAGAAAAATGTCCTTGTAGGAATCACTGAAATTGGATGGTTATACTTTGGTTCGAAGCAATTTTCGTTTCAAGCATATGATTTGTTGCTAAGTTGAAATAAATACACTTTAAATCAATGCTTAGTATCTTTTCTTTTATTCTTACTATGATCATTCTTGTATTGAAGGATGATTTTTCGAAAGTCAATATATTTGAAAAATAAATATATCTATAGTGTAACATATGAAGTTGAAGTTACGTGGAATACTATTGGAATTAGCATTATAAATTCAATCAATCAATTTATTCATGGGATATTGACCATCATGTGAATATCTCCCCGCAACATTGGTTGCTCTTATCGGTATATGATTATGCATGTTTCGTGATCTTAACGTACGTCAATGTGTTATTTTTTTTTATATGTGAAAAAAGGAAACTTTTCCACATATATTGATAATTTTCATGTTTATTCAGTTTGTGGTTGTTTTTCATGTTATTCAGTTTGATACAACTGAGATGACGTAATATAAATTGTTTAATGTGCTATAGTTTTAATATTTGTGTTCCTATTTAAAAGCATGTTTGATTTTAAATTTTGTTTAAACTTTCTCCTAAAATTTTTTATAGCGAATCTCAGCGCATTTTTTTTTTTTATTTCTGATAAAGTACTTCGAAACATTCACATCTTTCAATGTTGTATCTTCTATATTTCCAGTAAAACTTCTCGCATTATACATGAATTTCAAGAAGTTTGCTATGTCTAAGTTTGGTATTTTTTTTTTTTTAATGTATAGATATTTCATCATTGTCATTCTATGATAAGATATCAAGTTGGTTCTTAATAAGAAAGAGTGTATTTTCTTGTCATAAGCAAGAAAAACGAAGTTAATATAAGTCAATGATAATTCTCAATTACGAATTTCTTGTCGTCTTCAACTTTTTTCAACACATTTCATTCAACTTCTATTTTTACTTCATCTATCACTTTGTCATACTTCTTTACAGTTATAGTATGTATCAGTTCAAGTCACTGTTTAAATTTATATCATTTATTTATTCAGTTCACTCAATCTCTTAGGTCATAATAATTTCATTAAATTTATAAGATTCATAAAAAAAAAACCTACTTATTACACATGAACTTAATTTTATTGCACCGGGAAGAAAAACTATAGAAATTTGGACAATAAAAATCTATTACAACAGCTAATAAATTCAATTTTCGACAAGTATGATAGGATATAAAAATTGTATTTTTTTATTTTTCTGCTAAAGTTTAAGTTCTCTGTTAGACAATAAAACGTTTGCCTAGAATAAAATCATAAATTATTCATCATTTATGTACCAACAGTAAAATTATCATTTACATTTTTGTAGATTTTTCTTCTTAACATGACAATGTTTTACATGTAAAGTTTATTTAATAGTAATTTCCGACTTGAAAATGTAGGTAGCATTTATTTTCGATTAGTTTGATTTCAACTGACAAATATATTTCAACATTCGAAGCATATGCGAGTTATGTGAATAAACCATATGCAACTTAGCTAAATTTCAGTAATTAAGTTGTGAAGTTTTATCTTTGCCATAGAAAATACATTTATTTTTACTGATTTTTGTTAAGTGCAACGACGATCTTTTACAAAGTATGTCTTCTTGCAACATGAGAAAAGATGCGAAATGATAAGGACTTGTCTGGTATGCTTTCAATTCCTTGAGAAATAAATTTAGCTTAACTAGAAGACTTGTTCCGATTCTGAAGTGTGCTATTTCCTATCGTAATTTATAATTTTACATAATACTTGGTTTAAAAGTTGAAAAAGTTTGCACAAATTTCCTATGTAAGTTCTGCTTCACTGAAAAGTTATCGGTCACAAGCAATAAAAATTCCACTTTGTTTGATTAATGTTATGCATGTGTTAATTATCATGTGCAATATCAGTTTTATTTGTGTCTTTCGAAAGCGAGCATTCATAAATTTAAAAGGATATTTCAAACTATTTTCAAAATATAAGTATCTTTTACAAGTTTTTTCCGTAATGAACTTTGCTCAGTTATATTAATATTGAATATTCATCTTACAAAATAAGCGTCTTGTAAAACACATTCCGTTTCAGTTTTCTGAAATTTATGTATAAGTTATTTAGAAATTATGGGTGGAAGTTAAAAATCTCTGTATTAATGATATATTGTCAGCACCTCTCAAATAAAAAAAATTCATGTATAATTTAGTTTGTCCAGATGATGTTCAATTTTACGTAGTAACAAACTCTATATTTTTCAAATTTATGCTAGTTTTTCACAAGAAAAAAAAAATATATTCTTTAAGTTTGCCTAGCAAACTTTTTTCAGTATTTAAATTTTCTAAGTACATTCCATCACATGAGTAGTTAACTATTTCCACTAAGGAAAATATCTTATTATTTTAGTGTGTTTGATTGATGTTAGATTTTTATGTTTCTGATTGGTGATTTGCATATACTCTTTTAAAAACTTTACACAATTCGTAACATATATGTTAGAAATAATAGTATATCGCATCTGAGATTGAAAAAATTTATAACTATTATCATGTAAAGAAGGTTAAATTTTAAAAACATGTCGTTGAATATGAGTGTTACCATGAAAAAAGTTAACTAAATTACTTGTGATTTCCTTTCAGAGTATAAAAAGTTTCTTTCAATTTATCTTAAGATGTTTTAAAAGTCTTGCAGGTGATTTTCAAAACTTGAATGCATATCTACAATGTATTTAATATCTACAATTTATTTAATATTTTCCCCCAATTCACCTTTCAAGTAAAATAAACCTTAGTCAGCATGTATTGCACGAGTTAATACGACACCTTAACGTATATTATTACAAAGTAAATTGTCTAAGTCTTTCTTGAAGTAACATAAATTTCCAACTTGTATTGATTTTCCGATTGAAAAGTAGAGGTGAAATTTTTTCTTTGGAGTATCTATAACTAATATTTATTTTAAATCTCTTACTATTTTTCTTCTATGTAACAATTTTGTTAAGTTTTACCCGTATTGTAGCAATTAATCGTACTGAGTTTGAACAATATTCAATGTTTTAAATAATAGAAAAGTTTTCAAGTAGAAATGATCTTAAATTCTCCAAGTGAATCATACTTTTTGGAAGAAAGTCCATGCGAATTCTACCTTCACTTACTAATATGTCTTTGAAATCCACTTTATTCATTCCAAGTTTTCACAAACATTTCATTATGAAAACGGCAAAGTAGGAAAACGATAATCTCAAAGACCTGCTGACACATCACAGCATCACCCGCTGCTTGCGCGTCGATGCTGTTGTTCTTGCTGTACAAATCTCCCGACCTGTTCCAACAAGTTTTAGCGTGACTCATCCTCCGATCTAAAAATGCCGGCGAATGGCGTATCACCTACCGCTACCCTGATTGGCTAATTACCGTCACCTGCTTATCTTCCCATTTAAAGATGTGAATTTTATATGTAAAGTGAATTTTTACGCTAATGCTTAAATTCTTTGCTATAGAAAGTTCAAGTATGTTAGTTTTTTTTCTCTTATATGTTACATTTTAAACACATGATACGAAATTTTTACGTTATGTTTATCTTAGAAATTTTAAGTATATTATTTTTTTTCTTATTTAACATTAACCTAAGAGTTTAATTGTATATGAAGAGTAAATTGTCACGTTAAAGTTTAAGGATATGATATTTTTGTGAGGTAAATTTTCGTGTAAAGGTTAAAATTCTTTATCTTTGAAATTTTTATTCTGTTAAATTTCCCATTATTTAACATTAACCTAAGAAAATAATTGTGTATGAAAATGTCGCGTATTGTTTAAATTGTTGTCGAAGAAAGTTTAAGTATGTTATTTTTTTTTTCTTCTCTAATTTAGCATTATTCTTACACATTTTAAAGATAAAAATTTTATGCGTGAAATAAATTTTCGCATATTGTTTCAATTCCTTACCTTATAAATTTTTAGTATTTCTTTTTCTCTAATTTAGCGTTATTCTTACACATTTGAAAGACATAATTTTTATATGTGTGGTAAATTTTCGCGTATTATTTAAATTATTTGCCTTATAAATTTTTAGAGCTTCTTTTTTATCTTATTTATCGTTGATATAAGAGTATGATTGTACATGTGAAGTTAATTTTCACGTTCAATTTTAAATTCTTTGCCTTGTAAATTTTTAGTGTTTCTTTTTTCTAAAAGTTAGAGTTGTCATTATACATTTTAAAGACATGAATGGCAATGTTTGAATTCTTTGTCGTAGAAATTATAGGTATGTTATACTTTCCTCCTGCATGTCAAATTTAAAGTCGTGATTTTTATGTGTAAAGTAAATTTTTGCGTTAATGTTAAAGTTATTTGTCGTAGAAAGTTTAAGTATGTTACTTTTTTCTTTTATTCAGCGATATTTTAAATACATGATTTTTATATATGTAGTAAATTTTCACTGAAATGTTAAAATTATTTATCGTAGAAATTTTAAGTATGCTAATTCTTCTTACATGTCACATTTTAATGTCGTGATTTTTATATGTGAAGTAAATTTTTACGTTAATGCTAAAGTTATTTGTCGTGCAAAGTTTAAGTATGTTAGTTTTTTTTCTTTTATTTAGCAATATTTTTACATATTTTAAAGACATGATTTTTATGTATATAGTAAATTTTCGCGTAAAGGTTAAATTTATTTGTCGTAGAAATTTTAAGTATGCTAATTCTTCTTACACGTTACATTTTAAAGTCGTGATTTTTATATGTGAAGAAAAATTTTTACGTTAATGTCAAAGTTATTTGTCGTACAAAGTTTAAGTATGTTACTTTTTTTCTTCTTCTTTTATTTAGCGATATTTCTACATATTTTAAAGTCGGGATTTTTATGTGTAAAGTAAAATGTTACGTTAATGTTAAAGTTATTTGTCGTAGAAAGTTTAAGTACGTTACTTTTCTCTTGCATGTCATATTTTAAAGTCGTGATTTTTATATATGAAGGGAATTTTCGAGTAAAGGTTAAATATTTATCTTAGAAATTTTAAGTAAGTTACTTTTTTTTCTCTTATTTAGCGATATTTTTACTCATTTTAAAGTGATTTTTATGTGAAAAGTAAATTTTTTACGTTAATGTTAAAGTTATTTATTTTAAAGAGTTTAAGTATGTTACTTTTTTCTCTTATTTAGTGATATTCGTACACATTTTAAAGACATGATTTTTATTCGTAAAGTAAATTTTCACGTTCACTTTTTTTTTATAAGTTTATTTTTTATAATAATAATAATAAAATCTGATAATTATTACTAAATATTATCTTTATATTTAATAAATTTCATAATTACTCCAATTGCAACAACTGTCTACGCTAAAAACCCATTCGCTACACTATGACGTCACGAACAAATTATCTATCACTTTAACTGTTTCAAGCAAGATCGTTACACAACAACTCAACTCGCAAACGCGTTGAAGCGTGTTGAAACATCCCTAGTCTCGCTCCCCTCCCTTCTGACGGGTCGATAGTCAGTAGCACCCTCTACCGTGAAACCTGATTGGTCGGTGAAGTCACGTGATCACCCCTCATATATAGACGCTACCGGTTGCCGTCTCGCCATTTCTACTTAGATACCTGAGTGTGAAAGACGTGTTTAATACTTCGTGTTTTTTTTCACAGATTTTTTTTTTTTTGTTAGGGTGGAGTGAGGCGGTACCAATTCTTCCTAAAAGAGGTATCGGGCTGGAGGTGGGTCCTCACCTTTAATAAATAATTTTTCAAAATTTATTAATTGTAATTCTAAAGTCTTAACTTATTCAAAATTAGTTAGGGAAGGGGAGTGGGTAGATGAGTTACCATGAAGGCAACGTCCGATAGTCGATATTTTAACAATTGTTTGGTAAAATATTGAAATGTCACGTGTAGCTCGGGGTTAGGGTTCTTTAGACCCTTAGCAAATGGCCTTCCTTTTATTAACTTTTCAAATTTAACATTTTTTTTTTGTGTAACTTTGTTGCAGGTATTTTAACTTGGCTAAAGGATATGTAAGTAACTCGCTAGAAAACCAAACAGTCAATCAGGAGTTAACTTTCGGTCACATGTTTAAAACTTATCAATCACCAGCGAGCATTTAGCCGACCGATCAGAACTCGTTGCCAACACCTGAAAACTAAATTTGGTATATATCCAATGTTATCACCACTTAAAACGTAAATCTTAACATAGAATGACGTCATACCCACTGTGACGTCATTAGTAAAAATACCTATCACTCTACCTTATTCGTTTAGAAGCAGCCCTAGAACAATTCAGCTCCATCTTAAAGGTAAATTGAAACTAAAAAGTGTTGCCATCGCTCTAAACTTTGATATACAACACATTATGACGTCATACTTACTGTGACGTCACGCAATAAAAACCTATCACTCTAGCTTATTCATTTACAAGCAGTCCTAGAACAACTCAACTCCATCTTAAAGGTAAATCGAAACTAAAAAGTGTTGCCACCACTCAAAACTTTAATATAAAACACATTATGACATCATACCTACTGTGACGTCATACACAAACAGCTTATAATGAAACTAAAACAGCAGCAGGAGGGGAACAACTCCACTCTACTTCCGGTCACGTCATTTCCGGTGACGTCATATCCGTTGATATCACTTCCTGTGACGTCATATCCGGTCACGCCCCCATACCATACCTGCTCCGCTGCTCCGCCATGGCTTCGGAGCCCCACTTTCTAACTACTGACATGATATTTATATGTGAAGTAAATTTTCGTGTAAAGGTTAAAATTCTTTATCTTTGAAATTTTTATTCTGTTAAATTTCCCATTATTTAACATTAACCTAAGAAAATAACTGTGTATGAAATTTTCGCGTATTGTTTAAATTGTTGTCGAAGAAAGTTTAAGTATGTTATTTTTTTTTCTTCTCTAATTTAGCATTATTCTTACACATTTTAAAGATAAAAATGTTATGTGTGAAATAAATTTTCGCGTATTGTTTCAATTCCTTACCTTATAAATTTTTAATATTTCTTTTTCTCTAATTTAGCGTTATTCTTACACATTTGAAAGACATAATTTTTATATGTGAGGTAAATTTTCGCGTATTATTTGAATTCTTTGCCTTATAAATTTTTAGAGTTTCTTTTTTTATCTTATTTATCGTTGATATAAGAGTATGATAGTACATGTAAAGTTAATTTTAACGTTCAATTTTAAATTCTTTGCCTTGTAAATTTTTAGTGTTTCTTTTTTCTAAAAGTTAGAGTTGCCATTATACATTTTAAAGACATGAACGGCAATGTTTGAATTCTTTGTCGTAGAAATTATAGGTATGTTATACTTTCATCCTACATTTCAAATTTAAAGTCGTGATTTTTATATGTGAAGAACATTTTTTACGTTAATGTCAAAGTTATTTGTCGTACAAAGTTTAAGTGTGTTACTTTTTTTTTCTTTTATTTAGCGATATTTCTACATATTTTAATATCGGGATTTTTATGTGCAAAGTAAAATTTTACGTTAATGTTAAAGTTATTTGTCGTAGAAAGTTTAAGTACGTTACTTTTCTCTTGCATGTTATATTTTAAAGTCGTGATTTTTATACATGAAGGGAATTTTCGCGTAAAAGTTAAATATTTATCTTAGAAATTTTAAGTAAGTTACTTTTTTTCTCTTATTTAGCGATATTTTTACACATTTTAAAGTGATTTTTATGTGTAAAGTAAGTTTTTTTCGTTAATTTTAAAGTTATTTGTCGTAAAGAGTTTAAGTATGTTACTTTTTTCTCTTATTTAGTGATATTCGTACACATTTTAAAGACATGATATTTATTCGTAAAGTAAATTTTCATGTTCACTTTTGAATTCTTAGTTGTAAGATGTTCAAGTATGTTACTTTTTCTCTCTTATTTAAACATTAGAGTATCCAAAATCAGTTATCACATATCTATTCAGCATTAGCAGCTAGTTCTGTGTTGCCATTCATCAACTTAAGTAAGTATCATTGTACAATAAAAGCTATCTTGGTTAATATAACTAACATAGACATATTAATTTCTAACAAGTTTAATGGTAATATAAATTTTAACATAGACAGTAAGTAGCTAAGATATATAATATCGCTCGCATAGTACAGTATAGCTTTAAATTACAACCGGTTGTAACAAATAGAATCAATTTCAAAGTATTTGAAGGTTGATATATCGAAAAGTTGCGTATTTCCATCTCTTTGAAGACATTGTTCTGACTAAAATGAAATGTTTTTCCTAAACCATTCTGAAAGAAGAAGAAAAAAAATATAAATTCTTCAATAAAATATGGATAATACATTTAAAATTTACAAAATTGAGAATAATACTTACATAAATAAAATAAAAAAATCGTCATTTTTCTATTCAAAGTGATAAATATTTCGTTTTTTGGAAATGTATATTACTAATATTGTATTGCAAAGTCACGTGTGAACACACTACAACTACTAATTCCTTCAACAGGGTCAGACTAACTCAACCTAAAAATAATTGTAAAATCATTGCTTTAACTTCCATAATGGGTTTCAGTTGCTGAATATTGAAAATTAATTCTAGTCTAAGTTCTTTTGTTGTGTATTCAATCCCTCAAAAACTATGACAATAAAAGAAAAAAACTTTTTAATGACATGTTAAGCTCTGTAAAAGAAATTTTCACGTTAAGATATCAAAGTTAAAAAAAAAATTTTCTCATAAATTTTAATTTATATTTACATTTCATACTGTTATTGAGAAAATAATGAGACTTTATGTGTCTAACATTGATTAAACCTGATTCCTTAAAAGTGTCTTTCGATTATATCTCTCAACATTAGTTTAAATGTGTTAAGCACTTATAGAAAAAAAAAATCCACTCAATCCGAAACTTTACGCATTTGTGTTAGTATATTATCTTTGCATGTATTTGAAGTTTTTAATGGTTAAGCATGAAAAGTTATAAACTATGTAATTTATATTCCTTCCTACCACTAGATGGCGCCGCAATTACACTAAACTTAGTAGAAAACTGTCTTACTAAACTGTATAGTCAATGAGAAGAGCATTTGAAATCACGTGACATATTCTAACCAATCAGAAGTGAGCTTTTATTTCAACCAATCAAAGGAGACTTAGCTATATCAGGATACAAGATGTTGCCATTCCTTAAACTTTGATATAAAGCAAATCGTGACGTCATCCCCACTACATTAACACTGTGACGTCACTGGTAGAACAGCCTATCACTCTAAGTTATTCACTTAAAAGTAGCCCTAGAACAACTCAACTCCATCCCGCCTAAAACTTAGCATATTCCTACTGCTGCCATCGTCTTAAAAGTAAATTTTGTAAAATCATGAATGACGTCATACCCACTGTGACGTCACTAGTCAAAAATACCTATAACTCTAACTTATTCATTTAGAAGCAGCCCTAGAACATCAACTCCACCTGAAAGGTAAATCGAAACTAAAAAAGTGTTGCCACCGCTCAAAACTTTGATATAAAACAAGTTATGACGTCATACGCACTGTGACGTCACTAGTAAAAATATCTATAACTCTAACTTATTCGTTAAGAAGCAGCCCTATAACAACTCAACTCCAGTTAACTGGAAACAAAAACTAAAAAGTGTTGCCACCGCTCAAAAACTTTGATATAAAACAAATTATGACGTCATACCCGCTGTGACGTCACGCAATAAAAACCTATCACTCTAACTTATTCACTAAGAAGCAGTCCTAGAACAACTCAACTCCATCTGCTAGATAAACCGAAACTAAAAAGTGTTGCCACCACTCAAAACTTCGATATAAAACACATCATGACGTCATACTCACTGTGACGTCATACACAAACAGCTTATAACGAAACCGAAACTAAAACAACAGCAGGATTGAAACAACTCCACCCCACTTCCGGCCACGTGACTTCAGGTGACGTCATATCCGATGATGTCACTTCCTGTGACGTCATATCCGGTCACGCCCCCTTCTGGTGACGTCATCATCCCTCATCCCTGCACCGGCACCGCCTTGGCTCCGGATCGGCACTTTCTAACTACTAGCGATTTATCCTACACACTCATATTTGATATTTTATGTAATTATCAACGTAACTCTCAATTCAATACCATCAGTATATGAATAGATTGTAATAAAATATTTAATTCTTATAAAAATGAACTGATTTTATTGGATTAACCCATTTGTATCTGCACCCTTTCATATGCAAAATAATTAAAGCCCTTTGATAAAGTCAAACAAAATTACTTTTTTAAATTATAAAAATGTAATTTATCCTTAACAGTTTAAAGTGAGTTCCATATAGTTTTTAACTTCTTTTCAAAATATTGAGGATCATAGCCTAGCACGTTTTTAAATGTTGCTATGCTCCAATCTCACTCACAAAAGAGGTATACTCCCCTACCATACGAAAAGTCACCGGGTTGCATTTAAGCATAGTTCACTTTATTTCAAACTATTACAGAGATGAGAGCGCGCTATTGGTCAATTTTCCTGTCAGTCGGAGAATAGGGCGTTGACAAAGTGGAAGCCACGCCCTCAAAAAATGGCGGTCAAAATGAAGAGTGCTGGTTGCGACAGAATGAAAGTCAATTTTTGTCAATAGGAGAAAATCGTGTTTGCTGATAAATTATTCCTGATTATTATAATTTTTTAATGAAGTGTGATAATTATATAGTCAAACTTAGTTAGATTGTGATTTCAAAATTGTATTATGAGTATCAATAAATACGAACCTATTTTTAATAATAGGGTCATTCCACGTCAGATCGACCAGGCCATGACACCCACCCCCTCCGATTTTGATGAAATTTGGTGTAAACCTTCTATTTATGGTTATTAAGAAGAATCTCAAATATTTTTTGGATATTCCTATTGGTTAAAATTTTACAGCCCTTTAAAATTTGTGATTTTAGGAAAATTTTGATTTCTGAAATTTTTGAAAAAAAAGACATGTGTTAGGAAAATAATTTTTTTCTCAATAACTACTGAATATATCTTTACGAATTTTTTTTCCCAATACCATGAAACTATAAAAAATCCATAAAAAAATATCAAATCGTTCCAAGTTTGTATAAAATTTCACAAAAAATTAATAAATTGTTCTAACTCGGTTTTTTTCTGCAAAAAACGTGTTTTTTTGTAATTAAAAAAACTCAAAATACGTCATTCAGAAATTAATTTTTTTGTACATGAAAAGTTTTGCAAGAACATATATTATCTTTCTAAAAAATAAACTCGGTGGGACCCGACCTTTTTATAGTAAAATTTTTCACTTTTGTCAATTTTTCTGAAAAAAAACGTGTTTTCTTAAATTTCAATTTGAAGCATGAAAATATTACTAAGTCTAAAGATGATACACATGTAAAGAACTCTTAATATATATACTATCTTAATAATTAACAAAAAAAATTGAATTTAACAACCTTATATTTTTAAATTGCAAATTTTTCGTAGTAAATTTGGTTTTTAAGAATTGAAATGTTCATCACAAGGGTCTGACTTATCCTAAAATAATAAGACACTAAAATTATTATGAGAAGATTTACTTTTTGATAAGTTAAAATAATAGTTTTTCCACACTTTTGGTTGAAATTTTGTAAGTTTGCCAAAAGAATTAGAAAAATTTCGTTTCTTGAAATCTCTGAACTTTCAATATAAATGTAATTCCTTGCAATTGAATATTTTAAAAAAGTATATAAAAAATAATAAACATATATATAATTGCTTTATATTCATATGAAAACTAAATGATTGTGGGAAAATTGTATTTTGCAATGATCAGAATTAATGTTAGCTTCATTCATTTTACAAATAATTACTATAATATGCCGTTTAGAAAAACAACTTTAATCATAGTTTAATAACTAATCAATTAAACTTATGTTTGACATTTTACAGTTAACAAAAAACTTGTTTTTGACATTTTAAAGTTAACAAAGAAATGCCTGGTTCATTAACTGTTTGAGAATGTTAAAATATTTAATTTAAAAAAAAAGTTTTGTGGTATAAACAAATAGTTTTGAAAGTTTCGACCTCGACATCAGCTCTTAACTTCAGCAGAACTCTTTCTTCTTCACTTAAACTTTCAATTGTCTTTATGCCTCTTTTACAACCATGACTAAGTTTATGACACTCATTATCAGTTAATTCTCCTACACTGCAATTGGGATACTCCATGCTGAGTATAAAACCAATATATAATCAATTTAATAGCGAATATACTTCATCAATCCCCGAAACACTTTCAGTCTTTGCAGTTCTGCTTCACATTCTTCAACTAACTCGATGTGGGAATGAGTTTCGAGTCATGTTGTACTAACCAATGAAACTCAAGCTTGGTGTAAACAACCCACTCCTTCTTAGAACCCCCCCCCCCCCGCTCCCCTCTTTCTCCTTCCTTCCGCTCAAAAGCAATAAATATTCTCTACTCAAACGTTGGCCGTGACATTTATTGCTCGCGTACCGATGGTACCGGCCCGACAAAAGTCAGACCTTTTTTACCTTTGACTTGAAACTTACCAGTAGAAAGAGTAAAACAGAAGTATCCATTAAAAATGACATTTAAGTATTTATTCATTAGCGCTATGAAGAGTAAAGTTTAGTTTCCTCCAAAATTGAACATATTAGCAGTAGAGGTATAATTTAGATAATAAGAATGTTTTCCGTTGAAGAGTTCTTAACGCATAAAACCATAATTAATTTACAAAAATTAAACTCAAAACTTGCAAATATTTAATTTAACTATCCTACTTAAAAAATTCTTACAAGATGTATTTCAGGGCGCTCAAAAATAAATTGCAAAGTTTGCATTATATGGATCACTGGATTATTAAAAAAATTTCGATTACACGAAGAGAAAATTGTGAAAATTTTTTGACAAATTTCCAAAATTTCAACCACAAGGGTAAAATACCATTACATTTTACTTTTCAAAAAGTAAATTTTACAACAATAATTTTAGTGTCTTATTACTTTAGGATTAGTGAGAACCTTATGATGAACATTTAAATTCATAAAAACAAAATGTACTACGAAAAATTTGCAATTTAAAAATATAAGGTTGTTAAATTCAATTTTTTTTGTTAATTATTAAGATAGTACATATATTAAGAGTTCTTTACATGTGTATCATCTTTAGACTTAGTAATATTTTCATGCTTCAAATTGAAATTTAAGAAAACACGTTTTTTTTTCAGAAAAATTGACAAAAGTGAAAAATTTTACTATAAAAAGGTCGGGTCCCACCGAGTTTATTTTTTAGAAAGATAATATATGTTCTTGCAAAACTTTTCATGTACAAAAAAATTAATTTCTGAATGACGTATTTTGAGTTTTTTTAATTACAAAAAAACACGTTTTTTGCAGAAAAAAAACGAGTTAGAACAATTTATTAATTTATTGTGAAATTTTATACAAACTTGGAACGATTTGATATTTTTTTATGGATTTGTTATAGTTTCATGGTATTGGGAAAAAAAATTCGTAAAGATATATTCAGTAGTTATTGAGAAAAAAATTATTTTCCTAACACATGTCTTTTTTTTCGAAAATTTCAGAAATCGAAATTTTCCTAAAATCACAAATTTTAAAGGGCTGTAAAATTTTAACCAATAGGAATATCCAAAAAATATTTGAGATTCTTCTTAATAACCATAAATAGAAGGTTCACACCAAATTTCATCAAAATCGGAAGGGGTGGGTGTCGAAATCCATTTTTTCTGGTCGATTTGACGTGGAATGACCCAATAATGAATTAAAAATTTGAATAGTGGCGCCATCTGTGAGAATTTAACAAAACTCAATTTTTTAAAAATTGTTGTTTATTTTAATAAGGAATCCTTTTTTTATGCGCCATTAAAATGAAATTTAGCATTATTCAAAGTGGAGTTAAGCACCCCCCCCCCCCAAACACACACACACCTTATTTATACACGTACATTTAATTGTGACTATTCATTTTATAGAAATTTATTATATATGAATTTAATTTCAGGAAGAAGTTTGTGTGTCAACATAGTTTCTTTAAAACAGTGGCAAATAATCTTAACAAGAAATATCAAAGAATTCAAATTGATTTGTTTTAATGAAAATAAACTTTAAGCTGGACACAAATGGAACTAGAAAAAGTTATGAATTCTTTCGGTTTCGTAAGAATTAATATTCATGGAAAACGCTTTAAGTCAAAAAATATTATGTTTCTTTTTACTTTGTGGATGGATAAATATAAATATATATATTATGCTTTTATTTTATCTTTTGCTTACATTTAAATTATAGTTAGGCTTTAATCATAGGGGCAGCCCGAAAAAATCTTATGGATGAACTTTCGAGCAATGGACGACTGGAACAGGGTTGATTTTTCTAGGTTGTTCAAGGATGGGCTTGAAATGTTTTGAGGGCTATAAAAAGGATCGCAAAATGAGCAATGGGGTGTTTTATTTAGAATTCGTATTATTCTATTTAATGTTCTGTTGGTAGACAGAATAACCCGTCTCTTGTAAATGTTAGGATCTCTTTTTAGTTTATGATAATGGATGACGAACTATCAAATGTTAGTATGCAGCTTTTCATTCAGAATTTGCCTTCATCTTTTGAAAATATTATCGTGCAAAATGAAGATATTATCATCATTAGAAGCAACTTTAAATCAATGGATGAAATAAATTTATGGGTGAATGATTTTGGAAATCTAACTAACACTAAATGGAACACTAGAAATTCTTGTCCTAGTGGTTACAAATTTACATGTATGTAAGTTTTTTCTCATTATTAAATATACTGTATTTTTGTATTGAAATGTGATGATTGTGTGTTCAAACTTAGTTTTCTACTTCAAAATTGTAATATATTCATCAATATTTTTTCAAAACTAATTTTTAAGACAGATAACGAAACTGGAAACCCTTAATTTGGCTTGTAACTCCATTTATCTAAAAATTTAACAAATATCAAATTTAATGAGAACTGACATAAATTATAAAATGGGAATAAAATACTCAAACTCGGTGTTGGTTTTTAAATTAAACCTTTTTTATTTGGCATTGAAATGAATTTTCGTGTTATTAAATCAGAGGGGGGGGGGGGGGAATCAAGCACTCACTTGGCTTTTAAGAAATATTATATTTGTACCAGTTATATACCATGTAAGGGTACATTATTTCTATGCATATTTATTTTTATATTCATTTATTGTAACGTAACATATATGTATTAATAAATATATTAAAAAAAAATTTAATAAATTTCTTTCTTTGCTATAAACTTGTTAAAATTTTTGGTGATTTATAGAATTTTAAAAGTATATATACTATTTCATTTTAACACTGACAACCTAAATTTGACTATAAACCAATAAAAAAAATCATACTACGAAAATATAACAGTTAAGCAGAAATCTGGTTACTTAATATTTTTAAGTTTTAAAAATTGTAATCTTAAAAACATATAACAAAGGCTCCTAAAAAAAGTATGCGGTGCATTGATGCGGCCCTTCATTCAGAAATATTTTAGTTTCATCTCTATAATGACAACAAACAAATGATTATTAATAAATTAATAAGAATTTATATTTTCAGAAATAGCATTCGAGTTCCTGATTCACGCGAATTTTTCTTTTACTTTTAGGTCTAAATGTTTACAAAAAAAGAAAGAAAAAAAAAAATCAAACTTGAAGCTGTTGTTTCAAAAATTTATTCCAGCTACATAATGTTTCTTGATAAATATTCAAAATTTGTACTTTGTTGTTAAAAGCAGTTAATTAAATGGAAAAAAATTATCAATTATAAAACATTCGCAGTTTTAAAATCAGTTCCTAAAGTTAAGATTTAATACATAAAAACGAGTATAAATTTAAACGGCTTTAATTCTCTGTGTTAGCAGTGTAAACATTGCCAAGTGATGGCGGCTTTCATGAAAACAGCGGATCAGCCAATGGCGCGCTCTCATCTCTGTAATGGTTTGAAATAAAGTGAACTATGCTTAAATGCCACCGGGTCGAGCAATATGTAGCGCTCTGTAGTCTGTTTTCAAATTGAGTAAAGACTTTAAAAATTTTGACTAGTAATCGATTGGTGAGCTACTTCCTGATAATTTTCCAAGGTTTCTCTTATTTTAGATGTATATGAAGTCCATTTTTCCCTTGAAAGACCATCTGGTAGATGTTCCCTGCTTGATAAATAAACTAATCAGAATCTAACGTTGTCCCGGTGCAGTATCATGTAGCACTTGTGCCTGGAAATATCCCATACAACGACATTTATTGCTACTAGAAGAATATAAAGTAATTTAACATAATTGTAAAACTGGTCAGCTTAGATTGCAAATTTGTAAATATTGCTCATTCGCAGCTTTTGGCAATTTTCATTTGTTCTGTTAAATAAAAGTCAAAATTGTTTTGTATGAATTTATTATTTAAATATGAATGACTGAAATATTGACTTACAAATAATTTAAATCAGTTAATGTTAAAATCTTTTTAAATGTTTTTTTTTTTACCTTCTTTTTTTTCCCCCCTTTTTTTTTTCTTTCTAATTCTAATTTCAAATGTGCTTTTGTAAGTGTGACTCAAACTTGATGGTAATATGACTGATAATATGTCTAATATGAGACACAATATGTAACCGATTTGAGATGCTACTTGTGATGAAAAAGCACGTTCTATGGTTACATGAACATTATTATTATTATTACAATTTTACCTGCTGTAACTAATTTAGTTTGGAATTTTATTTGAATATAATGCAGAAATTTAAACTAATTTTCAGATGATATAAAGCTGTTTGTTTCAAAAATCTGCTTTTTTAAAAAAAATTTTTTTTTTAAATATGAGGATTTGTGTGTTGACGGTAGGTGGTCTTTGAGTACATTTTCCTAATTTAAGTTCCCTTAAATCATATTTATGTTGTATGATGAAGGGGTAAAAGTGAAAGAGGCCAATTAAATGACAGCAGGTTTATTCGTGCATTAGATAGAAATAGGTTCTTAAACCCAAACTAGGAGCGGCGACTTCCACGTCCGTTCACCTCTACTCCTCCGATCATACTGTCTCTCTGGCGACGAAGTCGCCGCTAGGGGATTACATAAGCAGCGCCCTCTACATCACACTGGGGATAACACTCGGCCATCTTGATTGAGGAGGACCGCCGACTCATTGATATATACTACACATGTAAATAAAGATATTGAAAAATACAGCACAATAATAAAATTTAAACAACATTAATGTCTTGAAGATCACAATGTGTAGTTCTTAAAAATTTAAAGTCTGTGGAAAAAGTTCTTGCACCATGAAAAGTTTGTAGAAAGGGAAAAAAAGTCTCTCTTTAAAAAGTTCATAAAAAGAAAAAAAAAAGTCTCTTCATTCAAAAGTTCATAAAAAGAAAAAAAAAAGTCTCTCCATTCAAAAGTTCATAAAAAGAAAAAAAAAGTCTCTTCTGTAAAAAGTTCTTGTAAAAGAAAATTGAAGAAACTTAAGTGTCTTCCCAGCACTTCATCATAAAGATTAATATTTTAGCTACTAAAAGTTCACGAAAAACAATCTGCATAAATCTTTGAATAGCAGACGGTGAGTTGCATAAGTCATAAGTACTCTCGGAAATTATTCCATCGATGTATTTTGGCTTGAAGATTGGAGTTTCAACTGGTAGGAAAAGCTTCATTTGAAAATTTGTACTTTCCATTTTCTTTGGTTTGTAAATCTTGACCTTATTCATAACAGTATTCCGTAAATTATCGTCGTTAATGTGCAAGAAATCCGCTTCGCTTAAACTCACGCTATCCCCAATCGTAAACAGACAAAAATTCTCTTCTGTTTGTTTCCATGCTCCACGTGTTTCAATTTGTTTACATTCTGGACCATGAGCTTCTGGTTTTGAGCCTTTTCCTCCGTCTTCTGTTCCAACACACACTTCATCGAGATCTTCCAATGATCGTTCATCTTTTCTCATGGGGACATTAAGCCCCGCCCCCATCAACGAAGAACTCGTGTTTTCCGTTGGGTTATGTTTTGTATGACCTTGACACGTGTCATTTTGCGTTTCAGGAATCGGAAGGATTTGCGAAGTATTTAAAATTTCGTTATTTCTTTCAGCTGGAAAAGTGATATATTCCTCCTTTTTTAAAGCAACATAGCATTTTTTTTCCGTGTGGATTTCGAATCGGTTTTCAATCGGAAGTGGGACTAGCGTTTTTATGCTTTCGTTTACATTAGTTGGTGTTATTGAGTTAGCACAAATAATATCAGAGGGTTCTGCAGTTACTGGAATTTGGATTTTGTTCTTTAAATGAGCTAGTTTAATTTTAGCATCTAACTGTGCAAGTTTAATTTTTTCGATTTCATTCTTAATTTTTTCGATTTCGTTTTGCTTTTCAAGCTTAATATTTTCATTAGCCTCTTGGGTTTTTCTATCCTCTACAACTGTTGTTATTAAATCTTGAACGAAATCTGGATCTTTAACGAAAGTTTCACTTTTTCCAATTAAGTTTTTTAATTTTAGAACTGTGGCACCATCCGGTACAACGATATCTAACTCAGCGGCGACAACTGCGAGATCTTGCTTTCTGATATTTTTAAACATAATTAATAATAAGATGGATCCTACCTGCGTTTCTTGATTTTACTTCGCTTTTGGAGCTGTATCCGTTTTATGTTGTTGCTCTTTCGAAGAGTACTCGTTGCTTCTGGTTTCTGGTTCGTAGTAGTTGGTCGATGTGGAATAACTTTGCTGACTTCGTAGAACTTCTGCTTGACGGCTGAAGTGGGACTTGTTCGGCGAAGCGACAGTGTTGTGGTTGTAGGTTCGATTTGGCTCAGGATTCTGGATTCTTGCTGGCTATGTGGAATAACGATGTTAGCTTCGTTGAACTTCTGCTTGACGGCTGAAGTGGGACTTGTTCGGCGAAGCGAGTGTTATGCAGTTGTATAATGACGACGCTGGTTGATGAGTTTTCCTTTTATTTGTAGATTCCACTGGTGGTCGCTGACTGCTGCGGTAATTCGTGAAGAGGATTTTGGTTTGACCTCTGGATGCGTAGAAGTAAAGTTTTTTTTTTCGTGAAGAGGATTTTGGTTTGACCTCTGTATGCGTGGAAGTAAAAGTTTTTTTTTTTCGTGAAGAGGATTTTGGTTTGACCTCTGGATGCGTGGAAGTGCAGTTTTTTAAATATTTTTTTCATCGCATTCTCGCGGGTAAAAAGCACGGTTGTATGATCGCGGGTAAAAAGCACGGCGAGCCATGTTGTATGATCGCGGGTAAAAAGCACGGTTGTATGATCGCGGGTAAAAAGCACGGCGAGCCATGTTGTATGATCGCGGGTAAAAAGCACGGTTGTATGATCGCGGGTAAAAAGCACGGCGAGCCATGTTGTATGATCGCGGGTAAAAAGCACGGTTGTATGATCGCGGGTAAAAAGCACGGCGAGCCATGTTGTATGATCGCGGGTAAAAAGCAGGCTGAGCCCCCATGTTGTATGATGAAGGGGTAAAAGTGAAAGAGGCCAATTAAATGGACAGCAGGTTTATTCGTGCATTAGATAGAAATAGGTTCTTAAACCCAAACTAGGAGCGGCGACTTCCACGTCCGTTCACCTCTACTCCTCCGATCATACTGTCTCTCTGGCGACGAAGTCGCCGCTAGGGGATTACATAAGCAGCGCCCTCTACATCACACTGGGGATAACATTTATAAAAGAAAATATAGTGTTATGTTACAGAAATCTCAAAATTTATATTAAAGTACAGGTTGGATATAATTAAAATCTATCTATTTAGAGAATTTTTGCAACTAAAGGAAAATATAAAACTTTAAGATGAAAAGGGCTTATATGGCTGTTAGTTTTACATGTTATTCCTTATAAATGAAATAATAAATTAAAATAATATCAATCCAATGAAGTTTTAAATATATTGTTGTTCTTGAAGCGTAATTAGCAAAAATCCAAACAGTTATATCTTAAAGTTTTCATTTCAAAAATTTTATGATAATGTTTAAACAGCATTACCAGATTTTCCCAGCAGTACTAATACAAAATTTCAAAAAGATTTATTAATTTCGACAGACTCCGGACTGATCTAAACAACACCAGTTTGATTATGGCCCGCCTGCACCTTAAAAACTTTCGCGGATGTCAGAAATAAAGCATACGTACCCTTTGGTGTTAGTAACCCCCTAACCAAATCAGAATTATATTAAAGTTTTAAAAGAAATTTATACTGGATTAATACAGAAAATCTTTATAGAATTTGATAATATTGTTGATGCGTATTTAACCAATTAAAAGAAAAGAAAGTTTACATAATAAATAAATACAAAATTTGAGAGCGCCATAGTAAAAACTATCTTATTTTCAAAGATAATTTTTTTTTTTTACTAAAAAAACTGTACACACACGCACATCGAGGTCAACGCACTCACTCTTTTTTTACTATAAAGTTCGAATATATGTTAATTTAGTTAGAGCAGTCTTAGTAGTGCATCAATATGTAGAGTTAAGGTTAAGGTGACCTAACATTGGTAAGATTTTTTTTTTTAATTTTAATTTTACTTATTTCACAAAATGTAATATTTCATCAACAATATTTGTTTAGATCTTTGTTTTTTCCGAAAAATGTTTAAATATTTCATTTTTGTCCGAATGATCCGAAGAAGGGACTTATCGTGCACACTGATATTCGATATTGTGTGCAATTATCAAAGTAATATTTGAATAGATTGTAATAAAATATTTCATTCTTATAAAAATAAACTGATTTTACTGAAATAAGCATTGTATCTACACCCTTTCATATGCAAAATCCTTAAAACCCTTTGACAATGTCAAACGAAAATATTTTCTTAAATTATAAAAATGTAATTTATCCTTAACAGTTTAAATAGAGTTCCATGTTGTTTTGTACTTCTTTTCAAAATATTGAGAATCATAGCCAAACACGTTTTTACTTTCAGTTACCCATATGTTTACAAAGGGCAATGAAAGTGTATAGTATTTAGTAAAAAAAATCGATTTTTCTTTTCTTTTTCCCCTGGTTTTAAAACATCCTGATTTCAAAAAAGTGGTCTAGATAAAATGTCTATCTGTACGTGGTCAGCATAACTCCTAAACGAATTGACGTACGTTAGTCAAATTTGGTGTGCGGGTTAGTGGTAGCCATGGGACCTACGATTAAGGTTGCGCAATCGTCCCCACCGAAATTCCCACAGAAATCTGATAAAAGCGGAAAAAGCTGAAAAACGAGTGCCTTTAACACTCGCTTTTCAACCTTGAGCATCGCCCATCAACGATTGATATTTTTCTGTTTTTTGTACAAGGAATGACAGTGTAATGTCTATTGAATATCATCACCAATTTTCGAGTTTCGGCGTTTTTTCCCCAGTTTTTTATTTTTTTTATTTTCCCTCTCTCTTCCCACATAAAAATATCGCCAAACCCTCGATTTTCATTTAAATAAAGGAAAATATGGAAACAGTAAATAATGCCGTATAAAATTTGAATGCAAGGATCAATATTATAGTGTATAGTCTCAAGTTTATGTAACTTATATTTTAATTTACTAATGTGATGTCAAACACAGTTGAAAAGCATTGTTTAACTTTAGAAATTATTAAAACTTTATGAATATAGAGTTTAATGTACCTGCAGTATTGTCTAAAGTCGTTAAAAGATCTGCCGCCTCTTTTCTGCATTAAATTATTTATGATGTTGAATATATTGGTTAATTAACTTGCATAAAAAAAGTTGAATTTTCAGGGTTGTTGTACTTTTTACACTTCACCTGATCTGCATGAGATATTTTTTTGAGCTCTTAAATATTCTTTTTCTAATAAAAAATACTAAATATTTATAATGTAATTTTTTATTACATTTTCGGGGTAATTTGTTATATGGGACGCAAAAGAGGATGGTCAAACCCTCTAATTTTTTTTTCCTTTGAACCCTGGTAGTATCATACTAATTGATGATACCCCTCCCCTCCCCTTCTCTTCCAAGTTGAAAAATTATTACCGCGACTGTAACCACTCACGGTCATAATCGCAACCCCCGTGATTGACCTCTAAATCCGCCCCTGGGGTAATGAGAGTATACAATGATAGCACCAGAAATTGCCCGACTAGGGGGCTAGCCATTCTCGACAGGGGGAGCTAACAGGGTAAAAACGGTCCATATATTAATAACGGGACATAAAAACTTTCAATTAAAAAAGTACTCTTGTAAATAACTTCCTATAAATGTTGGTGTGCTCCTTGATCCAACCATTTCAAACTTCCTTTATTTATCTTCGGCAGTTTGTCTGCTTTACTTCATGTATTTAAATAAATAATTAACCATTTACAATGACGAAATCATCACTGAATATGAAAAACACATTTTGAAAGAATTTTTATTCCATTATATTTCACCAAATGATGTTTGCTGTCAACGTATAGCTACACAGTTTTCTTTTTTGTTTTTTTAATAAAAAATCAGCATTTACATCAACTCGGAAATATTAGTGATGCTAGAAAAAACTTCTTGAAATTTAACATATCTTTGAGAAAAATATAGTTTTAGGGTTAAAATTTTTTAAAATCCAGTGAGTTCAATGACCATTTGTGATTCTCATCCGGAACACAGACCTAATCAGTCTTTACAAGCTTGCAATTTTGGAACCTCCTTAAACGGACATACAATTAACATTTCGTTGCCATAAATATAACTTTACTGCGGTATCTAAACACACAATATTTCATTAATCCGCTACTCCCTTCAATGCCGTTTAAATATTAAATCCGACCTTAAAACAAACTTGGTACTTGTAATATACCCTGAAGCAAATTTAATCCAATGAATCTTAATTGCAATGGAAAAAAAATATTTTCTAAAATTAAAGCTGATTCGTCATATTTGATATTAAAAATTTTACTGGAATGTTAATGCTAATTATTAACTCACCGTCAATTGAAAACGACATTGTGAATTCGATTGATTTTTGTAGTTATTCTTAAAATAATCCGTCTAAACTAATTAAAGCTAAAAAAGATGTACATGAAATTTTTTTTCGCAATGTATGATATATCCTATTTTAATATGAACAGAAACAAAAACTCTTATCTTGGGTTTCTATTGTTCGTGAAGTTTTACTCTTGTGGTGCATGTGATCTTGAACAAATTGAAAGAAACGGAAAGCCTTATTTCATAAATATTAACAATATGTAGTGCTACGAACGGGTTCCATTGTTTCCAGGTCCAGTTCAGGTTTTGTAGACCGGCCACCCGCCAATAACTGATGCATATATATCCTTGAGAAGTAGATAAAAGCAATAGATCCCTGTGAGACAGAATGTCGAAAAATATATTTCCCTAATAAAATTGTCTACCCTTATATAGTTAGCGGCCGAATTGCTTGAGGGACAACTAATTCTTGTAAAATACTATTAAACGACCGACGGGAGATAACCCCTCTGGGGCAGTCTGTTGTATTCTATATCGAGTTGTTTTATGGGAGAGGGGTTCATCGTTCCTTTACGATTCTTATTAGTTGCTGAAAAAAGAGATGTGAGAATTTGGATGTTGTCTGGGATGGCGGTATCTGGCAAAAAATCATAATAATTATTGAAAATATAAGAAATGATTACGATATTTCACAAAAACTATACACTTTTAAAAATGAAATCAAAATTCATTCCCCAAAGAAAACCTAATTTTTCCCAGTGGGGGGGGGGGGGCTAAGCTTGCCCAAAGGGGGTGAAACAGCCCCTCCCCCCTGCTGGTGCCACCTTTGAAAGTATAATAGTATTCGGTCAACAACAAAAAAGCAATTTTTTTTTTTTTTGTATTTCTCCACGTTTTGAAACATCCTGATTTCAAAAAAGTGATCTAGAAAAAAGTCTGTCTGTGGTCAGTATAACTCCCGAACAGATGTTTGGTTGGTGGTGGCACAAGGACTTACCATTAGGGTTTTCGTCAAAATCGCGCACGCGAATAAGGTAGCTGCCATTGACAAAAAATCATGTTTTTCAGTCATTGCTAAAAAACGATTCTAACGATTTTGTCCATAATCACTGTGGTAATGACTCTTATAAGGTGTTCTAAACATCCCCTTCTTAGAAATTCCCGTAAAAAAGCTTTAATGGCGTAAAAAGTTGAAAAACGAATGCCTTTATACAGAGTTCTATTTCAACGATAATTTTTTCTCCTCTCCTCAGTTTCACTTATAAGAAAAGATAATGTAAGAATTATTGAAAAGTATATCGCCAAATTATCTATTTGGTGAATTTTTTTTTTAATATCTTCACAAGAATATCTTTAAAAATATCGTCAAACTGCCCATTTTTACTTTTAATTACGCATATGTATACATAGGGTAATGAAAGTATAGTATTCCTTCACAAAGAAAAGAAAAAAGAAAGAAAGAAAGAAAAAAAAAAAACGATTTTTTTTTTTTTTTTTTTTTTTTTTTTTTTTTTTTTTTGCATTTCTCCACGTTTTGGAACATCCTGATTTCAAAAAAGTAACCAAAAAAAAAAAAAAAAAAAAAAAAAAAAAAAAAAAAAAAATTGTATCTGTGGTCAGCATAACTCCCGAACAAATTGACCTACGATGTTCAAATTTGGTGTGCAGGTTGGTGATAGCAGAGGGACCTACCAACCTACCATTAAGGTTTTAGTCAAAATAGCGCATGCGCATAAGGTAGCTGCCATTGAAAAAATCATGTTTTTAGTAAAAAAAAAGTAAGTTTTATAAAAAGTAAGTAGACACAACTGTAATGGACAATTCCTGCATTTTTTAAATTTTTTTTTTTTTATTCAATTCTATATGTTTCGAAAAGGCCATAAACACAAAAATTTCTGCTCAGTGCGCTTTTTCTTTTTTAATTTGCAATCAAAATTTCTCTGTTAGACTTCGGCGAGAAAATGATTCATTCCGCTGGCATTGAATGTGACGTCATAGTTTCGCAAACATCTTGGCTTGAAATGTAGCAGCGGAAACCAAATTTGCAAGTTTCTCGCAAATCCCGTCAACCTGTACGTAATGTGGCAATAAGAAATTATATAAACTAATTCCACTGTTTTTTAAAAAATGCGGGAATTATTCATTATGACAGATTGTTAGGTTTACTTGTTAAGTGTTGGGATTTTTTTCATTCAGGAATGTAAATTTAAAGGAGTTTCCCCTTAAAAGATCACCTAGAAAGCGTTCCTCCGCAGTTGACTAAATTCTCAATAGTCCAGATTACGTTCTAACAATGTTCCTTTCTACTTTCAATATAAGTATGTTTTAATACCTTTTGTGGTTTATTTTTCATTAGTTACAATTTTGACCAGCAAAATTGTTCAATTATTGTGGGAATACTAAATGCATAAAAGTTTCCATTCTATTTCTGTCATAATTTTAGTCCATGAAATTTTGTATGCAGAAGCTTCACCAGACAAACTCATGGAGAGTAACCCAAAATATTTTATTTATTATGGCCTCGAATTTTTTTTGCTCTTATGTAAAATTACTTCGATTTGTTATAGAAAATGCAACCGAAAAACAAACATCAAATTCATCTACAACAATTGAATTTGTAACTTAAATATCCTATAATGATACAAATTAAAGATTTTTTACGCTATTTGTGCCATTTTTGTCACATGCTCAAAAAATCTCAATTTTCTGTAAGTTTCATACATTTATTTAATTAGGGCGGGTACACTGGGATATGTTCCGATATTTCGGTGGGTTAGTCCAAGCCTGTAGACGATTCAGGAAAAAAAAAACCTATTTGAGGGGATTAAAAAACTTCACACTGACGGTAAGAAAAGATATCAAAAAGTATTGAATTTTCGTTCATTGTAACTCAGTCACAGATTTTCATTGACACCCATGCTTTAAAAGCCAGTTTTTGTTCACTCAGTTTCGTTTTCAACTCTCCTCATCTGCCATATGGTGATAAAAATGTCCTTCGTCTATGAATTTTAGGAGTCTTCACTTAACTGTGGCAGAAAAAGACAGCCGGCTAACAGAGAACAACAACTAACAAGCACAGAGCAAGTTTCCATTCCCACTCTGTATGATGATTCGCAATGTATGTCAATAATTGGTAGGCGCCTGTTTTAAATATTTGTTTAAAAAAGTTTGTAATTGGTGTATGAGCAGAAATTTTGGAGAATTTTTGCTGCAACATGGTTAATTTGTCTCACAAATTACTCTTTTTTCGCAATATTTTTCGTGTGATGAAATATAAGTTCTTAGAAGTCCAACAAAAATTCTTTGGTTATCTTTAACTTTCAATCATTCTCTTTCGATTTTCCTTATCAATTTTTGTTTTGGTGTTGATACTAAAATTCAGTTCATTATTCTATGCCTTTTTCTTTGGGTATGTAACAAATTTTCAGATACACTTGAAGAAGAATTTCTTCAAGATTGTACTAAAAATTTTAATCTTATTTGTTGTTTTCCCTGCAATGAAAATTTATTTTGTTTTCTTTTAGGAAAAGGGAAAGTTACTTGAGAAAAAGATTTTAAGCTCGAGAATTGCAAACCTATGAACAAATTAAAATTTGAATTGCAAGTTCTATATGATGAGTAGAAATCTAACAGGCAACAAGCGTCTTCTACATGACTGTTGTGTTGACTTATACAACAGCGTGCAAAAGTGGAAAAGTTTTACCTCTAATGAGCATTCAACAATTTTGGAGATTTGTCTGACTAAGCAAAAGGAATTGTAAGATAACTTTTTAGTTGGATAATTTTATTACTTAACATTTTATTTCTTATTATTATTTACCATTAGTAATTAGAATTTGGGTACTTGCATATTATATGCAGGGGCGTACTGGGACATAAAACCGTCCTACTGATTTCAGATTTATGCCGGCCTAAATTTTCATTATATAATAATTAAATAAATTTTAATGGCCGTTGTTAATAATAAAATAATTATAATAATTTAATTTTTTAATACCTAATACATTTTTTTTAAATATTTATATTTAATAATCAGTTTCAATGATTAAACAATTTTAATTATTAATTTATTTTGATAACTGAATTGTTTCAATAATTAGTTTAATTCAATCAAATTTTCTTTGTTTCTACTATTTATACCTCCTTAGGGTGAACTGAGTTTGATATTTTGATAAACTATTCATAGTTTGTTACAAAAATAAAACAGATATCTAAAATGTAAAATAAACAATGTTCCAGCAAAGATCAGGTATGTAAATAGAATGTTCATTAGAAAATGACATAAAAAATGATCTAGGTGCATGGCAATGCACCCGTCGAGTTCACTGCTAGACATCTTTTACTGGAAGTAACTCAGCAGTATTTTGGCCCCCTCGAATATGCTCATACTGTATTCCTGAGAACTGACATTTTTTTATGGGTAGTTGTCAGCACTTAAGTAAAGTTTCTAGTCTCCAATAATATTAGATGTCAAGATAATCAAATTTAAGAATGACAGAAAATGCTATATTTTGCTACCCACTCACTGATCATGAATATACTCTGGTACTTCTACTAGAGCTAGAACTATCAAATTTGGTATGCTTGTATGGTTTAACATTTATACAAAGGAACAAATCTAAAAATCAAAATTTTCTCCATGGAATCCTCTAAAGGGGGCAATGTTCGAAAAATATTGATCTTAATTCTAATATATTTCTATTGGGACCAGAATCCTAAAATATAGAATACTTGTAGTTATTAATATACAGAGGAGAAACTTACCACACGCCGTGAAGCCTCTAAAACCAAGAAATAATTTTAAAAAAAGGGTACTTGCACCTTATACAATCGACCATTGGCAATACCTTTTATCGGCTATGAAATGATCGCCAATTGTTAATTTTTTTCCCTTATGTCTACATTTTTTGCAAATCTGAATAAACTATTTATTTCAAATATTTTTATATCATCATTATTCATAATGATTGCAAATATACGTCATGGACTGCGGTCCGGTAAATTGAACTTTCTTAGAAAAATCTCGGGTAATTTTCTGCTAATTGGATATGGTATAGAATGTTTTTTTAAAAAATTTCTTAATAACAAATAATAAATTAAATTAAAAGGGTAACGCATTTGGCTAATCTTATAGCGCTCATAGTTGGCCGCTACCAAAAAGTTCGTCAACTATCGACTGTATGATAAGTAAGTACGTAAAAAGGTTTATACTTAACCCTAAATCCCAAGACGTTTTCTGGCAAGTAGGCTTGGGCGATGCATTGATACATCGTCAAAAACCGGTGTGAAATTAACATCGTCAAAACGGTGTCATTATTTTCTCAAAACCGATACATCGCGATTTTTTTTAACCATACTTGCCTAGCACTTCAAGGACAAAGAACCGTTTCACGATTCATGCGCAGTGTTCCTAAGATACTATAAAAACGTATTGAAACCGTCGACACCGCGCCGTTTGAAACGAGTTCCATTTGCTTTTGTGCGGTACTTCATCAGAAAGTTCACATCGTGATAATCCTATCCACCCTGCTCTGCATATGCTCGATGTTCCCAATATTGTATAGAGACATAGTGAAACCATCGACATCGGGCTGTTTGAGACGATTTCCATTTGCTTTTGCGCATGCCCGATACTTCATCAGAAAAACTCGCATCGTATCCAATTGTATGTGCGATGATAATTGAAATTGCGAGGTTGCGCCAGTAGTCTAGTAATATTGGAGATTCGATAAAAGAAGTATTCCTTTTACTGTTTGAACATTTTTTTTGTTGTTCTCTGAACTCTTGGAAAACGTTTTGATTTTTATTTAATAATCATCAGATATAAGACCTTGATATCTATTTTTGGAATTCTATTGAGTATTTCTTACACTTTTTGTGTTTCATTTTTGATTTTTTTTTTTCATTATTTCTCTAACTTGTGAGAAATAACATATTACACTTTTGTATTTTGAAATTGTTTGTATTAACTTCAAGATTTTTTTTATCTTGTTAATATTTTATTTTGCTTTATTTATTAACGCAAGGGTATTGCCATATTCTGGCACAGTAATTTCTGTTTATTTCTTACCCAGTTAAGATAATTTGGTTATTTATTACTATGAGCTGTTTGTCATATCTGCCAAAATCATTGTGAACTAATGCATGGACTAATCACAGTTGTTTCTCTAGTTTGATTGCTTAAATACTTATAAACGATTTTTTCCCCATTTACGTTGAAGGATTTTCTCTTTGGTCAAGTAAGTAAATAAATGTTTGTTAATTTTTTTTCAGTTTGTACAATTTGAATAAAGTTTATTTCCATAAGATTAATTACTCAATCCAACATTGCTTCTTAAAAATGCAAAAATGCAGATTTTTTTGGCACAAAATAGAAATCATTAGAATTTTAAATGTTATGCATTAATTTTATTTTTATTGTTTAATAGTTATATTGTACATTATAAGTAATAAAATATTCATTATAAATTATGTTTCTGATTGAATAATTAAGAATATCCAATAACTAAAGTAACATGTGCACCACCTGGAAGTGCACTTGTCATCCCCCCCTCACCTTCCCTAGAAAATAACAAAGTAAAATTTCATTAAGATAGAGAAATTGAAAAATCCGGATTAAACCAAAAATAATAATAATAATAACCGGCTTATACCCCCTTGGGTGTTTTGTGTATACCCCTGAAAATAATTCGGTCGCTGCTCATGTTATTTAGAATAAACTTCCATTCATGAATTTAATAAAATTTTACAAAGCTAAGCAAACATAACTTTCGGCTATATAGCTTTTTATGAAAACGTTGTTTTGTAGTACTTTGTAAAAAAACCAAAACCACATAGTTAACATCGCGATGTATCATGACATCGTGATGTTTGCTTCCTGATAAATCACGATGCAGAAATGT
This sequence comes from Linyphia triangularis, assembly GCA_963978545.1. Taxonomy (NCBI): domain Eukaryota; kingdom Metazoa; phylum Arthropoda; class Arachnida; order Araneae; family Linyphiidae; genus Linyphia; species Linyphia triangularis. The sequence goes on from OZ021732.1 coordinate 64,320,638, forward strand.
TAACATCGCCCAAGCCTACTGGCAAGTTTTAAAATTATGAACACTAAACATTTTAAAACTTGCTATCGCTGTATAAATAAGTAATAAATTTAAATTTAGTACTGTGAAAAAAGAAGTGAAATCCCATCAAAAACATCTCTGTAAAAAAAGGCACTTTTGTTCTTCCTTTAATAACTATGGCCATAAAAAATGTTGAGATCTAAAGCAGAGCCAAGTTTAACTTGATTGTCTAAAATATAAATTGACATGAATTTTCCAACTTAGTTTTGTGTGGAACCATACCAATTTGGAAAATGAAAATTGCCTTTCAACTAAACATCGGTCACTCTATTTTATGTGTTGTGTTCCATCATTTGCTAATTTTGTTTGACTGCTAATGTCATCACAACAACCCATTTTCTCATTCTGAAAATGTAACCCCCAAGAAGGTATCATTATAAGGTTTGTAATTTTTTAGATTTCCTAACAAGATGCTTTGTGGCCAACAACCTTGTCGGATAATTATAGTAATGGGTTTATAGCCCATTGATAGTGTGGACAATTGCGGGTGGTCCTCTGACCTTTTCTCACCTCAGGCGTTGAGCAGTCTTTGTTTATTCTTAAGCTGTTGTCCCCAATACCCCATACTTTTCCTAGAATATTCCATCCCTTTACCAAACGATAAAAGAGAGGGACAAATAGGAGAGATTGGAATTTTTAAAAGAACATTACGGAAGGCAATTATATTTAAATATTAAATATATATATATAAACGAACCTCCATACCGGACCGGCTCATCTTTTACAGACTGATGATAGCATTGGACAACCCTATGGCAGTACGCCCTTGATTATATGACTGTTGACAACTGTTCACGAATTGTTGAATTCCTTTCCTGTTGCCAATGTATTTTGCAAATCTGATTAAAGTATTGAAAATGAAAACTATTGCTTATTGAATGCATAAATGTATCCTGTGATCCAGTAGATTGGACTTTGTGTTTTGGGTACATGCTCCAAAAATGTTATTATCTTTTGCTCACTCTATATTGTTCGGAATGTATTCGAAACTTTCTTAAATTCCAGAACAATGTAGTCTAATAGTTCACATAGCTGACCACAATAAAAAGTTTGTCAATGGTGGTCGGGATCATAATATGCAATGCAAGAATGCATATGACCTTATAACCCTTTCTAGTGGGAAAAATGTCATGGCCAAGCACACAATAAATGAAAAAATTTATGTTGGGAACAAAAATGAAATTCGACAATTGGAAAGAGTTTTGTTACAACCAAGAGTTCAATGGTATAATAAGTACCGAAATTTGTATTGGTTCTTGTAGAAACCTGTCAAATCAGTTGTTATTTTCATTTTTAAACACTCACATGTTATAAGCTTTCATTATAAAATATCATTTAGTTTCATTGTCAGACTAATATTAGTAGTTTTTAAACATGTCATTTCAGTGTAAATTATTTTTTTTTTAAATTTTAAATGTTAAACTCTGCTTTTGCTGTGTTTTTCATGTGTAAAATACAGTGATAATGTTTGGATTCTGAGAAACAACAAAAATTGAATTGGCAAACTGTAAAATTAAGGTTATTTTGTGTTAAAAATCACAAAAATTCATAAACATCATGTGTGTGGGGAATGTGAGTCACTCTCAGCCTCACTTTATTGATGTCGTTAATAAAATGTAATTAAAAGCTAATTACTAAAAATAATTGCCAACCAAATGAGCAAAATGTACCTCAATCTAGAAAGATTTTGACAGCTTTTATCAATGTTTTCAATTATTTTCTAAGGTGTTCACTGTTTAAACAAAATGTATTTATAGTTTAGTAATCTGTAGTAACATTTAACTTAGTTAGTAAACCTGTTATTTTTGGATACTAAGTATTATAAACTTTAAAAAAAGTGGTAAAGTACTATAACATTTAGTGGTGGCTCGTTGGGTACAGCGGTGCGGCATCTAAATTATTAGTTTAAAATTCACTAATTGCAAGACAACTTTGATTATTTATTTTACTAATTTTCTTAAGTGTAGATTAGAATCCCAAATAAAGATGGAATTTCTGTGATAAGTAAAAAAAATCTCTGATAAATAACAAACCTGTTGCGCAATGCATAATTGAGGGAAAAAAACCCGTTCAAATCGACTAAATCTGATGATCGTCGAGCGAGGTACAGCCAGAGAGTGAAAGTTCTAAATAAGCTGCACTGTTGCCATGGAAACTACCACTTGTATGAAATCTCCCTCCATGCTAATTGTATTCGTCAATGTGGCAACATGCAACCCTTTATGAATTTTTTAACTTTGGCTGTACTTGTAAATTCGATGTACTGAATTGCTCATTTGGGAGTGAATCAGAATGTGTGGGTGGCTGAGAAACGAATTCTTAGAATTTTCTCTATCAAACGGAAATAGTTTCTGTGATAAGTTTTCACCTGTGGTTTCTTGTTATTTCTTAAGTTTGATACTAAAACTTATAATCTGATATCATTTTGTAAATATTGAAGGAAATTGAGTTTGAATAATTAAGATTGAAAATTTTTCATTCATGAATTATTGTTCGGGGGGGGGGGGGGGGGTCACTCTCTTAGCTGCACTAACACTTTTGATTACGGCCGCAAATGATAACCTTAATTTAAGATTTTGATGTTGGTTTATTTGTGGTGATTAGCTTTAACTTGGTGCCTAAAATAATAATCATTTGACAATTTTAGCATACTATTATTATAAAACATTTTTTTTATCAGAATTTTTACAGGAAACTTGATAACCTAAATTATAATTTTCAGAGCTGATGCAGATTTTTATGATCAGGGACAGTTAAATGATAAGGTTGCTGAAAAAACTTTACCACAGCTACTGAATTTAAGTTCTGAATTGCTTAGCAAATTCCAAGGTTTGGTAAGAAACTTTTATTTATATTATATATTATGTAGTTACAATTCAAACTCAAATTAACTAAGGAAAATGTGTTTTAACTAGAGCACTAACTTAGAATGCTAAATTAGAGCGCTTAGTTACAACTGGTTTTAACTGAAAAAAAATCAGTGTTAAAATAAGTTTTATCTAGAGCGCTCAGTTAGAAAGCGTTTTCCCTTGTTAATTTGGATTTTGATTAATTTCAGGTTTTCACTGCAATTTCTATATCAATAAAAATTGAAAATTTATATTAAGAATTGTTATCAAATATATAGTATCTCTACACACCTATGAATAGAATTTTTTTTTTTTCAAATTTAACTTAACATATTCTACTATAATTCAAGTTTACAAGGAGTTACTATGCCTTGTCTGTTTTAGTATTGACATTTTGTTAATATGTGTCAAAGTCACCTCTTATAATCTATTTTGTTTTTAAGTTAAGTGATATTGCAAGATGAATTTTAAGTTCTTTTCCCATTAAACCTATATCACTTGGCACTAAAGCAGTCTTTGGTAGGTAAAACTCTTTTCAAATGAGAATTATTTTGCATTCACTTCAGATTTGAATTTTTTTCTATTTTTCTGATAGTTATTTAGAGGACTTTAATTAAGAGATTTATCTTTAAATTTTTTTTACAAGTCACGAAAGTAATCATTTGATGAAATTTTAGTGTTTTTATTCAAAGCATTATTTTTTTTCTTTCATTAAATTTTCATTGTGGATCTTAGATTCATTTCAAATTATATTCTGCACTTTTGGCAAGTATAGTTTATTTTAGAGAGAGCATGAATTCCAAACATCTAAAAACTGGAATGGCCTGAAAACCAATAGTTTTTAGTGTTCAGTTTATTTCTTAACTTTAAAAATCTGGATCGCTGTTTCCTTTCCATGCCATGCTTTCCCCCTTCCAATCTATTTCCATAAATGTTAAGTCCAAACTCAAACAAAGAGAACATTAGTTTTATTTCCTGAAGTAGAAGGGCACATGGGGCATTATTTTCGAATTCAACTTGATAGGTGATAGCTTGGTCTGACCTCCCTTAGTGCTAACTATTGGTTGAAAAATGTCTTCTTCTTTAGATTCCTGCTAACTTTTTCAGATTGATTTTCTTCAATTATAGATTTTGCATAGGTTTTATAAAGCTTTTTCCATCTTGTCATTTTGTTCATTCATTGATATTTTATCTATGTTGGAAAAAAGTATCTTTAGAGGAAGATAAAACATTACTCACTACTCTTAGCATCAAAGCCAAGGTAGAAATTCGAAAAAATTGCAATGTGGGACTTCAGCTATTTGTCTGTGTGTAAAGTCTAAATCAACTACATACGCTTTACAGAAAAAAATATTAGGAATTCTGTGAGAATATACCAATGGAAATTGTAAGAAGAGAATCAATGTCCATATTTCAGGAATAATCCAGATTTAAAAAAAAAGTTGATTGAGTAGTTTTCGGAACAATGAAACGAAGATTCAGCCACTGGCCCAGTGCTGATGTAGCAAGTGAGAGTTTTCGACGAGGATGTAAACTTGAACTATGTTTGCGAGTATGCGTCTGGTTGGTTGCAGCAATTTAAGTTGCAGCATAGGATTCAGCAATTACATATTTGTGGTGAGTGTGCCTCAGCTGATCATGAGGAGGTTAAACAATTTGTTAAAGAATTATATCTCCTGATTTTTGAAGAAAACTTAACATTCCAACATATTTTAATGTGGTTGAGATGCCCATGTTTTTGAGATATGTGACTGCAGATGAAAATACCATAAAGTGAGATAAAAACCCAAAAGAATTGCTCACAGTTTGAGCTTGAATACATGCTGCTGGCACGCACTAATGCAAGTTGCTGGCTATTGGGAATATTGCAAAGACCAATGCATTCAAAAGAATAATATATTTCTTATCTAACAAAAAGGCTTGTGTAATTCGAGAATTTATCACAGAATTGTTTGAAAACTATTTTAAACCTGAAGCAAGAACACATTGTAATGCTGTGTCAGTCTTCTGGAAAATGTCAAATATCTTCTTTTTTCGACAACTGTAGGTACTGCTCATTTTTCAGCTTGTATACCAGTAAAAAATAAAGTTCACATTCGTTATTTGCATCTTAACTGCACCTTTCCCCAAGAACAGTAGCTATGATGAATTCAAAGGTTTCCAATTCTTAAAAAAAAATATTTTAAGTTGAAAGTTTGGATCTGTTGGCGTATGCCAGAAACTTTGATGCAAAAACAGTTTAGAACTTAGAATAATTTATAAAACATTATAAAATCTTATTGTTGATACTTATAAACATTTTAATAGTCTTTAATTACAAGATTCAATTGAAAATACATTAGATCTTACTCTCTCTATAGTATTTGTATAATTTTTCATTTACAAAAACATCACTCAGTTATGTTATAGTACAGTCATTCAGGGTAACTTTGAACCATAGGGTATAACTTTGCGCCACCTCCTAGTTTTCAGTATATTTGGTTTTAAAGAGCTACTAATGATCCACTGCTGAAAAATGCTGGCAAGATTGTGAAATTGGATTTTTGCTCTATAGTTTAGAAAATGAATTGGCAAAATAGTACATAATTTATTTGGCCATTCAGTTGTTTTTCTGAAGTACTGTTTGCAAGTTCTATTTTAATGCTTATTTGAAGTTGATGTAAATCAACTAATTTATGCAAGTAAGCATCAACTTACCACTTCATCAGTTATACAATTTTCTGAAAATAGTGAAATTGTTAATTGCCGATGATTATTTATTTACTAACATTTGGTAAAAAGCAAAAAACTAAGACACTATCATTTTACCATGTATTCAGTGTAACTTTGATCTGGTTCAAAGTTAGGCTGATGACAGTGTGTAATGTATACACTGCTCATATAATTCATATTTTATTCCAATTTATTTTTGGTTTTGTTTTTAAATACATTTATATACATAAAAAAAAATTAAATTTATGGAATCTTCCCTTGTATGCGAAATCCGATAAAATGAAATATTGAGAGTGAATTCAAGAAGTACCTAAAATTATTAAAAATAATGATTTATCAGTCATTCACAGAACTAAAAAAAAAATCTGCCTACCTGTGATGGCTATAAAAAGCGTTTCAGTTGAGGAAGTGAAAAATTTCTATGCCCAAAAAATAAATGGTAAAGGAATACATATAGTGAGGACATGAGGGGATAGTCCAAAGTCCTCTACCATATGAACTCCTGGTAGACAGCAAGAGTATAAGTCCTAAACCAGATGATCCACCTGATGGCTGTGTGGCTAGAGCTCAGGACCCGCATGCCAAAGGTGCCTTGTTCGAATCCCGGGTTAGTCATGGGAGTTCGTTGTAGTTCGGAATCCACATTAAGCTGTTGGTCGTTGAGCGTATACCAACCAATCTGAACTAGATGATGCAGATGACAGTGTATGTACAACACTATCATTTTCAGAGATGAAAGTTGGACATTAAGGACATGATAGAGGTTTATACTGCTGAAATTGTTGTGGAGAATGTTACTGAAAAATCAGAGATTGTTCAAGTGGTGGCTGTTGAACATATCAATGAGGCAGGAATTTTATACTTGGAGCATGCAAGTGTTTTAGATTTTGGTTATTACGGCATATGCAAAGTTTACGACGACGTAATTATTCATTACGATGGAGAAATGTACCTAGAACAAAATGACAAAAAGACAATGTGATATTTGGTGATTCATGAAGAAATCTGGTGCATATTGGAAATGGCCCAATATCAATGGTGATCTATGGTATGAAAAATTAGGCGTGTTTAAAAAAATTATCTCCAGAAATTATTATTCTAGCTAGAAGATGAGATGTTTTTCACATCAATAATTCTTTCTTTGATGCAAAACTATCAATCTGAAGAATGCCAAAGTGAAATTTTATGAAGTTTGAACTTTGTTTTTATATTGTCATACTATTTCTAACATTAAGAATAGAATATTTGTGCCACGTTGTGACTTGCAAACACCATAGTACTTAACTAATAGCATAAGGGCATAGCATAAGGGCGGCCTATCAGTTTTATTATTTTCTATTTATCTTTTCAATTTTTAATTGATAAAATAAGTTTATATTTAAGTGAATGAACTGAAGATTGTTTTTTCACTATATTTGCATGTTTAAACTGAACAATAAATATGGTTTTTTTTTTGCAATATATTCATGTGATTTATCATCCACTGTTCCTACCTAATATATTCTTTGTGGTGTTATTTAAAATATACAAACTTTAGGGTGTTGAAAACTGCAGCTGATGATGTTTCAAATATTTAGAAACTTAATTTTACTAGTTCAAATATTGAATAGTCCTAGATTGAATAAAAAAAAAGGTATTTTATATGGAACTTCTGATAGTAGTTCAAAGTTACCCTAAATGCCAGGGTAACTTTGCACCGGGTTATTTTCCTATTACTATTTGGTGCTTTCATCATCAACATTTACGAATTTGTGTAAATTAAAATATAATTTAGGGGTTATTTTTCCATTTTATGCCATTAAGTCTGAAAATACTATAAAAACATAAGTGGGGAAGATGAAAATACTGAAAATGTGTTTCATAGTTACCCTGATTGACTGTACCAATAATGTAGGCATTTCATTTAGTGAATTATTTTCTTAAAAAATAATAGAAAATTTGAATCTTATTTCTCTATTCCATTTAAAAACAAATTTAGGATTCAACATTTGAACAAGAAAACAAGTTTTGCAGCTTTTTCTAAACCCAGTCTGTTACGTAGTTTTGATTGTACAACTCCAAAAAAATTCTTGACATTCATTATAGCTACGTTTGCTATAAAAATTACCTCAACTTCCTTCAATACATCAGCATTAAACTTTATCTTTAGAATGGAAAACTTATAGCTCTAAATTTCAATATCAGAGTTTACCTATGTGCACGGCAGTACATCCGCCAAGTTCACTGCTAGTCTTCTTTTACGGGAAGCAACTCAGCAGCATTTTGACCATTCATATCTGCGCATTACAGAATACTTGAGAGCTGAAATTTTTTTATGGGTAGCTGTTAGCCACTTTAGTAAGAACCCTAAATTTCAAGTCCCCAATTATATTGGTTAAATCAAATTCGAAATTGATATTATTGATAATCAAATTCGAAATTGATATTATTGATAATCAAATTCGAAAATGACAGAAAACAACATATTTTGAGACCCACCCACTCTCTTGCTGATTATCAAATTCCTAAGGTACTTCTAGTAGAGCTAGAACTATGAAATTTGGTATGCTTGTAAGGTTTAACACATATTTATAAAGGAAAAAATCTAAAAACCATGATTTTGCTATAGATTTAAAATATTTTATATTATCATCATTCACATTGAATGCATAAATACTTCATCAACTGTGGTCCGGTAAATTGAATTTCTTAGAAAAATCCTGCTAGTTATACTTTGCTGAGAATGTTTTTTTGTTTTTTTTAATCTTACTTAAAACCAAATTAAAATTTAAATTAAAAGAATAAAATACTCAGCATAATTCTAAAGTTCTCGTAGTTGACCGCCAACAAAAAGTGCATCAACAGTCGACTATATAAGAAGTAATTGCCAAAAAATGTACTCTTCCATTAGACAGGTACCAGTTGGCAAGTTGGCACCAAGCCTAAACGTTTACAAATTTAAATGACGCATTAATATATCGCCACCCCTAAATGTTTACGGTTTGTTATAGGGCAGCTAAAATAACCCTATAATGGTTTATTATAGGAATTATAAATGATTTAAAAATTGCTAGTTATGATGAGTCATTTGTGCTCAATTTGGCATTTTTTTTCTGGTACCTGTCCAACGGAAGAGTACTCCAAAAAGAGATGCATACTTAACCCTTGCAACCCAGAAAGTTTTCTTGCAAGTTTTAAAATTATGGAAACTAAATATTTTTAAACTAGCTATCAGTATACAAAATAAATAATAAATGTTGTATGATGAAGGGATAAAAATTAAGAGGCTCTTTAGACAAACAGCAGATTTATTCGTTCCATTGAATATAACTAGGTTCTTAAACCTAAACTAGAAGAGATTACTTTCACGTCCGTTCACCATCACTCCCTAAATCATACTCCTTTTCCCTTCTCTCCACTTTCCTGTTGGCGATGAAATTGCCGCTAGGGGATTACATTAAAGGCGACCTCTATATCACTTAGGATGCCACACTCTGCTATCTTGACTTCTAACTGTGCAAGTTTAACTTTTTCGTATTCTATTTTATTATGTTCAGCTTGTTTTTGTTTTCAAACTTATCATGTTCGATTTGTTTTTGTTTTTCAAACTTATCATGTTCAATTTGTTTTTATTTTTCATTAGCCTCTTGGGCTTTTCTATCCTCTACCACTGTTGTTATTAGTAAATCTTTAACAAAAACTGGATCTTGAACGAAAATTTCACTTTTTTTCAATTAAGTCTTTTAATTTTAGAATTGTGGTACCGTCCGGTACAATGATATCTAACTCAACGGCGACATACACAAGGTCTTCCTTTTTTGATTTTTTAAACATAATTGATAATACAATGGTTCCTACCTGCGTTTCTTGATTTTACTTCACTTTTGGAGTTGTATCCATTTTATGTTGTTGCTCTTTCGAAGAGTACTCGTTGCTTCTGGTTTCTGGTTTGCTCTTTTCTGCTTAGTTGATTGATGTGGAATAACTGTGCTGGCTTCGTTTAACTTCTGCTTGATAGCTGAAGTGGAACTTGTTCGGCGAAGCGAGTGTATTGTAGTTGTAAATTTGATTTGGCTCAGGATGCTAGATCCTTGCTGGCTATGTGGAATAACTGTGCTAGCTTCGTTGAACTTCTGCTTGACGGCTGAAGTGGGACTTGTTCGGCGAAGCGAGTGTTGTGCAGTTGTAAAATGACGATGCTGGTTGATGAGTTTGCCTTTTATTTGTAGATTCCACTGGTGATTGCTGCGGTAATTCGTGAAGAGGATTTTGGTTTGACCTCTGGATGCGTGAAAGTTCAGTTCTTATTTGCTGCTGTAAATTGTAAAGAGGATTTTGGTTTGATCTTTGGATGCGTTCAGTTCTTATTTGCTGCTGAAAATTTTGATGTTTGAAAAAATATTTTTTCCATTGTATTCTCGCGGGTAAAAAGCACGGCGAGCTTGTATGATGAAGGGGTAAAATGAAGAGGCTCTTTAGGCAAACAGCAGATTTATTCGTTCCATTGGTTGTAACTTGGTACTTAAACCTAAAATAGAAGAGGTTACTTTCAAGTCTGTTCATCTTCACTTCCTAAATCATACTCCTTCTCTCCACTTTCCTGTCGGCGATGAAGTCGCTGTTTGGGGATTACGTTAAAGGCGTCCTCTATATCACTTAGGATGCCACATAAATTTAAACTTAGTACTGTAAAAAAAGAAGTGAAATCCCAATAAAGGCATCTCTGTAAAAAAAGCACCAAGTTCTTCATGCAATAGCTATGACCGTGAAAGTTTTGAGGTTTAAAGTAGAGCAAGTTTGATGTTGCTGTAAATTACAGGCAATGAAATTTAGTAATATTTTCTTCTCAAAGTCAAAACCCTCCTTCATAAGCCTAAATATCCAGCTACAAAAACATTTGTGCCACTTGGGCATTTTGTGTCACAGCACCAACACGGCAAACAAATTATCCAAAATGGATAATAACCAAGAGTCACAATCATTTTTGTAGCTGGATATGGAGGCATATGAAGGGGGGTGGATGCCTGTATATAGCAACGTCAAACTTGGCTCTGTATTAGATCTCAAAACTTTTCACTGCCATAGCTATTGCATGAAGATCTTTGGTGTTTTTTTACAGAGATGTTTTTGTTGGGATAAGGTATGTTTACAAAACTTTTTCTTAGCAAATTTCAATGCCAATTTTTTTCATCTACTGATTGTTCATGATCATCTTTATCTACAACTTTTGGATGTAACAGAAATTTTAAGCTTTTGGGTGTAGTTAAATATTTTAAAATTATTTTTTAATAAACCCAATCGGGTTTTTCGAGGGAAAAAATCAGTGGGTTTAAACCATGCCAACCCTGTTTAAACCAGCATGATACTATAAAATTCTTTGATAAAGATCTCTTATAAAAATATTTTGTGAGTAATGGAACAGTGCATTGCTTAACTTTTATAAAAGTTCTATTATCATAATTAACCCCTTCATTCTATATTTTCAAAAAGGTTTTTGTAAAAAAAAAAAATCTAATAGTGGCTTGCTGGTCTTAGTACAATTTGTTGACTTATGATACCGTCTTATATAATTGAATTATTTAAGTTTTATGTAATTAATCTAAGTATCCAAAGAAATAAACCAACTTTTTTTAATTTTAAAATTAATATCAATTTTCACAGGAAGTAATCATGGAAAAAATGAGCCGATTGGTAAAGAAGCTAAACTCTCTCAATGCTTTGTCAGAATTGGACCAATCCAGGGACTCAAGTTCTGATGTAGATTCCGACCCAGTGTATTTTAACAGTTGGCCTTTGTCCAGATTTTGTAAGTATATTCACAAATATACTTGCAGCCTAGTCTTTAATCTTTATGATATCATACTTCAGTGTCTTGTTAGAAACAAAGTGAAAAATTCATTTTATAAAACATAGATCGATCGATACCCTTAAAAACTGATCAAAGTGGAATGGTCAAATCCTACTTAATTAGTGTTGCGATCAATTTTCTTGTTGGTAGACCAAATAGATTTTAGCTCAAAATTGCAATTACATCTGATCATTTTTAATAGATAAAAAATTAACTTTTAAGTATTTTAATCCGCATATTATCATTGGAGGATAGTGAGAGAATCTCACCTAAGTTTCTAAAGAAACCATTAAATCTAATGCATCCCACACTAAGGGTACAAATATTGTTAGAAGCTATGGAGATATACTTGTATGTTACTTGGTGGATACCTTTCATATAGAGTGTATTAACACTAGACATTGGTGTATGGTGGGGTGCTTCTCGCAAACATTTGTTCTCCTTCCACTTCTGCTCACTGAAGAAACTAAAACTATTGGATGAATACTAAGTACTCCTTGACCACAGAAACAAATTCCCCAACATAGACTACATAGCTTTCAAGTTTTTCTATTTTTATTAATTCGTCTGAAAAAAAAAGTTAGCACCATTTATTACATTTTAAAGAAATATTTTATTGTACTTGATGAGAACATTTTCTTTTAGAAATTTTGGTTTTAATCTTTTTAGTTCATTTTGAAAAAAGAAAGTATAAGCATAATATAAAATTTGTTAACTCTTTGGCAGATAGATGGAATTTTATCTGTATTTATTATTTTTTTTTTTCAATATAAGATAAACTTTTCTTGCAAAGACAAGGTTTAATTTACTAGCAGATGCTTCAATATTACCATTTTTAAAACAGTATGGTTAGATTTTTGATCGAGAAGTAAAACATTTTTTTATTTGAACAAGGCCAATTATTTTGATTGACTGTTGATTTCTTTTATTACAGTAATTGTTAGTAGTGATTACTTTAATAAAATTTTTCGACACATTTTGATCAGATAGTTAATACTTTTTAAATTTTAATATATAAAACAACATAATTGCGTACAATAAATTTTATTAACCAAGAAAAATGTTTGTAAAATAATGTAAAATCATCTTTAATAAAATATTATTAGGCTTAATTAGAAGTAAATAATTGGCCTAAATAATCAACGTCTATTTTAATCCTGAATTCACTACAATTAAGAAAGATAATTAACATCAATAATTTTTTATTGTGGCCATTACTTGACATGCTAAAAATGTTTCCTACTGTAAACCTACAGTAAGAAACATACTTGTATGTGCTGTATGTGAATTAATGGCTCTATAATCGTAGCATACATTGAGTACATTATGGTGGTGAAGGGTTTGTTATCTATGTGCACAGCAGTGCACCTGCCAAGTTCACTTGCAGCCTTCTATTACCGGAAGCCACTCAGCAGTATTTTGACCTCTCATATCTGTGTATTACAGCATGCCCGAGAGCTAAAATTTTTTTTTATGTGTAGCTGTTAGCCATTTTAGTAAGACCACTGTATTTCAAGTCTCTAATTATATTGGTTGTTGCGATAATCAAATTCGAAAATGGCAGAAAACAGCATATTTTGAAATCCCCTCAAAAACCTCTCACTGATCATCAAATTACTGAGGTATTTCTAGCAGAGATAGATTTGGTATGCTTGTATGGTTTAACATGTATACAAAGGGAAAAATGTAAAAATTAAGATTTTTACCTCCGAATCCTCTAAAGAGTAATTATGAGGTTCGAAATTTTTTAATCTCAATTCTAATACTTTTCTATTGGGGCTAGAATTATAAAACCTAGAATACTAGTAGTTCTTTGCATATATAAATTTAGGACAAACTTACCACACGCCGCAAAGCCTCTAAAATCAAGAAATATTTTTTAAAAAAGTGTACTTAACATTATAAAATCGACCATTGATGATATTTTATCGCCTACGAAATAATCGTCAATTGTTAATTTTTTTCCCCTTCTCCAACTTTTTTTGCATATCTAAATAAACTATTTACTTTAAATAATTTTATAATATTGTTATGATTTGAATTGTTAGACCTACGAACTAGAACTTGATGCAACTAAACTTATTACTATTCGTGTTTATATATTTCTGCTCCTTTCATGTGTTCTTGTTCAGAATAAAATGTTTTCTGGTACTAACAACAGCTCGGTTTATTCTCCATAACTTCTTAATACTGGCGAAGAGGCAGGTTCGCCTACAACGGAAGCAATAAAATAATTGATATTTCAAAAAAGATTCGTCTGCAATTTGATGCATTTCGGAATGGTCTTTTTTCCGTCTGTTCAACACAGCTGCCAAGAGCAACTTCCATGACTTTGTATGTTTTCTATGATTTCTGCTGAGTGGAAAGACGCATCGAGATTGCTTTTCATGGATTTCTGATTGCTGGGATGGGTTGTATTCTTACTTTTCTAAAGTTTAACTGCTAGTAAGTATTTTTATTTAAGTTTCATTATGTTATATATTAGTATTACTGTTCTTAAATGGCTACTACTATGCAATATTTTGGCTCTGTCGGTACTATTTCAGAGTTTGATGTTTCAAAACAGCAAAATATTGAGTTATATTTAGAACAACTAGACTTTTATTTAGAAGCAAATAATGTTACTGATGATTTTAAAAAAACGTGCGACGCCTTTAGCAGTGTATGGAATGAAAACACTTGGTGTTATTCGTAATCTTGTCACTCCGAATATACTTACTGAAGTTTTGTCTAAAGATATTGTAGAGAAACTTAAAACTCATTTTTGCCCTAAATCAAATACATTTTTTAAACAATTCAAATTTCATAAATGCAAGGGGAAAATGAACCGTTTAATGTGTATGTTGCTGAGCTTAGGAAATTAGCTGATGGGTGTAATTTCGATACTACTTTATTAAATAGGTTACGAGATCAAATTGTGTGCTTCATAAATGATGATGTTCAAAGGCGTTTGCTCTCGGAATCAGCGTTAACTCTTGACGCAGCTATTTCTATGGCTTTAGCGGCAGCTTCTCAGTCGAAGCTGATGCGTTCGGAGATTTTGCATGCCAGTAATTTGAAGCAATCCGTAGATTTGTTAAGGCATAAAAACCTGTAAAGGGTAAATGGCAAAATTCTAAAAATGAGACGTGGAAAGTTTGCGACAGTTGCGGATCCAATAATTTGTGTACAAAGGTAAAGGTCAAATTCAAAAAATCTGTTGGAAAAAGGGTTCAAACTCTTCTCATACAAATGAAATTGGGGTGCAGGAAGAATATGTTAATTCTTTTAATAGTTCTTCCTTTAAGCAAAAAATTGAAGTGCAACTAGAAGGGAAAAAATTAAGTTTTGAGATGGATTCAGGTTCTTATTATTCGATAGTTTTCATGAGTACCTTCCAACATTTATTTGAGGTTGAAAAGCCGATGGTTAGGGAAACACATGTCAAACTGCGGGATTTTCAGCAGAGCAAAATTTCACTCACAGGGGTTTGCAAAATTCCGGTTACCTTAAAAAACCGTAGAGTGAATCTAGAACTTATAATTTCAAGGGATCGTTGCACCAATATTCTGAGTTGTTCTTGGTTTAGTGCTTTAGGAATTTATTTCGGTGGAATAAACAAGACCAAATCTGAGATCATCAACGATTTACTTTACAAGTATCGTGATGTGTTTAGTGAGGGACTGGCTTCTTATTTAGGTAAACCTATCTCTCTACCTTTGAATCCAGATTTTCCCCCAATTTGATTCAAATCAAGAAATGTTCCCCTTGCTATGAAACCTAAAATTGAAAATGTGTTAGATAAGCTGCTTAAGGAAAGGGTGATAGAAACAATTACAGATCCTAAGTGGATAACGCCTGTGGTCCCTGTGATCAAACCGTCAGGGGAAGTAAGGCTATGTGGAGATTATAAGGTAACGTTAAATAAGGCTATGACTAACCACCCTTACCTCGTTCCTGCTGTGAACCATTTGATTTCAAACTTAAAAGGAGGGGAATTTTACTCGAAATTAAATTTAGCACTGGCTTACCTTCAACTTCTAGTTGATGAAAAGTCGGCTGAGGCTCAAACGATTATTACCATAAAGGCGTGTTCAAAATAAAATGTCTTCAGTTTGGAATAAACGTTGCTCCTGGCATTTTCCAAAATCTGATCGAAAACTTATTCCAGAATCTGGAAGGGGTACTTCCCTACTATGACGATGTGTTAGCTATGGCAAATTCAACTGAAGAGCTAGCTTCACGATTAGAAAAAGTTTTGGCTAAGTTGTAAGAGTGTGGGTTAAAAGCCAATAGAGACAAATGTCTTTTTGGAGTTCGAGAAGTTGATTTCTGGGGGTACTGGATAGATAAGAAAGGGATCCACCCATTTAAGTCAAAAGTAATTGCAATTCAGGAGTTCCCTGTGCCTGAGAACAAAACGCAACTCCAAGAGTTTTTGGGTTTATTGAATTTTTACCATGGATTTTTGAAGGGCAAGGCTACAATAGCAAAAGTCCTACATGGATTGCTTGATCAACGTTCCGAGTGGAAATGGACTAAAAAGCATGACAAGGCTTTTAAAACCCTAAAAAATCTGCTCAGTTCAGACAGCGTTTTGGTCCCCTTTGACGAAAAGCTACCCATAGTGTTTGCATGCGACACATTACCTTTCAGATTGGGCACCATTTTAAGTTACATCCTTCCTGATGGAAAAGAAGAACCAATTGTGTTCACGTCTTGTACCCTAAGGTCTGCCGAAAGCAACTACACTGAATTATTTTCGGAGCAAAGAAATTCCATCATTTTCTTTTTGGTCATAAATTCACCATTATCACTGACCATCAATCACTTTTGGAAATTTTCAGTAATAATAAACCTGCTAAAGAGATAATGTCTCCTAGGATGCTGAGGTGGTGTTTAATTCTAAATGCGTACAATTGTTCTCTTGTTCATAAACCAGTGAAAAAGATTCTAAATGCAGACGCGTTAAGTAGGCTACCTATGAAAAGTCAGGATTGTGAGGTTCCGTCACCGCTTGAAGTTCTCTTTATTGAGGAACTGGGAATCCCGCCATTGTATGCTACGGAAATTGCAAAAATGACACTGCGTGATCAAGCACTCTCTAGTTTGTTTTGAGGGGTTGGCCTATCAAACCACTAAGCTCAGAATTTCAAATTTATTTTTCAAAAAGGAACGAGCTATCACTTCACAGGAACTGTTTACTTTGGGGTAACAGAGTAATAATTCCAGCATCGGGAAGGTTCTGTTTTCTGAAAGCATTACACCTTGGTCATCCTGGAATTGAAAGAATGAAAATGCTTGTCAGCTCGTACATATGGTGGCCAGAGATAGACCTTGACATCAATTCCTTCGTCAAGGACTGTAAAACCTGCAAATCAGATACTTCCCACCCCGCAAGTGTCCTTTCCTTCACCACTCATACCAACATCCGTGTCTGCAACGCCATCTGCTTCGACATCTATGCTTTGACCTGAAGTAGCTGCAGAGCATGGTTCTGGTCAGGACTCTGGAGGATCCAACAATCATCATCTGGACCCTGCACCTAAACCACCTAGACACTCCTACAACTTATGGCCATGGAATCCTCAACGTTGATGGGGAGGAGTGTTACGATTTGAACTATTAGAACTACGAACTAGAACTTGATGCAACTAAACTTATCACTATTCTTGTTTATATATTTCCGCTTCTTTCATGTGTTCTTGTTCAGAATAAAATGTTTTCTCGTACTGACAACAGCTCGATTTATTCTCTGTAACTTCTTAATGATTATCATCATTCATATTGAATGCATAAGTACGTCATGGACTGCTGCCCAAAAAACTTAACTTTCTTAGAAAAATCTTGTGTAATTCTCCACGAATTGGATGTTGTTGAGAACGTTTTTTTAAAACTTCCTTAAAACCAAATAATAAAAAAATAATGGAGTTGGCTATTTATATAGTTCTCGTAGTTAACCGCCAACAAAAAGTTTGCCAACAGTCGACTGTGTAATAAATAAGTACCCTCCCTCCAAAAAAACATGTATGCTTAACCCTTTTAATCCCAGGAAGTTTTCTTGCAAGTTTAAATATAATGAATACTTAACATTTTAAAACTAGTTGTTGTGGAAATAAGTAATAAATTTAAAAATAGTAGTTATATCCCAACAAAAACATCTCTGTAAAAAGGCGCCAAGTTCTTCATGCAATGATTATGGCAGTGAAAAGTATTGAGATCTAACGTAGAGCCAAGTTTAAAGTTGTTGTAAATTACGAGCTATGAAAATTAGTAAAATGTTCTTCTCAAAGTCAAAATTCCCCAGCATAGGCTTAAATATCAAGCTGCAAAAATGCTTGGACTTGGCTATTGCGTGTAAGTAATCAGAATACGTAATGGCCAAGTGTCATAAATATTTTTGCAGCTTGATATTTAGGCCTATGCAAGGAAATTTTGACTTATAGAAGAACATTTTACTAATTTTCATTGCCCGTAATTTACAACTTTAAACTTGGCTCTACTTTATATCTCAATACTTTTCACGGCCATAATCATTACATGAAGAACTTGGTGTCTTTTTACAGAGATGTTTTTGTTGGGTTGTATATTCAAGATACTTCATAGTTTCAACTTCTTTAACCCTTTATTTACTCATGGGACTTGCCAAGTCCTGTCATGGTATTATATTTTTCATGATACTGTATTAATTTAAACACTTTGAGACCGATTGGGACTTTGAAGTCCACTTCTATGAATTATTATATGGCAGCACAAGCTTATTTCTCTTTATGAAAATTAAATATTTAAAAAAGTTAGCTCTGATTTAAAAAAATTAAGTAAATAAAGGTTTAAAATAAAATAATTCAAATTCGAAGAAGAAAAATTTTTAAATCTCAGAAATATATGTATATTTTCCTCATAAGTTAACTTATGAAAAGTAATCCCCATTTGTGCCACATTTATGCTACCAAATCCATTTAAATTTCAATTGCATCAAAAACAGCTATATTCATTGTTAATAATGCTATAAATTAAGCTTAATATGGATGTAAAACAAAGCATACATAATTTTTCAAGCAATTTTGAATACACTAGAAAAAAACGACAATTTCTTATCACCAGATATTGCCGAGTTACATTACTAGCCAATTCTTGATTTAACTTGTTCAACCTAGTATGTGCAAATTTTTTTTCATAATATTTGTAGTGATTGCAGGTTTACCTATGAACACCTAATTATATTGTTTTTTTCTAGATTCAGAACAAATGTTAGCCTTGTAAATAATTTTCTATGCTTTTGTAAAATTCTCCAACTTTTTAAAAATGTGTTTAGATATTTTCCCAAGGAGGTTGGTATGCTATGTCATACTATTTTTTCATACTTCTTATATTTATATTTTGTTAAACTCATATATTTATAAAAATACACCCACACTATAATTGATGCATGGGATTTCTAAATTCATGGTATATGTATTAGTTGTTTTGTTTAATTTATGCTTAAATTAACTTGGAAGTAATTTAAGTGCTCATTCAAATTATTTCAAAAAGCTTCAAAAATACTCCAAATATTGCTGTTTGAAAATTGCTTCTGTTTTATTGTTGTATATTTCTTAGATGCGATTTATAGTTTTGTAAATTATTTTTGCGTGGTGCAATACTGCTAATTTAATTATGGTAATCAAAGGCTGACTGTATCATGCTTTTAGAATCTAGATACATATTTTACTGTATGGGAATGTTCAAACTATATTTGTGAGATCAATTTCCCCAACATCCATTTAAAACAAAATTTGCATCCAACATTAACAACTAAATGCACAAGCTTGTTGTGTATGTTCACACAACACAGCATTAATCTAGATATAGGGTAGTGAATGATAAAGAAACATAAAAAAATATAAACAAAGTTTGCAGTAAAATGTTTGTCATGTTGAAAAAGTTACATGAATAGATGTTTTTGACTCTGCCATCAGGAACTTTATAATGTATTTTAACTGTTTTGTTGCCAACTCTTTAAATTTGGTTTCAAATATCTATGCATGTTCTATCCCAACTCTTTTTTTTTTTTTTTTTTTTGGTATTTAAAAAAAATCTTTTTACATTATTTTATATTAATTCTTAATTTGCTTTCATGGGCTTTTATTCCACCCTGTATTTTTTTAATTCAGTAAGCATTTCGCAAGGCTTTAATGTATGACTGGCTAAAAAGGATTTTTGGTGCTGTCTCAAGAAGTATGACATATCTAGTGTAAACAACTTCCAGGGACCCCAAGAATTTACTTCAAAAATACATCTTACATATATTGGAAATAATGCAGAATAAAGAAGTGTAATACATTGTTTCATTACAGAATCTAGTTACTTACAGTATCGTTGAGTGGAGAAATGATGCACATTCTATAAAAGTAGCCACTTGCTTTAAAAAGAGAAATGGCTCACCATATTGTTAAAAAAATAATAAATTTTGAGCTTAAATGTTTACTCATTATTTTATATCTTACTAAGATCAGTATTGTAATTAAATTATAATAATTTGTGAGGAACTACTTTGAGAATTTTTTATTTTTTTTAATATTGTCATTGTACTAGATTAAACTAAATTAGAGTGCAAAGCCATGTGCACTTAGACCATATCAGCTCATGGTACCTCTCATACAAATTTATAAATACCCTATGCATACCAAAATAGTGTTATTAACTTACAAACAGTCTGAGAAGGAGACATTACAAATGTATCTGCATATCACATACTCGACTATTTAAGTTGTTTCAAGATGGCTCCCGAGACAGTGACTGGTCATCAAGCAATCATGAGGATTCTACAGGACTTCCTATATCCAAGTATAAACTTGTGTTTTATAATTCCCTTTATAGAGTGTATAGATTGTCTCACATATCCCCATTATTTGATAAATCCTTATCTGAGAGATCCCTGACCTTTTAAGCATTGACATCAAGTATAAAAATCAACACAATAAGCATTGTTAACTTGCATTTGATCCTTTTTGACCTTCCCATGTATTTAATTGTAAGAAAATCTATTACATTATGAGTTTATACCAAACTTTGAATATTATTAAGAATTGTATATTTTTTAGGTGAGACTGCAGAAGAAATAGAAGAAATGTACACGAAAGAATTTCGAGTGAAATCAAGAATAATTAAAGAAATTTGTACTCTTACAAATAAATCTGCACTTATATTTGTTGAAACTTGTTGGAAATGTGAAACAAATATAGACAGTGATAGAGTCAATGAATTATTAGGTGGTATTATAGTTGAATTAGATCTTTTTTCTCAGTTGTCATAGCTGTATAAAATAAATTGTGATATTTTTTGCATATGTAACAATTGCATCGTTTATTGTAGTAACTGCAAAATGTCTAGTTTTTAGATAATTAAAAACACCAATTTCACTCCTTTAGAGATTTATTTCGAAACAAAATTAAAAATATTGGATACAAGAGATGACTAATAAACTTAGGAGGTGAAGCAAGTTCGTTTGTGGAGGTGGTGAAAAATTTATTTTTAACCCTACAGTTATGAAGTTTCTGCAACAAATTCCCCTTCCCTTTTTCAATGGTTTCCATATCATCAATTATTAATAATTCAAATTAAAGATAAAAGTAAGAAACTCATGACTTTATTTTTTAACAATTTATAAACATTAATAAAGGGTTTTATCTGTTTTACAGAAAAAAAACTAAGCATTAATCAGTGCTCCTAATAAACCACCATAGTGAGTCTCCTTGACTTCAGGCCATTTGTTGTGTTCTTTAATTTCAACAACAAATTTCATCTGGATGGGCATTGCCATGCTGATTTTTTCCTCTTCGGTCTCTAGTCTTGTATTTTGAATGAAAAGATTACAAAGTGTGCAGATGCATTCTGCTGGTATACCATGTGCATTAATAAAAAACATTTTTAAAAATAGGTTGAACCACACCTCTAATTTGGAGATGATAAACGTGCAAGTTTTTCTTCTTTTGAAATGTTTTGGAGTTTCATAGCGATTGGTAGAAAAATCTACCTGGTCATCAATTAAATTTGAAGCATCAGAATCTTCAAGTGGAACAGGAGTTTTGGACACGGATCTAGCTCTAAGGTTGATCTTTTTATACTCGATGAAGGCCTGGAATTGGGTATCATATGTTTTTACTTTAATTATAAACCATTCCAAATTTCATTGAAAAACATTTATGGGGTCAAGCAAATAACATTTGTTAGAGCATTTGTATAGAATTTCATTTGGAATAGCTTTGGGACAATTTCCTTACCTTTATAATTCAAGTACCCTTTTCATGAAATTGTGCGTTTCCTATTCGATGGTATTTGTAAGTATTTGCATGGACAATACCTTTCCTTCTTTAACATGAAGTTTCCATGAATAATTTTGAATCTCTAGACATTTTTTCATACTTAAAAAAAGCACATAATAACGCCATTAACACTGTGAAAAATATCTTAAAACTGAACAAACGATTACTAAGAAAGAAGCAATCCGAATCATGCTGCACAAATGTTGATGTGCTCCTACAGCAACCCTCATTAAATGCAGAAAGCCTCTAACTTATGTCACTTGATGGGTTTTTGTCCTAAATAAATATTTTTAGACTAGTATAAATAAATGTTGGTTGAATTCTGAACCAACAAACTTACAACGTGTGTAAATTAAGTAATGAGACTGGTTTTCTAGTGTTCGATCTGGTAACACTGAGGTTGCGGCACGTAGAGGGTAGGCAGGTAAACATTTGATATGCGTCCAGTACAAGATTGAACATGCTAGAGTTGTTGCGCTGTTCGTAGTTAATTTTTTTGCGAGAAAGGTTTTTTTTTAGTGCGTTCTAAAAATGAGTGATATCAATTTCGAACAACGTTATGCTATCAGGTTCTGCTTCAGACTTGGACACAGTGCAACGGAAACATTTGAAAAACTGTATCAGGCCTATGGAGACAGTGTCCTGTCGAGAGCCCAGGTTTTTAGGAGGTTTAAGTAATATAATATAAGTTTATAGTAATATAATATAAGTTTTTATAATCAATTGAAGACGAGCCTCAAGATTGAGTCACAAAAAGTTTGTGCCTCAAGGCAAAATGGTTAATCAACATTTTTACCGACAAGTTCTCGCGAGGCTTCGAAAAAGGGTCAAGCGTGTGAGACCAACCATCAAAAACATGTGGGTGTTGCATTGAGACAATTCTCTTTGTCACACCGCGATTTCTACCGATAAGTTTTTGGCCAGTAAAAGCATTCCTATGGCTCCTCAGCCTCCTGATTTGAGTCCATGCGACTTTTTTCTGTTCCCAAGATTGAAAAATCATCTCAAGGGACGTCATTTTGCGACATTGGAGAATATTGAAACAACCGTACATCGAAGAGCCACTCATGTTACATTCTTGTGAATAATCCCAACACATCTTTAGAAACTTGGTCTTTTTTTATTTACTTATTTCAAAACATGGCAAATATGTCGATTATTTTACAAATTTTTAAATGAACACTTGCTAGAATGTGAAAAATTTTACTGTAATATTTCAAACTCACAAACCAGAATAGTCACTGTGAAATCAGATAGCAATTAACCTGTGACGTCATATGCATAATCCTCATTTAATATACAAAAGAGTTTTTTGTCATAGTAGTAAAAAAATACTATGGCTGAAAATCTGGCAACCTTTGTTTTGAGAGTTGAGTTAGATTCAATATTGATTTGAATGCTATTGTTTGCAAAGATCATGTGCTCATTCATGTTTTCAGGAAAATAATTGATAGTTATTGATTTTCTGGATCACCGGGAGGTCAGTGAAGACAGAGTCTGGAAAATTTTAGTTTACCACTCTACATGTACTTACACTCCTTTTGACATCCAATCGCCATCACTGTTTGGAAACATTATGCGGAATAGAAGGCAGTTTTATAAAAATACTTAGCTTCACAATATGGAAGTGCATTTCAAATTTGAATCTAAGATGACCATTCGTCACAGCTTGCTGGAGAAAGTTGTCATATTTCAGTCCTTGTTACTATATGCACATATAACTAGGTAAACAATTTTTTGAGGATATATAATTTTTTCAATGTCAGCCCTCATGCGTTGCAAGTATGCGCTAACTTGTTTTACCAAAACACAAACAAAAACCTGTGTGTGAAACTATTGAATTAGAAAGGAAACCCAATTACAAAATCTTGTTTCATTCATTGAAAATCTTGAGTAAAATAATTAAAAATTTCGACAAAAATCACTCTCCTAAAATCTTAAAAAATATTTATGATCTTAAATATCCTCATGCGTTATAAAATTTGTCTGTTTTTATCAATCAGCTACCATTTAAAAATTCATAATTATTCTTAAGAAGATATGAAAACTTTATATAGATCTTACTTAGTGGCAGAGATTGAATGCAAAAAAAGTGTGACTGCATATGGAAAAATTAGTAATAAAACATTCGTTTGGGATTAGTTGGATGCTAATACACAAGAAATTTAATTGCCACTAGAATGAATTCCTGGAATCTGCTTTAGAGAAATGGTAAGAATATTTTCAAATAAGATACACATGGAAAAGAGACGAACAGTTTGTAAAAAAACACACAGCTACCAAATATCTTGTGAGGGTTTGGTTTCAAGTTTCATCAAAGTAAGTTCGATCTTCGATAAAACAAATATCTTTTCCTGATCAAAACTTTTTGTTTTGTTTTCAGATAGCAGAAATATAAAATCACTTTTCGCTTCAGTTTAATGCAGAGAAATTTAGTTGCCAACTAAATTCTTGAGAATAATAGTTTTTAGAAAAAAAATTAGTACACAATCATTACGAAACAGCCTCATCCATATAAAATTTTAAATGAGGAAAAGATAATATTTACAGTTCTGCATTGTTTTACTCAATACTATTTATGGATTGTCAAAATCACCTCTTAAAATGTAACCGTAACGGATCTTATTTTTTTTATTTATTTTAAATACTTGCGTTGAACTTACAAATACTGCCTTTATTTCTTTTATTGGGTGCGTTCGTAAACGTAATTTTTTTTGGTTACGAAACCCGACTAAACTGAAACCGGTTTAAATCGTTAAGTCAGTTCTCGGCGTCTTTTACGAACGTCCAGTTATGAAGAGCGTCGTCTGCTATTTGTTTACATTGGAAGAGTTTAAAATTTACAAAAGAGCACTTTTACCGTAAAAAATGAAGGGACGTTTCGTTTTTTGATTGCCTCGTGTACAAATATAAAATTCGCATGAACATTATTTTACATATGTCAATTAAAATGCTATTTTTTTTTTAATATAAATATCATCTACTTATTAAGATGTACAAAAATATTGGTTAATTTTTAGAATGTATCAAGCTGTTTTAACATAAAAAAAAACAAAGACTTTGTGTTTAGAACTAAATTAAAACTTTTGAAGTTTATGCACTGTTGATGATTTAGTGTTAGCAAGAGCTAAAATATGTGTAACAATATGCAATTGGATTGAATGATAAAGGATAAACACAAATATGAATAAGATATTAAAATATAAGTTGAAACCATATTGTTACCCAAAGAGAAAGATGATCTCAAATTGAACTTAAAACACATGAAATATTTCACATTAAAAAGCTTGGAAGGAGATTTTGCTATTCAATAATAGTCAGAAATGGAAAAAGTCTCCAGCACATTAAAAATGCTGTTTGTAATATTTTTTAGTTCTTCTGCACTAATGCAACTGTTTACTTGGAAATCACCAAATTTAGAAAGCATATCAATCCCGATACCAGTAGCAAGTTTGGAACAGAAGCAGTATAAGATACCACAAGAGATTTTTTTAGCTGAATTGGTGGTGGTGTTGTTGTTTTGTTCAATTTCTGAGTACCTCTAGATGGTTGTTTGGAAGAGTAATTAAAATGCGCTATACGCCCCTCCCCTTGGAAACTTTACAAAATGCCGCCAAGTTGAATTGACACTACTGAATTGTACCGGTTTGTCAAAATGGATGCCAAGTTGTAATAGAACCATACTTGGTGCAAAATCGCCAAAGAAAAAGGGAGAAGGGGCATATAACGCATTCTTACTGGATGAGTTATCACCAATTTGGCGGTTTTTATCTGGTACACTTCTAGCGGATGAGTACCGATATTATTTAATCGAAGCTGCATTTCCCTTTTTAAGAATTTTGTTTGCACCCTACTTCCACATTTTTATATTATTGTTGCTAATTGCTAAATCGCAATTAATTTGTTTACATTGTACTTTCAACGTTTTATATTATATACGTTACGTAAGGAGTTAAAGTGTTATGTCCCCACTGCGTTTAGTTGCAAAGGAAAAAAAGTTAACAATCGAGACATATATACAACTTTTTTTTCCCTATATTCGAGGTGGTGGCTAGAGTGAATTATGATTTTTCAAAGGGCGAGGACACCCGAACGGTGATCTTTTGGAAGCAAAAAGGTTATATACTAGCGTGTGGATGTTCAGTACAAAACACTAAATAAATCTCATTTTGCTAACCTGCCACATAAAACCACAACTTAAATAAAGGTAAACTAAGTGCCAAAACTTCACCCACAACAGTACACAAGTACATCTTTTTAATTGTTCACCTCGAAAAAGATTCTTGGCTACATAAAAAGGCTTTTTTTTTACTGTCACGACTCTGATTATGTTTTTCAGCCTTTGATATATTAAAATTTTTACTGTAAAATGTCTCTACTTGGCTGAAAAATAAAATTTAAAGATGGGAGGAGGGACTAAAAACACAAATATTTTGGAGATTAATGATACCTTGCAAGAAATGATCTTTCACGGACATTGAAAACAATTATTTCCCACACATCCTCAAACAAGCTTATGCAGTGCTAAAATTGTTACCATGAATAAAATCACCATCAATTACCCTGCTTTTCGAGAAAATACCCATGCGTCCCTCCCTTCTAAAACCACCGAAATCCATCCCCCCACCACCACACACACACACTTTTAAAAACACTCAATCTGCCTAAAAACTACTAATGAAAAATAACATTAATCTTTAAATGTAGCGACACTGAGAAGTGATTTAAGGTGTATATATATTATACTATTATGAAAATGTATTAAACTACTTTGTATAAAGATGTAAGTATTTTTATTAACAAATACTGCTATGCTTGGTCAACTTTTAACTTTGGAGGATCTTTCTTTTAAGTTAAATTTCTATTCTTGTTTCATAAAAAGAAAAGCCATTTTTTAAAAAAACATTTTGGAGTTCTCTATTAATTTAATTTCATGAAAGTATGTACATTTACAAGCACTATTTAAATCCAAATAAACAGTTTTGTGTACAATGTTTAATCATTACTTCACTTAATCTTACTTCCAAGTATAAAACTGCATTACAGAATATTCATTAAAAAAACAATAAATTTTGGACCCTTGTTCAATCTTAGAGTTAGGAAGTATAAATTATTTCCTTACTAGTTAATATTTTTATTATAAGTTAAAAAATTATAAAATTTATAGTTGAATATGGGGATATCTTACCACTGCTTGTTTTAGAATTGAGATGTTTTATTCAAGTCTGCAGAAACATGTAAAAAGTGTATCTTAAAGCTTAAAAAATTATTCTACAATTTCATATTTACTACTTGGCATTCCTTTTCACAAATGGTAACAAACAAAAGTACATATTTTAATTATACTATTTCTAACAATAATGGTGCATGTGCTTCTAGTAGTTTTTTTTTTTATTAATTTCTAATTACTCTATATTATGACAGTTATTTATAAATTAACTATTATAAGATTTTACATTGATGGCCAAAAACTGAGTTGTTGCGCAGTTCCTGCAATTTAAATAGTATCTTTTTCCTTTTACACCTCCTAATAGTATATATAATAGCTTTTTTTAATCACTATGTTCCTACATGGATTTTAATTTTTCAAAGCAGGCTTTCACTAAAAATTTTCAAATAGTTTATCATACTAAATACTGTCTAAGATATAATTTGACATCACAAACATTGCTAAACAATTATTTTGAATTATTGACATAGCATGTGTATTTTTCAAATCTCGTACATCTTCGCGGGAATCTTCACTAAGGTGTTCATTGTCTAAAAAAACATTTTCAAAAAGTTACAATTATGATATGCATAGTAAAATTTAAACAATTTTTCATATACTTCCATTTGGTTTAAGTGTCCGTTGCCCCAGATTTATTCTTTGAAATATTTGCTATTATATTTTAGTAACATTAATCTGCTTATTTTCTTTTGAAGCACAGCAACAATTGTGTTAGTACATATTGGTTGGCCCACCTGATGGCTGTGTGGTCAACGCTCTGGCCTTGCATGCCAAAGATACAAATCCTGGGTCGTTGTGGTTCGGAATCCACGTTAAGCTGTAGGTCCAGACTTGATTAGCCATCATTGTGCATAAAAATAGATCGCCGAGTGTACAAACTAACCTATATCGGTTGTCGGACTGTTTGGTAGTTTTTCATGTTTTCTCCAAATCGAAATATGCAAGAATGGACCTAGTAAAGCCCTTGCACCATAAAACATCAACAACCAATTCGAAACACAAATATGAGAAATTTTCCCCTTCATAGACTTACACGAAAGTATCTCCTTTTCACAGAAATAATGACTTGACAATGGTTCAATACAAAAGCCCAAGGCAATTTTTAACCTGATCAATCAACTCTTTTGAAACAGTCGAAACAATTTCAAAAAGACAAATCTTTAAATGGGATAGAATTTTTTTTTAAATACATAGAATTGTAGTTTGCTAATGATTAATAAACACATAATGTTCATGTTGTATAAATATTAAAATATTTTCTTTGCACATAATTATGCATATCCACTCTTGAAGGAAAATTTCTGGCTATGCTCCAGATCAATTACATATAGAAGTAATAATAAGGAATGACATAACATTATAAAAAATTTAATGTAAAATTTAGTCTCATAAATGTATTTTTATTTACATTTTAAGACATTTTCAAAAGTTCTGTGTTCATAAAATTGAAACAAATTTAAAGACTAAATGTAATGCAACATTAATTAAATAACAGCTTTTTTAATGAGGTGGCCAACATATTAAAATTTGTTTCAAGTTAGTATTATAGAAAAGAAAACTTGGAATCAGCACTATCTGTACAGAAATAATGGGATTTGCGTTTAAAAAATTTCATTACTATTAGAATAAGTTTCAATATGAGCACAATAAATATTCAGTTTTAGTAACAAGATTTCAAAATATACAATAAGCAATGTTATCGTATAAATTTACTTTCAAGAAAAGCCGAAGAAGTATCAAGTTTGTGTATATAAATAATAAAAAAACATGTTAAACAAAGTAAATTTTATTGAAACCAATTTTCTCTTCAAAACTCGTGCAAATCCAAAAAATTGAGAAAAAAACAATAACTAATATAATAATTTCCACGCCAAATCAAAACATTCGAAAAACCTACACATTTACCAAGTCCAAACCCAAAACAAAGTATTTTCAGTGGGAAGGGAGAGGGGAAACACCAGCTCGAACGGAATAAACCGAAAGTTAACCAGCTTCCACCTTCGTTAAGAAAGTTCGATAACCAACTTAACTAGTTAAAAAAAATCGACTTTACGAACGGACAGTTACAAAACCAGTTAAGATTACGAACGCTTAGTTACACGGTTTTGCCTCAGGCTACATAACTCACTTTTTCAGTTCGACTTTACGAACCCAGCCATTATAAGGGTTTAGCAACTATTTGTCCAAAACACATTATTTTTCTATCAGTAATCTATTTTCTTTCCTGGGAATTTTCAATTTTAATTGAAAAAGACCAGTAAGTACTTTTTGCTAAGAGCTTAACATTAGTTTTAATAAACTTTGCTTGCTTAAAATTGCGTTGTTTTTTATCAATGCTTCACATTCGATATCCTGCAATTTATTACAAGAAGTCAAAATTTAATTCTGGGTTTTTAAATTCAAGGTGCTACGAATTCTTTCCATTCGAAATAAAACTTCAAAGTGACCGAAAATTGCTAGTCCTTGACTGTGATTGGTGCGGCGGGAAGGCTTCTGTGACGTCATGCATGCTAGAAGAAGGAACGGCGTCGGGGCATGTGCAAAAAGAAGTTGAAAAGAAACATTAGATGATTTTGTTTTGCTAATGTGTGGTCAGCGGAAGTCACTATCCTATCCGTAGCTTCTATGTATTCACAACATGGAATATGACAGTTGTCTGCTGGGCCGAGAACGAACTGTGACACTATATTCTATTTTTGGTGAGTTGCAGTTTGGAATTGATGTTACAGATCTCATCTTAGAAAGCGGTTCTCTTTTGGTATAGCATAAAAGGAACCGCCAACTAGGCCTAAAATGTGAGGGGAAATACGGCCCCTTAAATTTTTTTTTTGTTGTTGTTGTTAGATTGCTGAATACTATTTTTTACTTTTTGTACCTTGGTATTGGATTTCTTGAACTACCTCAATGAAATTTTTTATGCTTCATCTTATAAAAACGTAGAATTTTAATAAATCCACGTGCGTTTAACTAATGAAAATAAACATTGGCTCTTAAAACATACTTTTTTTTTATTTGAACATTTTATGACAATGTTTTTGCAATAAAGATCTCTTAGAAATTAGGAATAATCATCGTCTTTCCCCTGTAAAAGGATTATTTTATAAATTAAAAAACATTTTCTTATGATATACATCTAAACTAATAATTACTAAAAAGTTACATTTTAATGTTTTGTTAACTGAAATATTTTAATCCTTTCATATTTATTTTATTGATATTATGCCATCGTTTTTAATGATTCAAAGAATTATGATTGGAATTTTTTGAGTAATAGATGACAACATTTTTATTTTTTGTGTTTAGCATTTTGGATAACTAGTGACCTGTAAACTGAAATTTTTAAAAATAGAAATCGCAATTAAGAAATATAAAATTATAAGAATTGCAAAGATTTTTTTTTTTTTATATTTCTGGGATTGATACCTGAGCAAGTCCCTTTATTTTGAAACTCGTTTCTTATGTCTAAATGTAAAGACCAGTCCAAATTTTTTTTTAACTCTTTATATTACTTTTGTGTGGCATCAAGCACTGATTACATGCAAATCCACATCAATAAACACGATAGGTGCTATCGCAACCATGCCAACCTTCAGAATAACTCGCCAAATTGGCAGCCCCGATTTCGCATGTGTCTAAGACGCTGAATTGGCAACCATGTGCTTCGTTTCATATTTCCATATGGCGCCAAGATCAAGTAAAAGACAAAAAAGATTGTTTTGATTCTATTCTAAAATCTATTTCTTCACAGATTCCACCAAAATGAACGTTGATATATTGTCAAATAAAGGCAGGACCTGATGGTTGGGGGGGGGGGGGGGGGTTGCGCTCTGGTTTTGCATGCCAAAGGTGCAGAGTTCGAATCCCGGATTTGGCATGGATGTTCGTTGTGGTTCTGAATCCACATTAAGTTGTAGGTCCTGGCCTGATTAGCCGTTACTGTACATAAAAATGGGTCGTTGAGCGTACAAACCAACCAAAGGCAAGAATTATATTGATAAAAATTATCGGTAATTTTTTAATTTTCCGTCAGCATATTCCATTTTTAGAATTGGTGCGGGTTTTTTCAATGTCACCAATATAGTTGCGATAGTACATAAGTACCATAAAAACATTCAAAGGTACATGAGATGAATGCTAATTATATGAACACAGAATTTTCAAGATAATATTTTAAGTTCTTATGATTTAAATTAAAGAAACTTGTCAAATCCCAGATGCATTGTATAGGCTTTATCTCTAATAAGGTGTACAACAATTTTTTTTGGGTGATTTTCAGGTTATCTCTGTTTCTTATTACTAAAATCATATTTTTCTTAAGCATTATATCTGTTGAAACATTGCCATTGCTTCAAAACTTATGCACATTTTTACTTAAAATAACAATAATGAAGACTAATTTACTAAAGTGAAAGCATATATAAGGTGTTATGATGAATTAAATTATAACTGTATCTATTCAGTAGCCCTTCTGATTAGAAAGGAACTAAGCATAATTTTATAGTTTATTTGCCATGAAATTTATTTTTATTTTAATAACAATTGAGTGAAATACCGCAAATGTTATTTTATCAAATGAAAATTCAATATTTTTAAATAATTAATAAAAAAAAAATATGACATTAGATATATAAGGCATGAATTGACTAGTGGATGCTCATAAAACCTTAACTTTTTTTTCTTGTATAGTTGACTGATACAGTTATGATTTTTTTTTTCTCTTTCTCAATTTCTTTATTTCTCAGTTAACAAGCTTTGCAGTGCAGGTGTTATAATTAATTTGTTGACATGCCTTGCTTGGTTTTTACAAAATTTAGCAACATGTTTGTAGTTTCCCACGTATTCTCCGATTCAAAATGCAAAGTAGTGTCTGTTTGAATTACCTTGCAAAAGCCTCCATCATACTTGCAATATTCTTGGTAGTCCATTTCTTCAGTAAAATGTCCCTTCTACCAAAAAATTTCAAATCGTGTTTTAACCTTGCTTGCACTGACTCCTCAAAATACCTATTTTCAGGACAGTACATTTTGTGATTAGCACATTTCACAAAAGTATAGATTTAAATAAAGGTAAATTCTTTTATATAGGTACTTGATAGGTGTTTGCATATTTTATTGAATTATGGATTTTACTATGAAATG
The DNA here is from genome assembly GCA_963978545.1 of Linyphia triangularis. Classification (NCBI taxonomy): domain Eukaryota; kingdom Metazoa; phylum Arthropoda; class Arachnida; order Araneae; family Linyphiidae; genus Linyphia; species Linyphia triangularis. The sequence continues at coordinate 64,352,737 of OZ021732.1, forward strand.
TTTCCATCTGTAGACCTTTTCCAGATTTTTCTCAAATTCATTGGAAGTTCTTAGCTTTGGCATTTTTAACTTTTTTTGTATCGCACCACAAAAACACCTTCAAATATTATCCCATGCATTGTTGCACCATGTCAGTATGGTATTTGGCAAAATTTCAACACACTTTTTAAGTAAAGTGCAAGTATGAAATAAAAAAAATGATTTTTTTCCCCAAAATATTGCTTTATAATACTAAAAATCGATATCTTTAAATGCAAGCAACAATTCTCTCTCTCATTTGTAACCCTTTCTGATGTCCCCTTGATCCTACGAGAATTTTTTTTTCTAAATTACAATGAAAAATTCCCAAATTTTTTCAAATCAAAAGGAAAACTGAAGTAAACAATTATTAAAAGTGCAAAACTGCCAAGCATGCAGATCAGTGGCATATCTAGATACTTCATTTTCGAGTGAGGCTGAGACTATTTTTTGAAAGACTATAGTGATTTTTTAATGTTTGATGAAAGTGATGTGTGTTAATTTAACACACGTTTTAATGAATCTAAAATTTTGATTAATAAAGGAAGAGCAAAGAGTTACAATATTTTCTTAAGAGAATTCAATGAATTATTATTTGTTTACAATAAGGCTAAACTTCTACTCTTCCTCTGGATGTACGACTGATGCCGATTGATTGAAAAAGTTATGGTGAAAGAAAAGTGGGAAACTATGTATATGTGTTTCTTCAGATTCAGAATCCAATAGTCTATGAGGTCCACCCCAGCTCACACACAAATTCCGGAAAAGCCATCCTGACGAACAATGAATCCTTTTGTTGGAATGAAGACTGCTCACACTGCTTGGCACTAGAATTACTTTATTAAACTGGTACAGCTTAGAGTTATGCCATAAGCTTGGAAAATCATCTAAAATTGGGGTTGCCTGGGAAAACACAAATCCGTAAGCAAACTGGTTTATACAGTTAATCGTTCCTTTGGCACAGTGGAACAATGGCAAGTAGAAAACGTGAACCTATTGTTGCGGCGATACATTATAAGTATCGTTTTTAAGAAGAGCGTAACATATATAACAAATAAAAATTGGTAGCTTATTCAATTAAAATCTAAAAATAATCCTCATCAAGATTTTTATTTACATTTCGTCGTAAGTCTGTCAAGGAATTAACGCCAAAGGAACGGAAAGCTTGCCAATCTATCGCCAATAAGATTTTGTTCGAAAAACACTGAATACGGTATCAAAAAATTATTTTATACTATTAAAAACATTCTGTTGCGATAGAAAAAGATATGATTCTGATCACACAAACAAGAAATACATGCAGTGTAGAAAAGAAATTATATGCTTATAAGATATACTAAACCATGCATACATTCTTAAAATGAGGATTACAGGGTTAAAAATTTATCTATTTGAAAAATAATATTTAGAAAAGATAGATTGAACTTTGAATAATTGATAATTAAAGAAAATAAATGTGTAGATTCCTTTATTTTAGAAGATTACACAGGTTTATGAACTGTATGTAAAAACCCCATGTAAATATCCATAGACATCTTTGAATTTCCGCCTGCGACGGTTGCTTTTCGCTCTTTACCAATAAGAGCGACATCTCGCTATGACTTATCTCTTACTTCACAGAAGTAAACAAAATTATTCAGGATCTCTACTTGGCACACTGGAGTTTTCTAACATTTTCACAAAAAAATGCAGTTTGATTTTAATTTCCTGTGTAGATTGTACGCGTGTAGGACGTCCACCTTATTTGACCTTGCTGGCTATTACATTTGCTTGCTTTCTGGCCTCATATAATCTGCACAAATACTTCTTAAATATACAGCTCAATCGACACTACTTCTCAATATAAGTGTTCAGTGTAAAATTCTTCAGAAAGAAAACAATCCATGTATAATATCATTTTAGATGTTTCTGTCATCGTGCTTTGCCTTCAAATTCAAAAAATATTTTAAGCATAGTTTCATTGTTAGGAAACAATCTATCAAATGGTCATACAGTCATTGTTAAGAGCCAGCTGATTTAGTTATCTGTTTCTTTCAGATTATATTGCAAATAGCAGTGTTTACCTGGGAGAATGTTTTGTAAAATTCCTTCTGCAGCAGACCACTCATTTTGCTGTCAGGGAGGGCAATCACCCCTCCTGGGAAAATGGAAATAATTATTAAAATAGAGAAGAAGAAAAAAAATTTAAGAAATCTTGAAACAATTTTTGAATTCTCAACTAGTGGTGTCGAACATTGCATAACTTTCAATTACACTATAATATTAGTTATGCATTCAAATTGAATAGGGAATGGTTTTATTTACTGTTTTCATATTTTCACAGCAATTATTTGTACATTTTCTTAATAAAACCATGCCAAAATGGCAATATTATTCAATAAACATTACATTATCCTTTCTTGTGCATGAAACAGAGACAAATTTATCGTTTGATGGGCGATACTCAAGGACAGAGAACTTTGTTAAAGGCATTCGTTCTTCAACTTTTTACTCTTTTATCGCAATCCTACGAGAATTTCGGAGGTGAAGAAATTCAGAACAACTTAAGTGGCTTCAGAACAGAGATTTTAATCAAAATCGTTGGAGCTGTTTTCATGATTTCAACATCATGCGCATGGACGATTTCAATAAAAATCTTAATGGTACGTCCCATGGCTAGCACTAACCTGTACACCAAATTTGAACATCATAGGTTACTCCTAGTTAACGCTCGCCAACTCCCGGGATTGCTACGCAATTCCCTTTGGTTCGCGAAGCGAATCAGTGAAAGAAGGTCGCTTCAAAGTGAGGCATTTCAAATATGTCCTAGCAAAAAGCTATTTCAGTTGCATAATCAAGAAAATTCTTAAAAAATGATACTGTGCCATGAAACTGAAAAAATTTGAATTATTTATGATGAGCTACAATACTTGCGACATCATTATCCTACTGCTTATGTGAGATGCGTTAAGAAGGAACAGTGTGGCAACGTAATAAAACGTTTTTGGAAGGCAATAAAAATAAACAGTTTCATGCACATATCTAAAAAATATCGGGTATTTCAATGAAAACTTCAAATTTACGGATTGGTTTCTCATGAAGTGCCAAAATAACATTGAAATTTCTTAACACAGCAATACAAGCAATTATATGTTTGCACACTCTTTTTTGGGAACAGAAGCAGTATAGGATCGCAACACCATTGGCGACTTTTCCCGGTTGGAATTGATCTGATTGGCGCTTTTTTACACTTCTGGCTACCCCTCCTTCCTACACGATGTCAGTGGGTTTCAATCGGGCAACCCTTGCAGCTTTGGCGGTTATAATTTGTTTTGGCCCAACAATTGGTGTTAGAACGGGTATGGTAAACAACCAAAACTCTGTTGGCGCTTTCTTGTAGTCGCCAACGGGGTCCTATACTGCTTCTATACCCTTTTTTGCAATGCTTAAAAAATACTACAGTTAAAGGACAATTATCCGGCATTCAATCGACTGTAATTTTTTTTAAATCAAGTTTAGCGAGAATAATTTTAATTTTATTTGAGATTTCGAAGTTGAGGGGGGGGGGGGGTATTCTTTATCTTGATAATTTTTAAGTAATGTAATTGTGTAATAGCTGAATTTGCACTGATTAGAAATAAATGTAGGCTCAGATTTATTATTTGGTACTTCTTGGTGGCTTTTTGAAAGTTTGTGATTTGGTGTCGAATGTGGCAACCCCTCGACTTGGTTTTCCGGGAACCCTAGTGACTGTTTGGATTTTTCAACATACCTTTTTAACGCCATTTTGGATTTACCGACACAGCCTTTCAACTTTATTTTCATTTTGGCGACTTTTATTTTTTTTGTTATATATATTCGGAAAACGTTCACATATAAATATGGATAAAATTTTAAACTATGGTACGGATTCTGCACCAAGAATTGTTTACATAAAATAGCACCAAATTATGGCAATCATAGACAATTAACTTGTTACTAAAAAATACTTATATAGAATTTTAATCCAAGAGAAACTTGCACATCTTGCATTTATTTATTTCGGCATCGATGTAAATATTAAATCAATACGGTTTAAATAGGCAATAATTTGTATCTGTCATAAGAAAACAAAATATAGCATATTCAATTTGTTGGCTGATGCCAGAAGTCAAATTCCAAAAGATATATTGTGATTGGCTGGATTGCTGATAAAGCTGCATAAAGCACATTTAGAAGATTTGTAATTGGTTTTTTGAAGTCGATGCCACTCTGCTCACAGAAATACAGCCGAATTTGGGCGACACGCAAAAGAATTACATGTATAGATTTGTTCAGGAGTTATGCTGACCACATACACACAGACATATTTCCTAGACCATGTTTTCTTTCAATTACCCATATGTTAATAAAGGGTAACAAAAGTAAAAAATTTTGCATTTTTCCACGTTTTCAAACTTGGGTTTGGAACATCACACAACTTTCAATTGTCTTAAAGTGTTCCACAAAACTATAGGTCCATCAAAAATCATTTATAGGTAACTCTGAAATTATTTATAGGTAACTCTATACGAAAACAACACAAAATCAAATGAAATGAGGATAAAATGCCAAGTACAAATGCATATTTTATTTGCAATCCAATAATAAAGCGAAAAACATCACTTTGCCTTCCACATAATTATAGGTCCATGTCATATTATGAATTAATTGCGACACTATTTTTTCAAATTACAGTTAAAATTCAGTCTTTCATGCTATCGACAAAGGTTTTAAGCATATTTCTGTCCAAATTCTCCCATGTTCTTTTAGCAGCTTACTTTTATTGAATAACCGATTGATAAATCATGTTATTCGCATAAATTTTGTGCACAAGAAGGCCCCAAACATGTTCAGTAGGATTGCAGTCAGGTGAGCATGCTGGCCAATCGATTACATTCACCTTTCTAGGAGACATCCATTGCTTCATGCATTTACTTACATGTACTGCTGCATTATCTTGTTGAATGATAGGGCGATTTCGTCGAAACCGACATAATTATGGCAAAAGATTTTTTTCGATCATGGTTTGACTTGCCATGCTATCCATTTTAGATGACATGAAATCCAATGAGACAGTTCTTCGGGCACTAATGGGTACCCAGACCATACAGTGTGACGCCCGAACTCGGTACGTTTTCTCAAATGTATTCCACAGGCAAGAGGTTAAATTTTTTATTATCACTGAATATGACTTAAGTATATTTAAATAAAAATAAGGATAAATTTGATAAAGGTGATATTTCTTTAAGGATAAAAAATAATTCAAAATCCTACCTTGCCCCAGCTGACCAAACGGTATAGTGGTTAGCGTGCTAGCTTCTAGTCCGCGAAGTTGCCGTGTAAATGTATGTTGGCTTGTCTAATGACGAATGTTTCGGCGCATTATAACCCTTGTGTTGCTGACGGCGCCAGATAATCTGAAAACAACCTACCTACCTTGCCCCAATCTCTGTCTATGTTTCTCCGGGCAAATTCTAGTCTTTTAACCTTGTGCTTAGTGGTCTGGTCAGATGAGGTGCCTTCTTCAATTTTGCACAAACAATGTATGGACAAGTCTTTATAATACGTCTAATTGTCTTAGAAGAAGCATTAAGATTGCAATCATTTTGTATTACACTTGCAGAGACCATTAAATTAGAAGCTTTTTTCAAAATTATTCGTTTGTCTCTCAGAAAGTAGTGAAGGACGTCCAAAACGTTTATTCTTGTCGTACTCAGATTTTTTACGCAAGAAATTTCCAACCTCTTTAAGACCTTCCAATCGCACTTGCAATTTCTCGGGCACTTTTTCCACAGTGATTATACACTTCAATCATTCTTTTCTCTCGCTCCATCAATTCTAAACCTCTTGCGTTACAAGAAAAGTAGAGAAAAAATCATGAAAAACAATACCATTCTTTCAAAAACTTGAGCTCGAATAGATAAAAAAATATTTAGTTTTTCACTTTGCAATTTGGCAGGAAAAATCCACTTTTGCGTGAAACGTCAACGCGCAGATAATGAACCAGTCTAAAACCTGTTTTAGACGAGGAATGAGTGAGGTTTCTCCTTTTTGCGACTTTATTTCTGCGTAACCACGTCTCGGTTTTTATATGCATTTTTGGTCACATGACTTGCTTTGATTTCGGCTAATTTCTAACTCGATTTTTGATTTATTAAAAGCATAAAGATAAAAAATAATTGCACTGCTCAAATATATTCGTTGGATAACACTAGAAAATACAAAAAATATTCATTTTTCTCACTTGTGCAAGTTCCTCATTACAAAATAAATGAAAGTTATAAGATGGAACTATACTTTAATGGAGCACTTAACTATAATATTTGTCATTGCATTAAAATTTGGTATTGAGTTATTTACCGCTTTTATATCTTTACTCATTTAAATGTAAATGGCCAGTTTGGCATTAATTCTTACATAGGCAAAAAAAAAAAAAAAAAAAAAAAGCAATACCAAAATGTTGATATTGGCGATGTTTCCCAATAGAATAACATGGAGTGAAACAGAAAAAAATCAATCATTGATGGGCTATGCTCAAGGGCAGAGAGCTCTGTGTTCCTTTAACACAGTAGTACTCTGTGTAGAGGCACTCGTTTTTCAACTTTTTACGCTGTTATCGCATTTGTACGGCAGTTTCGAAGGTTGGGACAATTGGAACACCTTAAGAAGCATTAGCACAGAGCTTTTAATCGCATTCATTGGAGCCGTTTTTTAGCAATGGACAATTCCTGCATTTAAAATTTTTTTTTAATTCAATTCTAAATGTTTCGAAAAGGACATAAACAGAAAAATTTCTGCTCAATGTGCTTTTTTTTATTTTTAATCTGCAATTAAAATTCCTCTGTTAGACGTTGGTGAAAAAACGATTCATTCGGCTCGAATTGAATGTGACGTCAAGGCTTCCCAAACATCTTGGCTTGAAATGCGGAAACCAGTTTTGCAAATTTCTTGCAAATCACGCCAACCTGTACTGGATATAGCATTGGTCTACCAACGCTAACTATTTGGCAGAAACCTCACGATAACCATAGCAACGGAAGGAAGCTTTCAAGTCACAGAATTTGTTGAGTGGTTTGATCGGTTTTGGGGCATTTTCTTTTCTTAATATTTAAATAACTCATTTTTTTAAAGAATTTTTGTTTAAATATTTGGAATCGGAAAGAATTTCTTCATAAATATTATCTAATTTCACTCGTTTTTAAAAAATGCGGGCAATGTCCATTGCTGAAAAACATGATTTTTTCAGGATTTCAACCTTATGCCCATATGCGATTTTGGTTGGTTGGTTGGTTGTATTCAGATTATCTGGCGCCGTCAGCAACACGAGGGCTATAATGCGCCGAAACTTTCGTCATTAGACAAGCCAACATACATTTACAAACACCCATGCCTAATACGGGACTCGAACCCGCAACCTCACGGTCTAGAAGCCAGCACGCTAACCACTACACCGTTTAGTCGGCCATATGCGATTTTGACGAAAACCTTAAACATTTGACATTGTAGGTCAATTTGTTTGGGAGTTATGCTGACCACTTTCACACAGACATTTTTTCTGTATCCCTTTTTGTAACTCTGCACGTTCAAAAACGTGTAGAACTAAAAAACATTAAAATATTGATTTTTTTTACCGAGTGCAATATTTTTTTTATTCTATTTGAACGCATGGGAAATTGAAAGTAATAAAACCTCAGTCTTTGTTTAAGTAAAAAGAATGTGTTTATATGTAGTTCATTTAATAAATATTTCATATCTATGGCACTGAATTTTTTTTCCTACTTATTTCATCATTCTATGCTGGTTACTGGTATATATTCTTAATATTTCTTTTAGTATATAAATATGTTGAAAAACCATTTTCTGGCTCTTAATTTTTCTTAATGTCATTTCCTGCGTCAGAACATCTGATTGTACTTACTTCCCGTGGCAAAATTTTCTGGTCGCGCCCTTGAGACCACTAATTTTTTTAATCAGATGTAACAGAGAGTTCAGTTGGTGTCCAGATTTTGTAAATTTTGAAATATTTATAAAAATTGCCAATTTTCAAGCAAATTTGTTTTAAATTAAAATTTATGTTCAAGAAAAAAATTATGTGGTATGTGTATAGAAATATAAATTTTATCTTACGAAAACGTATCTAAACAATCCTTTTTTGATGCATATAATTTCATAAAAGGTTGATTTTTTAAAATGAAAATTGCTCACCTGATGGCTGCTTGGTTAGCTATCGCTCTAACTTTGCATGCAAGGTGCTGGGTTCAAATCCAGGGGTTATTCATGGATGTTTGTTGTGGTTCAGAATCCATATTAAGCTGTAGGTCCCGGCCTGATTATTCGATATTGTGCACAAAAATAGATCGTTGAGTGTGCTAACCAACTGAAATCAAAATTTTATTGTAATAACATGATGGAATCTTTTCTAATCTCTCCTTGTTTTTGAACTGATATTTTGAAAAAAAATTGCCAAACTAATATTTTACAAATCATAAAGCATTTAAATTTGACATGGTTGATTGAACTGCTGCACTAATTTAAAGTTGAGAGAGATGTTCTTGAAATGATTTTAACCTCTAATTTTTTCATGATCCAAACGAACTGGCAAATATTCTTTCTTTTAAACCACCAGCTTTTTTTTAAAAAAAAGAAAGGAAAAAAATTAGTAATTATTTTCTGGGTATTTAATAGCAAAATAATGTATGTATGGCAGGGTGCGTACGCGGCCTGGAAAACCTGGAAAGTCCTTGAATTTCATTTTTTTTTTTCAAGGCCTTGAATAGCCTGGAAAAATAGGATTATTTCTAAAAAAGCCTGGAAAGTCCTGGAATTTCCCCTTTTCAATTCTAAAACCATAAAATTCTCGTTCCCGTATTACCATTATTCTGACGTCACACTTTCTAGCCGGTTCACTTTTGGCGGATCTGTCAATCACACTTGAATCGGTTCCTCCCGAGCGGCCCTGGAACGGCACGGTCACTATGACCTTTGACCTCTCCCCGAACGGGACAAAAAGTTGCACGATGAGTATCCGGTGGAAAGAGGGTGTAATTTGATATGCAGGATATTTTCGCTTTTCTCTCTCTCTCCCATTCCATTGTTTAGAGCCGATCCACATTCGGTATGTTCTTCTGTCTTTACCCGCAGTTAAGAGAAGACAAAGTAAAAATTTTAAACTTTTTCCGGATGTCGATTGAGAGCTTCGACGAGTTGGTGAAGAAATTATGTTCCAGACTGCAAAAACCCGACACTAACTATCGGAGGAGTATATCACCTACAGAGAAAATAGCAGTTACGCTTCGGTATTGTACTATGATTTATATCATTCTTTCATTTATGTCGATTCCTATTTCAAGAAAGAAGAATTTCTTTTTCTGTAGAAGGGGAAGGATATGTAATTTTTTATATCAATTACTAAAATGGCCTACTTTAAAGCCGTGAAAGTTATTAACTAAGGTTGCTGGAAAAAACCTTCCAATTTTATTAAATTTATTTTGAGCTCATTAAAAAATTTCTAATTACAGGGATGTAAGAGCTGTTCCAATTGATCCGAAGTGCGCCAAACTGACTACTCTGCTCCAAACTGCGCCAAAAACCTCTTTTTGGTTAAGATTGCGCCGAACTGCGCCAAAAAATCATTTTTTGACTTGAAAAATTACTTGGCGAGAATTTTGTCTCGAAATTTTTCAAAATTATCATGAAACATCACCAACAAAGCGATAAAGAGTATTTTGCCCTTCAAGGGCGTTTTTCGTCAGTTAACGTGCCGGAAAAGGTTCGCACTTGAAAATACATATTACAATCTCTCAGTTTTGTTGTAGGTTTTTCAAACTATAAAGAAGTAGTAAATGAATCAGTGTGCATCTGATTTAAATCTGTTTTCTTGGCTGATTTTAGGTATAGAAAATCAATACTTTTTTTTTATATTTATAGAATACATGATTTTTTAAAAAAAAATTTTTACTGAGACTCCGTGCTAAAAATAGAATACAAGTGTTGTATTTTTCACACAAGCAATCTTAGTGCATCTGGTTTAGATTTGCACTCTTGCCTGGTTTCAATAATAAAGAAATATATAGCTTTCTTTAAGCTAAAAAAAATCGCGAATATTTTTTGTAATTTCTAAACTTAATCCAATTGACAGCCCCCCTCCCCAAACATTTCCAGGCTTAATTTCTAAGTCATCGGTAAAACGGGATTTGAATTTTGAACTTGCCTTTTTGATTATCTGGAAGGATTGGTGACTATTAGTAAATGATTTTTTGGCAACCCTGGATGTTGGATCATGATTTTGACTTAGCAACGAACGGGAAAACGCATATTACGTCATTCTTTTATTGTAGCCAATTCCCAGAAAAAGCGCCAAGTCGTACCGTAGGTAGACTAGAAATTCTACGAAGAACTTGAATGGGGAGGAGAGGGGGGGGATTTAAGCTATGTCTCTATTTTTAAAAAAAGTAAGGATTTCTTGTATTTACAAATTTTTGTTCCTTTAAATTAGCGATAGGAAAGATCAGGGATTCACGGCAGTATGCCCCTTGCGCCGTTAAACTTCAACCAACCAACCAGGGATTCGCGCTTTAAATTCAAACTGTAGAAGGCATGAAATCAATCTTTATGCATCCAATTTGGATATTTTTTTCTTGCCTGTTTGTAAGTAAAAATAATAAATATTTTTCTTAGTACTTTAAGAGTGCATGATTATTTTTTTGGCATATATTTAAAAAAAAAAAAAACTAACCAAATAACCACAGACTTAAGATCATTTTGTTTCCATTGACCTTGAGATTTCACTTGGGAACCCTCTATAATCCATTTAGACAATGGAGAGTGTTAGAAAACAAACCACTACAAAACTTCTTTTTTTTTTAACCTAGTTTTTTCCTTATCCTGGTAAGAGGTATAATTATCAATAAATATATGTGGTTGCATCTTAGTTGTTAAGTAATAAGTATTTTAATTCTTTTTGCAACTTCGTTAATTAAAAAAAATATATAAAAATTCAATTTTGGTATCGACTCTGCAACGATAAAATAGGGCCTTGATTTTTGTTGAAATATCCTTGAAAAGGGCCTTGAAAGTCCTTGAATTTCACTTCCAAAAAAGTGTATGCACCCTGAGTAAAGCTATTTTCATGAAACTTATTGCAATTAATTGTAGGTAGTATTTAATGTAATTGCAAATTTTATGTCGGAGACCATTCTATCCTCAAAAGCTAGGGGCAATCAGTTACATATTACAAATTTTCTAACCAGGTATACTCATGCAGAAAGTTAACATAACATGTAAGATGTATCAGAATCGAGCATCGTCTGCCCTCTTCTGTCTTCCTTTTCAAGGAGAGTAGATAATCTACATGAAATTACAAATGGTAAATTACGTTGATCCATTTTTACTTTCAATTACCCATATGTATTATACATAGGATAATAAAAGTATAGCATTCAGTCACAAAAAAAAAAAAAAAAAAAAAAAAAAAAATCGATTTTTTTTTTTTTAATTATTATCTAGCGCCGTCAGCAACACGGGGGCTATAATGCGCCGAAACATTCGTCATTAGACAAGCCAACATACATTTACAAACACCCATACCTAACACGGGACTCGAACCCGCAACCTCGCGGTCTAGAACCAGTGAAGTCAGGAAAGTTGACCCACCAGTTTTTCATATTTTTTTTTTTTCATTTTTTAAATTAAATTTAAAAAAGAAGGGGGGGGGGGGGGGGGCAAACGATATGTCACAAATGCAATTAACAAATTCACACAAAAGGGCTGTATTTTTTTTCTATAGAAAATATGTATATTTAAACTTGAAGTTAAAAAATAAAATGGACAATTTATTAACCTCAGTTGACAATAGCTTTAATTGAAAGTTAGACAATATTCGCATTCCACATGCCTATGTATAGTTTTTTATGTATTTTTGCTTTTATACATTACAAAAAGTGCAACAATTCTTGTTGGTGTCTGTTTGTCCAACATGAACATGGGCGCCTGGATGTGTCAAGTGGCTAAATTTCATGATACATTACTTTTTCTGGAAATATATTTTTATTTTTGTAGAAATGTTTTCGTGTATGAAATGATGTCCATTGATTGGAGGATTTTAATAAATTTAGAAGCTTCTAGTAAATTTGCATTGGTATTAGTCAAAATTTAAAATATAATGGGGAATATGAAATATCGCCTAATTTTATTTGTTCAATATATTCTACATTGTTCAATAAACAACCTTATAAGCCCTTAAGAACTATTCAATTTGGACAGGTCCTTATATAAGGACCATCATATTTCAAATAGGGTCTTTAATTTTCAATTGTGAATTTTTTCCTCTTAAAATATATTTAACTATCTTATATTTTCCTATTTCACTCATGTATAGTGGTTAGCGTGCCGGCTTCTAGACCGCGAGGTTGCGGGTTCGAGTCCCGTGTTAGGCATGGGTGTTTGTAAATGTATGTTGGTTTGTCAAATGACGAAATGTTTCGGCGCATTATAGCCCTCGCGTTGCTGACGGCGCCAGATAATCTGAATACAACCAACCAACCTATTTCACCCATCTACCGATTTGCACCCATCATTTATTGATGCTGCAGTTAGTTTGCTTCCAAGTTGCTTGGAATCGCTGATTTTAAGGAACAATTCCTTTCTTTTTCATACAAGTGCGGATGGAATTCCGTTAGACTTACAAAAAACGTCCAATGTATAAATAATCTATTTAAATGCTATTTCAATTGTTTATTTCTCATTTTTTATTATTATAGTGTTTTGAATTTAAGCATAAGAAAACAATGAGCTTTTGTCGAAATAAATATATATATATATATATATATATATATATATATATATATATATATATATATATATATATATATATATATATATATATATATAAGGAGATCTTTAAAAATTCTTAAAGGTTAATAAGAAGTCCTTGGAAACTACTTATTTTTTACTTTCCAAAAGCTGTGTCTTTTAATCTTGGGAAAGGCTACCCACTATTAGCCATTGAATTTGGATAAAGATATTAATCTCATGTTTTGAAGCAGGGTTGGCCCGGTTAACCACCTGTTTAAATCAAATAAGTTTTTTTTCCAATTGGTTTTTTTAAAGAATAATTTAAAATTGAAAAATCTAATTGTAAATAAAAATACAAATTATTTTATGTTGTAAATAACTTCTACTTTTAACCATAAGTTTTCCATTTCAAAGGGAATTTATTGAAAATGTAACAGTTATAAAATGATGGCGAATGCTAGAAAATGATACAAAAAAGTTCAATGCTGATGAATTGAAGGAAGTTTATGTATTTCTTACTGCAAAAGCAACTGCAGCGAATACTGAGAGAATTTTTTCTTTTTTTGAAGTTGTACAATTGTTGCGTAACAGACATGTTTAAAAAAACCCAGCAAAACTTGATTTTTTGTTCAAAATGTTAAATTCAAAAATGTTTTAAATGAAATAAAGAAATAAGAATCTAGTTTTTTTTTTTATTGTTTAAAAAAATAATTCACTAAATGAAATATCTACATTCTTGGTACTATAACAAGATTGAGTGATGTTTTTTTAAATGAAAAATTATACGGATAGGTACTGTTAAAAATAAGTTTGATATTAATCCAATAGATATATTAATGTTTTATATCTATTCAAAATTAATAATTAAACATAAATTATAGTCGGCATTTTAAATTTATTTCTAAAATAAAGGTTTAGTGTTTTAACAACTTATTTCTAAATCTTAAAAATATAATTTTGAACAATTTATCACCATTACTGATGAATCTAAGAACAATATTCCATGTATTTTGTAGTAAACAATTACCATTGTATTATACTGTATACATTGAATTTAAAAAATCTTTGAATAAATTATTAAAATTATGATTTGAATGTTCACATAAGTAGCAACAATTGTTTATTTATTTAGTTTAAATTTTTTCAAAAGGAATATTAATTGTTATTTGAACATTAATTATTCTAGTTAATGTCAATATTAATTTATTAATATGTTTCCTAGTAATTAAAAAGGATTTAAATTTTTTTTCCAACCCAGTTTTGAAGTTTGGGGTCTAGTATTAAGTGTTCAGAAGTAAAGAACTTTGATTAAATTTGCGTCTTTTTTCTAAGAAGAATATTGTTATGAATAGTTATGATTTTTATCCAAAGTAGGGCTATCAGCCTTACAAACCTTATACTAATCTACGTAATTTTTGTTGGAAACTAATGTAACTCAAAATTTAATTTTCAATCTCTGAATTAGGAAAACAGCAATTTGAATTATAAAGTTGTTTAAACTCTGTCTAGTGCAAATCATTCTGGTTGTTTCCTTTTCGTTGTCTCTTTCCCCACTCCCCCAACATCAGAATGAAAGGCTCGTTCTCCGATATAAAATTTAAAAGTATCTGTTAAAGAAGGCGGAAATAGTGTTATTTATAACACTCACATCTCAACTATCGGTCAATTTTTGTACTGAATGATAACATACATCGAGGGCCTACTGCAGTAACTAAAGACGTTATTTTGCATCTATCATTCTCTTGCTTTATCCGCACTTTCATGTGCAAAATTTAATCAAATTGCATATTAAGGAATTTATCAGAGGGAGAGAGCAATGTAGAATCGATTATTCACAACCATATTCTTTATTAAAAAAAAGACGCAAATTTAATTAAATTTCTTTACTTTTGGAAAACTTAATGCTAGACCCCAAATCTCGAAACACGAGGTTAACATCCCTGTCCGAATTCGATATCTAATAGAGGGCAGCGTTTCCCAAGATTAAAAGGCATCCGAAATCCTGTTTTCTCAGATGGTAGAAAATTTAAATTAATTCATTTTCGTTTTTCTTCATTCATAATACACAAGACCCCGAAGCTTTAAAATAATAATAATAATATTCCTTTTGCATGTAATAGCTAATAGTGGGTATACTTTTCATGGCCAAGCAGGTTTATTTGCAATAGGGGCAAGATGATGAAATTTTTGTTCAAACCCTGATTTTTCAAAAATGGTTGTTTGATTTTTTTTTTTTTTTTGAATCATTAATAATCATTAAATATTAATTTTATTTTCTAAATTTAAAACACATATTATACTTCTTTTTTCAGTGTACTTTAATAATTTTTATTCATTTTTAAACTCCAGGCGGGTTGACCGTGTTTTAGCTTTCGAAATTTTTTATACACGATGTTTTTCTCATATCGTGGTCGTTGCGGCCAAAATAATTTGAGAAGGGGGGGGGGGGGGGTAGCACTGAATTTTTCATCTGTCCGAAGTCATCTGGAATTTCGAACATTTATCAAATATTACTTTCTCTAAAAGTAATAGTTCAAACTTTAATGATTCAAATAGTTTGAATTCATCCAAAGCCCCCGTTTTCCTCATGCCGTGGGAAGGGAAAATGACAGCCGTTGTCCCATTCTTAAGACGCCTCATTCCGAACATTTGGACTCTTGTATTAAATCCTCATTTCTAACACTGGATATTTTTAAAAAAATAATTTCAATATTTTAGAAACCTCACTTGGTGACAAGAAAGCTAACAACCGATTGTGCATTTTCAAATCTTTTATTTTATGTTTGCTATATCAAACTTTCAATTGATATTTAATTAAAATTTCCGCCATTTACAATTCAGCTCTCTTAAGTTTTTCTTTTAAAAATACTACCTTTTTTAAGCTGAATTTAGAATTTCGAACATTTGAAGCCTTATATGATAATAATAAACTTTATTGCCAACATTTCGGACCTTTAGAATTCAACTTCTGATGTTTTCCACCGACCGTGCCAAGAAGGGAAAAGAATGGCTGTTTTTCTTGTGCCTAAGTCGCCATTTGGTGGCCTGGGGGCAGGCAGGCCGCGTCGGAAGCGAGATTATGATGCCCTTTGAAGTGTGCCGCCGAAATTGCCGAAGCGTGACCGCATTCAATCCTTGGCCGAGATGACGGCAGTCTTCTTTATATAGAGAGAGGCGATGTCGCTGTGCTGCTGGAATAGCTTATTTTACTTGTTGGTTGGCCATCAGGCCACTTTTCCTTGTTTGAGTTAATTAGCGGCGTTTTTTACCTTCATCTTCCTCTGATAGAATCCCGCAAGGTGGCACTAAATCTCGCTACCTTTTTTTCTTATCGTGAGATATGGTGGGAAGTTTTTAAGGGCGGATGTGGGATTAATGAGTTTTTTTTTTTCTTCTCAAGTACTAGTTGCGGCGTGAAATTTAATTTTTGTTAACGTGGGTTGACAATATTCTTCAAGAACTCTTGGTTATTTACTTGTCCTGTGATTTTGATTTATATAAATTATAATGAGATGGATGCACATTTATTGATGAGTTGGCTTTCAAAATGAGTCGGATCCATTTTTGAAAAACTCTTCAATGTTACACATAGTGATAGTTGTCTGAAAATCTGATCGGCATGGCTTCTAATAACGTTTTCAGAAAAATATTACCTGGTTAAGTATCAAAATGCTACTAATTTGACGAATCTGACAATTTGAGATCTGTTTCTAGTAGGAACTTGACCTGTCGATCTTGCTTTTCATATAAAAGAAAAAATAGATATATCCTCCTATTTCCATTGACGCATCTAACTGTTGAATGACGTCTAGTGCTAGTCGTAATAGATACTTCACATGGTTTTTACATTAATTTGAAATCAAAAATATGAACTACGTGCGAGAAACATTCCAATTTACACACGACACTGCATTAAGAATTGAAATTTGTTAACAGGAAGACCTACATTTTTACTTTCAATTGCCTATATGTATAGATAGGGTATTAAAACCATTCGGTCAAAAAAATTTTTTTTGCATTTCTCTACGTTTTGGAACATTCTGATTTCAAAAAACTGATCTAGAAAAAATGTATGACTGTGTGTACGTAGTCAGCATAACTCCCGAACAAATTGACCTACGATGTTCAAATTTGGTGTGCGGGTTGGTGATGGCACAGGGACCTACCATTATGGTTTTCGTCAAAATCGCGCATAAGTAGCTGCCATTGAAAAAATCATGTTTTTCAGTAATTGCTAAAAAATGGCTCTAACTGTTTTGTTCAAAATCGCTGTGGTAATGCCTCTTAAGGTGTTCTAAACATCTCCACTACGAAATTCAATTAAAAATGCTTTAATGGCTTATAAAGTTGAAAAACGAATGTTTTTAATACAGAGTTCTCTTTCCTTGAGCATACCTCATCAATGATCGTTTTTTGTTCCCTTCTCAGTTTCACTTACAAGAAAAAATAATACAAGAATTACCGAAAAGTATAACGCCAAAATCATCATTTGGCGTTTTCTTTAAAGACCCCATAAAAAAAATATCGCCTAACTGACCATTTTTGCTAAATGATAGATGAAAATATAAGAACTGTAAATGGCACAAATCCACGTCAGTATTATAGTGTAATTGAAAGCTGTGCGATGCTCCTCACTCCTAGTTTTTCCCCCGTTTGGTTCTTCTTTATCCTCCTATTTTATTCTTTTAATATCAATTATACAAGGTGTTTATGAGTTAATGAACTGATATATTTATTTTGAATTCATTTGTCATCGTGGCAAGAACTATTAAAGTGAGATCCAATTAAGTAGTTGATTTCATAAATTTCAAGGGAGAAAAAAAAAAGAAATGATAGATTTTATCAAAGTGACAAGTTATTGAATAATTTGGAACTTCCTTCGATAGTTAATGTAGTCGAAAGAAAATGCAGATGAGTTGTTCTTTTTGCTTTTGCCGGTTGCCGACTATATGTTTCAATTTCGTGACGTGACAGCAGCAGTTTATTTAAATTGGAAAGTTCACTGAATTCCAAATGGACGTCTTTATGCAAATGGCAGGCAACATTTTTCGAGACGATCGCTTGTTATTCATTCGTGTAAAACCGACCAAATTTTGTTTTTCAGTGTTCTACTAAAGGTCTTTTATTTTTCTTGTTCACAGGTTAAAATATAGTTAGGATACAAATAAAATAGAGCATCGATTATCTTAAACTATTTGGGAACTCGGGGTGCCTGGTAATTTAATTTTCGGATAATCGCTCATTTGCAAGATAAAAATTGTGTGTGTCGTAAGGGCAATATGAAACAGTGACAATAACCACAAAATTGTATATATTTTATATCTCGTGTTTTACTTTAAGTTATGCTGTATTAAAGTAGACGTACAGTTTATAAACGCGAGTCCTAAATTACGTATTTGCCGAATGGAACTTTTTCTTCAGTTGATCGGTATTCGGATAATCCGATGCTCTACTATAATACTCTACACTTCAATATTGATGAACACACAAATTTAACGTTTGGAAGAATATACTTAGAAGTGTTGAATCTTCAGCAGTCGTATGCGACTGGACTGATGATGTTATTAGCGCGTTCCAATAGTTGTATAAAATTTGTTTATACGTATAAATTTGAAAATGTATCGATTTCATAGACAGGAAGTGTTTTGCTAGTTCAATACACATTTCATCCATACCTGTTGTCAAAATTCCTTTACTTTTGATAGTTTTTTTAATTTTTTTATTGCCGGTTTCTTTTTTCGTGAATGATTACGATGTGTCCAAATTTTCTCCTTGGTTGCTTGTGGACAGTTTTGTATAATGAGTGGTAAAGAATTGAACAAAGGGACACAAGTAGTGGTCATCATCTCCCGCATACATCGTATTGGTTAACTAAAGTAAGAAGTTATCTTTTAAAAGAAATGTCTTTTTTCCGCTGTTGGCTGGAAACGTTTTCTTATGTAGACAGGACTATGAGTTATTGTTTTGTAATTAGTTAGACAGATGTCGTTAAATTGTTTTTCCATGAACGACGCTTGCAAGATTCTTTTTGGGCCATACTTTGTGCATAAAATTATAACTGATGTACTTTTTTTTTTTTTTTTTCTTTATTTTGGTGGAATACACTTTTTCCCAACTATAAATAGAATTGGAATGATATTTTATTAAAATCGATTTGTCGCGCGCGTGTGAAAAGTTATTAAAGAATTGTGAAGTACATCCCAAATCAGACTTTTCGCCCTTGGCCCTTGTCCAATCTGAAATAACATCCAGCGAAAAAAAAAGTTCCATGAAAAAAGTTAGCTTCGGTCCGGCACTAATAATCGGCCCGAGCGTTTTCAATTACAACTGCCGGCATATTAATAGGAATATCCAGATGTAATAACCGACTGTTACGGGAGGAGATCCTAAATATCGTCCAGAACAAAAGCGGTTGAAGTGAAACGAAGGGAAAAAGAAATAATAAATAAAAAAAATGACTTGGAGAGGTGGGAATGAAGCGCGGCAAAGTCTGCAAAGGTGTCGTTGCATCCCGAGGCGGTGCAACTCCGAAGCATGGAATGCAGCCGTGTAAATTATCCCTTAATAACGGGGTTCGGGTTCTTCAATTGATTTCGGGTGGGCTTGTTTCGCCTACCCTAGAGACTCATCATTATGACCCGCGACTTTTAAGTAACGCTCACACGCTAGCTACTCCTGCGATCGAACCTTTTCTTCTTTCAATCTTTTTTTATTTGTTCATTTTTTTCCCTCTCTCCTCCCCCTGACTCGCTGAATATTATTTATTCCGAGACTGCGATAGCAAAGCTTTCTTTCATAATGTACTCTTTGTGCGAAGATTCGGGTTGGCTTCGTGGCGGGCTTCGATAAAAATGGAAGATTTCTTGTGTGGAACTTGCATTTTTTTCCCCCTTTTTTAATTTTTTTTCTTCTGGTAGTGATGGTTTTCGTGAATTATTGCTTTTCTAGAGCTTATCGGTAATTTTGTGATTTGCTTATCAGGAGCAATTTGTCGTTTTCCGTGTTCGAATGATCTGGTGTGGTTATCTTTCATCGGATGCTTATTTGTCTTAAAAAGAGAAAAAGAAAAAAATGTGTTGAAATGAACTTGCATGGAATGGTGAAATACACTAAATTTACAACCGATAAAGAAGTAGTTTTAATTAGGAAGATCTTTTTTTTTTCTATCATGGCTGAAATTCTTCCCACATTCCAAACTTTTGAAATTCTGCTTCAAAATAATTGATTTCGAATTTAATTTTTTTTCTCATGCTTGAATAGATTACCCAATTTGGCAGGTTAACTTGACAGAATAGTTGTAATTATGGTGATGTGTTTTGCAAATGATTCTGCTGTTATGTAGTGATTTTATTAAATTTCTCTTTTGAAGACTTATTGCCATTCTATTAAAATAATCGGATATAAAATTTGGTTTATGTTGGTAACCATAATCCATGATATTCTATTGCAGTTAGTATTACCCCAGGTAGCTTACACAAAAGATTACAGCATCCAGTAGATAAGTAATGCATTTCTTCTCAAATTGATTATGATGTATTCATTTTTATCTAAACATTATGAAATGAAGCAATAGTTGTGGATGGATCGATTCTGTTTTTCTTATCAATATCTTCTGGATTTTAGTTTCTTAATTAATAGATAGTGCTTTCGTTATTTCAACCCTTAATTCTCTGTTCAATTTATTCCCATTCAATGGAACTCCACTCCAGAACAGCCTCTTCCCTTTCTACAGGTAATATTCTATGACTTTTTTTCCAACGAAGCAGTCTTGCTGCGCAAATTAACGACCCTCTTCCGACCTCCTAAACCACACTCGAAACTTACTCCATCCTCGAAATTAATTACGCATTCCAAATCGAATCCTTCCACTTGACGAGTCAGATTTTAAGTGTGCCCTGACAAACCTCTCGAAAATCGTATTTGTGTGTGCTCCAGCGGATTCATCTCGGGATTATCAGGCAAATTGGCTCGTACGTGCCCGAGGACGGGGCATTTCGTGACCCATCCCCCTTACCAACCCCTCAGACATTTTCGAGTGGCAAATTCGGAGAAAACCTCTGTGGAAGGGGCCGTCGTCTAAATTCCCAGATGTTTGGAATGTTACTCTTGTCTGGGATTCCATTCATGGCTCCTTGAATGGGAGGGGTACTAGTTTTACGATGTTTATGCAGTTCCACTTCAATCGGTGGTCACATACCATAACGGGTCAGATAGCGGCGCTTTTTGGGTGTTTTTATTAGTACCGAAAATGACCACTTTTGGTTCCATTGTTGCACATCTTCTGTAGAAGCTGGAAATTTGTTTAGGTTAGAAGTCGTAATATGCAATTAAAAAGCGATTCGGTGTCTGGTCTGCCAATTTTTTTCGTAACAATGGTTCCTCCAACAAAAAGATAGGTTTAAAAGAAGAAGAAAAAATTGCATTCGTAAAAATACGTTTTGTTTTTCCAGACATTTTTTGTGAAATTAAATGCTTCGTTATTTGTGCTTTCAAGCATCAATTGAGTGTCTACAATAATATTATTCTTGTCTGTCCTATAAAAAAAAAAGGCCGCGTATTCTAGTATTTAATAGCTCCAAGTTCCAAGTATTTCAGTTTGAAGGCTACAAAGAGGGAACTCCATAATCAAGGAAGATTTTTACTCGTTAATGTATTTTTGAATTTATAACGTTCGTTTTAAAAGTGCGATGTTTGGTTTGAAGTAATGGAATACAGTATTTGAGTGAGGTTATAAACGTTCTATTTTTTTGGTCTTTACGCGCTTGTATTTGGGCTCAGTTCTGTAATCGTAATAGCTTTACTAGATTTCAAAATACTTATGCTTTAAGTTTTATGAAGTTAAAATAGTGTTTAAAAATACAATTATGTGTAAAAACAAAGATCTTTTTGAATAATTTCTAACGATTCATTAATTCTTTGCAGGGAAGGGGGGTGGGGGAGAGGCTTATGATTTTTTTTTTTTGTATGTGGAAGTCGTTATTTGAACTAGGAACTTCCCTGAATATTTTCTTGTTCGAAGTATATTACGTTTTCAATATCTAACCTCTTTCAAGAATTATTCTTTTTCTATAATACTTGATATTTTGAAGTTCCAATAGTTTTAATTTCCTGTAGGCTCAATTTCTGACTACAAATTTCGGATCGCCACTTTTCCGCCCAGTATTTCGTAAAACTCTCCCCCGAATTTCTCGGAAGAGATTTCTCTGTCTCAATGGAGGTTTTCCACTTGGCCGCTCCCGGGCTTCACTATTTAATAGTTGGGTTGGGATACATTTTTTTATGTGTGTTCGCCATCCCATTATAATTGTGCTCTTCTGCCTCAGGAAGTTTATTCTTTCGCGAAGTATTTTTTCCCCTGGAAGACGTATATTTGTTATTCTCTTCTTTTCGTAAGAGAATACGAGAAACTCTTTTATTGAATCTTTTTATTGTGGCGATACTTTATAATTGGATCGAATAGGCAGGAGGTGGATTTTATCAGAATTGCTTTTACTTATTTTCTGGATTTCTAGGAAAACTGTAATTACTTGTTCGAGGTTGAGATTTTGTTTTGTGGTACTTTTTGAATGATATTCGTCGCGCAACATCGTCGCAAATGACTTAACAATGAGAAACCAGAATTTGAAAATCTAGTTCGGAATGAGACTGGTTTGTAATAATTTATAAGTACCCCAAAGTAATTGTATGGAACGCCGTAGGCCTCGAGGCACGAGAAAATGAAGTTTTTTTCTGGTTTTTCTCATTGCCAAGCGCCCCGATGCTGAAGTAGCATGCAAGAATATTAAGCCATCCGCTTTCGAGTCGACTGGAAATTTTTTTTTTTTTGGAATTTTTTGCGCATTTCATTTACGCATTCATTATAATAATCATTCATTTATTTATTAAAACAATTTTATTTATTATTAATACAATTGTAGTACTAATGAAATATTTTTGTTACATCTATCGCTGTTGTGGATACGTATAATTTATATTGACTTCATTAAAGATACTACAATTGTAACATTTGTGAAGATTAAAAAAGATCGACCTAGATTTTTAATTTTAAATTTAGATTCCTTGAGGGAAGTTTTACGTAAAGCAACACTATATATACAATTTCTTACAACTCTGAGACAATGAAAAAGAACAGAAATTGGAATGAAGGTCAATTTTGAATTAATTTCTGATTTAATAACAAAGAAATTTGCAAAAATTCAATCGAAGGTTTTCATCCGGTTTTTTTTACATTTCAAATTTGTGCAGTTTTTTTTAATTTTTTTATTGTACGTTTCTCGTCGTAATAAATGAAGTAGGATTCACAGTTCCGAAGGGAAAGAAAATTGAGATGCGTGTAATCGTTGTTTTATAAAAAAATTGTTTTTAATTGCAAAGGTTTATTGAGGCTCACGAGTTAGACTACAAGGAAAGAGTAACGTACAACGTAGTTATTAACTAGAACTGACTCCTGAATTTTTTTAAAACGTGAAAAGACCACCCAAGCCGATAGATAATAGATGGCTTCTTTTTAACCCGTTGGAGACAGAAAAGTTTCTTCATATTAAATTTGAAACGTAGAACAGATACTCTTGAGCTGTTCATTCAGACGGAGTAATAGCCATTACATAATTCAGTTGCCTCATTTCTGTGTTTTAACTCAATTGAATAATGATTATATTGGTATTGATTTATGCTTTCGCAATATTCTTTTAAATTAAAGAATTTGTACCAAGTTATCAGTGGCCTTAAATTAGCTGGGTTGGAGCTCTAGGAAGGGTTGGAATGAATTTTCGTAGTTGCTAGAAATCCACGTTAAACTGTTGGTTTTCGGCCACTTTAGTTGTTACTGTGCTGTATTTTGCGTCACATTTGCTATTTGTAGTCCTTATTGATTCAGGATGTAACTGGAAAAATAAAGAAAACCAGGAATTATCAAGAAAGTAGTAATTATGGAAATATCAGGGAATTTTGAAAAATCTGTAAATTTTAGTGAATTAGTTAATTTAAAAGACACTTAAGAGAATAAAAAGATCTCAAATAAAAAATTAGTATACAAAAATTGAAATATTCTCTTCAATGGACAATTCCCGCATTTTTAATATTTTTTTATTCAATTCTAAATGTTTCGAAAAGGCCATTAACACAAAAATTTCTGCTCAATGCGCTTTTTCTTTCTTTTAATTTGCGATAAAAATTACCTTGTTCGACGTTGGCGAGAAAAAGACTCATTTGGCTGGCATTGAATGTGACGTCACGGCTTCGCAAATATCTTGGCTTGAAATGCAGTAGCGGATACCAGATTTGAAAGCTTCTCGCAAATCACGCCAACCTGTGCGGAATGTGACAATGGTCTACCAAAGCCAAATATTTCAATGCCAACTATTTGGCAGAAATTTCACGATAACCATAGAAACGCTAGGGTTTCTTTACGTCGCGAATTTTGTTGACTGTTTTGATCGGACTGGTTTTAGCTCGGTTTTGGGGCATTTTCTTAATATTTAAATAACTAATTTTTTAAAGAACATTTGTTTAAATATTTGGAATCGGAAAGAAATTCTTCATAAATATATACTAATTTCACTCGTTTTTAAATAATGTGAGAATTGTTCATTACGACCAATAAACCTTCCAAACTCCTACATTTAAAAAAAAAGCATTACATTTTCATATAATGAGGGACTTGCACAAGTGAGGAAAATTAATATTTTTTGTATTTTCTAGTGTTATCCAACGAATACATTTGAGCAGTGCAATTATTTTTTTTATCTTTATGCTTTCAATTTATCAAAAATCGAGTTTGAAATCAACGCAAAAGTAACGTGACCAAAAATGCATAAAAAACCGTGATGTAGTTACTCATAGATTCTGTCGAAAATCCGAAGAGGAACCTGGTCTAAAACAGGTTTTAGACTGGTTCATCATCTGCGCGTTGACGTCACACGCAAAAGTAGCTTTTTCCCGCCATATCGCAAAGTGAAAAACTAAATATTTTTTTAACTATCTATCCGAGCTCAAATTTTTGAAAGAATGGTATTGTTTTTCGTGATTTTTTCTCTACTTTTATTTAAAAATAAAAACAAAAATAGAAAAAGTTCGTCATTACATTGTATCAGTGTTCGCCAGTTAAATATTTCCAAAGGGTATTTTTACCCCCTCTAAATTTTAAGAGGTATTTTCTAAATTAAAATTTTTTAAAACTAAAGCAAATTTAAGTTTTTTTTGGCAAAACTAATAACTACAACAATAACAATGATGCACGATCGCGATTTTTGCCGACCAAACGGTATAGTGGTTAGCAGGCTAGCTTCTAGACCGCGAGGTTGCGGGTCCGAGTCCCGTGTTGGCATGGGTGTTTGTAAATGTATGTTGGCTTGTCTAATGACGAATGTTTCGGCGCATTATAGCCCTCGTGTTGCTGACGGTGCCAGATAGTCTGAATACAACCAACCACAATCGCGATTTCACGTATCATAGCGGAAATATGCTTTTAAAATGCTCACTTAAAGCACTTGAGGGTTATAAACCTTAAACTAACTCTTAACACTATGCCGTTCGGTGACACCACGTTGGTATTCCGTGAAATTATCGGACAAATGCCGGCGACACCTCGAAAATGATCGAACAAATGACAGAGAAGTAAAACTTGACAATTTACGATATCCCGAAAATCTCGAAAAAAACGCCGGCGATTGGCATAGGCGAAATTATCTGAACTTCTGAACCAGTTCTACCGGCACAAAAAAAAAAAAAAAAAATAATATCCCCATTTAAACGATGACATAGTATTAATCTATGTTTTTCATGAATTCACTCATCAAGTTACCTTTTCTTTCTATTTTGTGCAAAAGGCATGGTAAAAAGCCGGTAAAATACACTTAATTAAAGAAGAACGTACGTAATTACATTTGGGTATTGTGGGATGCCCCCTACTAGTGAGGCACGTGGTATCAGCTGCCTGTCAATGACTTCAGTCACTGATCTGTGCGAGGCACGTTTGAACATAAATGCGCATGCGTAACTGGCGATTTCGGAGGGGGGATCCGTATATTGCATTTCGTTGGAAATTATATGGAAATTTTACATTTTTTCACAAAAGGACACTATTTTCCAAGAAAATGGGCAGGGTTGTAGCGCCGCACTTCGAAAAACGGCTAGGATAAACTCTGATTTTATAAAATGGAGTATTATTTTTAAATATTTAACCATGATGAACCGGTGCGTGAAATCACGCATGAGGTTAATTCTTTGGGGCTGAAATTGATTTTCAGTGCGTGTTCACGCATTTTGGCGAACTCTGCATTCTATTCAAATTATCCCAGTGTTCAATCAACTATGGTATATAGTGAGAGTTCCGTCATCTATGATTACAAATTAAGTGAGAGTCGTTTAGGAAATTTTCAATCGATTTCTGTCTGTCAAGACCTTTATGATTACACTATCTTTAAAATGTTGCTACTTTTGTCTACACAGTACCTTCCAGTGCTTTGGCCGACCAAACGGTATAGTGGTTAGCGTGCTAGCTTCTAGACCGCGAGGTTGCGTGTTCGAGTCCCGTGTTGGCATGGGTGTTTGTAAATGTATGTTGGCTTGTCTAATGACGATTGTTTCGGCGCATTATAGCCCTCGTGTTGCTGACGGCGCCAGATAATCTGAAAACAACCAACCTTCCAGTGCTTTGTGGTGTGTACATTGTAGCTGTTGATAACGACGTGTTGGACTTTCTCTATTCCAAGCATTTCCTGTAAAGGACATCTTTCGATACCGCCACCATTTATTTAATCATCCCTATTTGAACATTTGCCTGCCTCAATGACTTTACAGGTAAATGTTCACATGTAGCCTTCTTCCTTTACCGACTTCTTTATTATTCATCCTCAAGATCATTGTAAAGGTGATGAATGAACAGATGTTTCCTAGTGTCCCCAGGAGAAAGACAGCGGCAAAAGTCAGCACCAAATAATAGGGCCTTGGGTCAAAATTGCCATCACAATGTGGGGTCCAATGTTCATTGTAGTAAGTTTGTGTATTGGTACTACAAAAGATCTTTCACGTGTTGCCTTCAAGGGTTTTGAGCATGGGTGTGTTGACTAAGATTCATGACTGTGCAGGCCTTTTCAGCATATCGTCGGTATGTGTCTCAAATCGTCTAGGAATTTTTAAATACCAGAGAATACTAGTAATCAACGCAAAATTAATTTGTAGTTCTCCTCTGGGCAGAAGTTCGCGCAGCATAGCCAATATTGGCTCTTGTGCCATAAAAAATCAATCAACCAACTTCTGGGAAGAAGGAGAGCAAGTGATTGGACTTGCTTCCCCTGACGAACGCTTAAGATACGATAAGATTTCTCAGGGGGATCGTGGCTGCTGTTTAATTAAAAACGTATCGGTGATTTAATTGTGAAGAATGTAGATCTGTTATTTAAATGGTGTAAATTGTTTAGCTACGATTGCTACTAGTCTCTTCTTATCAGTAGTTTTATTTGCCATGTCATTTGTTATTTTCTGAATACCTATAACATCATAAACTCAAACTTATTCAATAGATTCTTTCCTAGACAGTTTCTACAGGTCCTATTGAGAATGTACATTGCACTCCGTAACCAGTTGACTATATCCGGTCACATTTGCAGGTGCCCTAAAATTCCTAATATTCCTTAAATTTTTGCTTCTCCCTAAACTTGTACTTGCATCTTTTGATAATTCATAAAAAAAAAAAAAAAAAACGAAAGTCCCCGATTTTGCTCCAAAGTCCGTGAAAAAACCCAATTAATCCTCCAGAGGAGAAAACCTATTCTGAGATCTTAATTATTAGTATTTCAATTTAAAAAGAAAAATTGGCAATTTTTTGCCGGTATTGCAACATTCTTAGAAAAGAATGTTTGTGTTAGGAGCCTAGTCGGCTTTAAAAGAAATATCCCTAAATTTTTTTAAATTATTCGTAAAATTTTTGGAATTATCTTTAAAATTCCTACCTATTTTTTTAGAAAACTCACTGTGTCCCCTGCTATATTTTCCCTTCCATTTATAACAAAATTTTAGTTGTTAAAAATTTGTCAATTTTTGAATATCACAGGAAACTCTTATAAAATAGAAGTTGTGTTCAAATGTGTTATCATTTATACCAAATATCTAAAATACACTAGGTGTGCAAAAGTTAATCAAACTATCGATTTTTCTTTTAATTCCTTCCCAGTAAGGCTGATCATATACATGAAATTCATATCAGAGATATCTTTAAGCATCATAATGATAAATGAAACAACGCATCCGTAAATAAAATTACAAGGTGTCCTGACACTGAATGCTCATACTTAAAATGAGGTTTGTCAAGATCATGAACTCTGTTGGCCATTTGATCATCCCACCTCTTTAGAGCTATTTTGTAATGGTGGGCAGTTCCCCCAAAGGCCCAACTGATGGCTGTGTGGTTAGAGCTCTGGCCTCGCATGCCGAAGGTGCCGGGCTCGATTTCCGGGTTAAGGATGGTTGTTCGCTGTGGTTCGGAATCCACGTTAAGATGTAGGACTTGACTTATTTTGTCGTCATTGTGCATAAAAATAGGTCGTTGAGCGTACAAACCAAACCCAATGCATTGAAATTTCCCCTAAAAAAATCTCTTCGTAAGTTCTCCACGTATGAAATCAACAATAAAAAAAAATTCACTAGGGCAAAAAATACTTTTACGAATATTTTTAGAAAATTTATTAAACTATATTTTGTGAAATAAATCTTCTTAAATTTAGTTTGAAATGCTTTACATTTGCGTCATTGTAAAAGTGTATGAAACTTTGAAAAAAGTTTTGTACAACACAAGTCGTGTCCAGACTGCTTATTATATATATAAAAAAATATTCCTATCTCTGTAACATTACACTAAACCAATAAACACAACCATGATGTATTGTTTATCCCGACTCTTCCAAAGCAACATCAGTTCGGCCACCCTATTACCAGAGTCGGCATATCAGAGGAAAGCGAAAGGTGCGAATGAATAACCTATCTAGGTGCTGGCATATCCCCAGGCTTGCATCTTCCTGGAAGGACCACCATTGTGTGCCTCCCCCTTCCCCCCTAGGCCGGGGGGCCCCATGTGCCCCCAAAAACTGGTTCCACCTGTATGTAATCTGCCCCAACCACTTGTAGCGACCGCTCATTAGGGCGGCAGGGCGTTAAGTCGTCTGCCCCTTTGACGCGATATATCTGCCTCTACCCCCCCCCCCCCGCTTTCTTCCCCGTAGATGATTATTTTTCTTATGTGTTAGGGGAGATTTTTTCTTTTCGTATGCGATAGGTTTGGTGCATTTCTTTCTGTCTGTGCCTTTTTCTCTTGTCGGACGTAAAATTTTTATTTTGTAGAGTTGTTGCGCGATGTTTTTTGGTTAATTGAATCTTTAAATGATGTATGAAGGAATTGAATATTTTCGGATTTTAGGGTTTACTTTATTGGAAATGTCAGGCGTTTAAATTTTGTGTAATAAACTTAAGCTCTGTAATTACAAATTTAGATTTCTTTTTTACTTCGTTTTTATGTTACAAAACACGCTATACAAATATCACTAAAAAAGAAAATACTTTATTTAGAAAATCGTATAACTAATTCAATTTAAGCGATCTTCAATCAATTATCCACCAGCATTTAAATTTGTCTTGTTTATCGTTAAATATCGTAAATTGTTTATCGTATAAATTTGGCGTAGTTTATCGTTTTCTATTCATATTTTCATTATTATTTTTTTTAAATGGTCAATTTTACGATCTTTTCAGCGATATTTATTATATTAGCGAAAAAAACAAAAAAAAACCCCACTAAGTTGACAAAATTAGCGATAATTATTACATTATTCTTTTCGGGGACACACAGGAGTAACAGTCGTTGATGGGCAATGCTTAAGGAAAGAGGGTGTTAAAGGTATTCGTTTTAAATTTTTTACGCCATTATTGGAATTTCTAAGGTGAAGATGCTCGGAACACCTAAAATGCATTGCTACACAGCAGCTGCAATTAGGGGATTACTACAGGTTAAAATCATTAGGCCCTTTTTTTGATAATTTTGACATTAATGACAGGTCTTATGGTTACCACCGACACGTATACAAAATTTGAGCACTGTAGATCAATCCGTTCCGAAGTTATGCTGACCGCACACTGGCAATTTTTCCGAGACCCGAAAAAACTAAGAGCGTTCCAAAAATGTATTGAAATGCAGTTGAATTCTATAGATTTTTTTTTTTTTTTTTTCTATCTTTATCTAAGTTGATTTTTACCGAGATATTTACATTATATTATTTTCATTCCATTTTGTATGTTTATCCTCTTTTCTGACAAAATCTAAAGATTAAATAGTTGGAGGCGGTGATAGCCTCTCTCTGACTCGCGTCTGGTTATTTTCGGAATGGGCCGTATGTATTAAGATTGCACTAAAATTATCTTTTCACTTCCCTTTTTCAATTATTGGTTGACGTTTTACATTTACTTGGAATTTATATAAAAGATCGAAATAATCTAAGGGACAATTTCCACTAATATGCTTCCTAGCTCCCCACCCACTTTCCATGATTCACAAACACGCACTGGGCAGTCACAAATCCACATCCAGCAAAATGTTGAAGCTTGACCTACCCCGCGACAATCTGTGCCGAAACGAACTCCCCTCCCCCTCTCCCCATTTTTAGGTCTCCAAATGGCTCCACAGTTGACTAGCAGGGAGAAGGGTCTTATCATTTCCCAACCGGTATCCCCTTTGTCGGCTTTCTGCCTATCCCCCCACTCCCTTCACTTTCCAAGCAAAGAAAGAAAAAGCTTTTGATGGCAGCTGCAAGCGAAGGCGGCAACTCTCTTTGACCCATTGTCTGACGTGTTCTGCCGGGATATATCAACTAAATGGCAGAAACTTTTCAACTCGTCTCTCTTTTTCTCGACCCTCTTCTGTTGCTTCCATAAAAGTTCGATTTGCCTCGCTTCCCACTCTGAAATTTTCTTTTCAAAAAGAGTATCTCGATTACCAGGAGATTGGAAAGTTTTTTTTTTTATTTTGTGTTAAGAGTCGGGAGGTAATAGGGCCCTAGGAGTAAATTGGGATATGGAATGGTGTTTTTTAAAGGTTTACTTTTGTTGAGTTTTTGAAGTAAAATTGAGATTTTCAGGGAAGTGTTTTGTGTGTTTGGAGGAAATTTAAGTTAATAGGAAGGAGATGAAAGAGAAGTCCACGCGATGAAGCCCAAACTGTAGCAATCCAATCTTGAACTAGTTTAACCAGTAACCTTATTTTATAAAAATACCGAAAATAAAATTTATTACATACTGGTCCGCCCAGGATGTGGGATAATGAAGTTTTTCATCATTTAAAGGAATTCAAGGTTTGAGTTTAAATATATTATTATAACAATGTGTAAAAAATTAAACTTTTTTTTAGCCATTTTTAATCAGAAGTCGTGGCTAAAGTAACACTTTTACTTTACCGCCTCTCGCCTCGTGCTCAAATGTTACATAATTTTGACATAGAAATGTAATTTTTATAACAATGTGCAAAAAAATAAACTTTTTTTAATACTTTTGAATCCAAAATCTTGACGAAGTAGCACTTCTTCGCACTAGTTTGAAACCGTACTTTCTCGCACGCTTCTTGCTCAAATATTATAGTCTTGGCATGGACGTATTCTCAGAAGAAATTCATTGACTGGAGTTGCCAACATTAATAGATATATGTATTAGAAATATTTTTTGCTCGTGATTATAAAAAATATTGTATGCAACACGTGGGAAAATACTTTTTCAAACTTGGTTAATTATTTGACGAGTGCGATAGCACGAGTCAAATAAGCGCTTTACCTCGTTTGAAAAAGTGTTACTTATCCCACTTGTTGCATAAATAACTTTTAATTTCGTGGATTCGTCACATGCATCTTTTTAATGCTTTAAAAAAAAAAAAAAAAAAAAAAAAAAAAAAAAAAATTTACTACATGACACGATACCCAGGGACAAAAATTTACCGACTACTTTTTCAGCAGAAAAGTGTTGCCAATGAGTACAGCGCATTATATTGTACCTGCAAAACAAGTAACACATCGATTCATCGTGTAAGAAGAAGAAAAAAAAAAAGTGGGAAAAAAAATTAATTTAAGTGTTGCTCATTGATGCAAAATGGCCGACGTTTTTCTGTTGCATAATGAAATGAATGCGACGACTTTTAAAGAATAGGAACTCTTATTTATAAAAATTATTTGCCATACAGCGTTATTTCTGTCTACTTAAAACAAAATGCAAAATATATATATATATATATATATATATATATATATATATATATATATATATATATATATATATAGTTCTTCATTTTCTGGTGCGAAGCGAAATGGCATTATTATCTCTAGTCTTACTTGTGTATGTTATGGTTCTGTTTAAAAACTTTAAAAAATATTTTCCTTAGCAAAGTTTTAAATTGGGAATATCAGTTTTTCGAAAAATGAGTAACTACAACGTAAATTATGTCAGATGCCCACTTATATTGATTGTCAGACTATCTTTCGAGACTTCACCGGAGTTTCTCAAAAAGAGTTCGCTGGCAGAAGCCTTTCGCGTTACTGCGGTATGTTGGGTTTTACACCAAGCATTTTTGAAGTTTTGCAAGCATTTTTATGAAACTTACATTACGATATAAACGCCATATGTTTTGTGCTTATGATTTACGAGCTAGCACAAATTATATTCTTGTTACATTAGTGATTGCTAGTCGAATCGGATTTGCTTGGTAACCAATCTATCTAGTAGTTTCATTTCCTAAAGTGTGGCTCTTAGAATCTTGCAACTGTTGCTTGATCTATTTAATAGGATTGTAAATATTCTGAAGTAGTAATGGGTTTGGCTTCAAATACTAAAAATTGACTTTTCCCCCACATGTACAAGAAATTCGCTTTAGGTGTGTTGACACCCACTCATCTTCAAAGCTGATAATTTATCTTTATAAGACGATAAAATGCTCTTCAAAGCGTGTAAGACTTTGGAATTTCGATTCTTAATAGAGGTATAAATAAGGTGTTCGATCTTGTCTGAAATGGTTTTGTGCATGTTTCTTTTCTTTTATCAATTTCCTGCTTTTGAGTGTGATGTGAAGGATTTACGTCGATACTACTAAACTTGATTTTTTTTCGAATTGATTAACAGTACCTATCGAAACCATTGTTCTTTTCTTTTTCTTTGAAAGACGGGCTCTAGATTAGAACTTTTCATTTATAGTTTACATGAAAAGGATATTTTTCAAATCTTAAGATGTAGAAATCCTTGAAATGTGAAATTTTCTGATTTAAAATTGGATTTTGGAATTTCATTTGCTTTATATTAATTAGCATTATTCGGCATTTCTTAAATTAGTTACATATATTCTGAGCGATGTAGTTAAACTACATTCGTCAATCAGCGGTGGTTCCTTTTTGCACAACTGGTTTTTCTGAGTGTACGACTTTTTTATAAGAGATAACTTCAGTTAGCACCAACCAATTAAAATAATTTTTAATGTAATTTAAAGTGTATAATGTAGGGCAGGGAACCTACAAGGATCTAATATATACGTGCAGTAATTTGTTTTTAGTAACAAAACATTGTTTCATTTGCAATTAAAGTTCTAAAAAAATTACTACTGGCGTTTTTAGACCCTAATTGGTAATTGTGTAAATAGGTTTTAATTCATCAATTAAATGTCATCAAAGAAACCTTTTTATGCAGATATTTTAGCTTCTTAACATTTCTTAAGAGTGAAGAAAATCGTGAGTCTAGTTAAAAAAATTAAACAAAATTTGTCCCCACTTTTTACAATAATTTTGAGGCATTTTGGGGGGACCTTACGGGAAATACGGAATTGGTAGAGTTAGATGGGTACAATTGCTTTTAGATATTTTGGCTCTTTTAATCATTTTTCGTCATCATAGACTTTTAGTCGTTACTGAACCTAGGTATAAAATATTTCGCTGGTTATTCTTTTTAATTCCTTTTATTAATCAGAATTATCAGAAAATTTAAAATTATTTTGTATTTTTAAATTTTAGTTTTTGATAATAAAAAGTGCCGTCTTTTTGCATTTTCACTTTTCGGATAATCAAAGACGCATCAGGAATATCAATGAATCTTCTAATGCTTACATCCACAAATCTTCCTTTCTTTTAATTGAACAAAAGAAACTACATTTGGGTCTGTCTGAAGGGTGGGCTCACCTTCAGTCCAGCGGGGGTCTATGGTGACGAATTCTTTTACCTTAGGCCCAAAGTTACTCCCATTTCTCCTTCTTATCTCTTGTAATTATGCCTGCCCTATCGTATTTCATGTTTCCCTCTTTCCCCCCTTCGCTTGTGATTCGCCCGTCGACAAATCGGCTCCCTCTGTACTACAAACAGATGCGGAGCTTTCTTGGCGGTGGTCAGTCAGTCACTTGCTCTCTTGCTTTTCCTACCAGAACTCATAGCATGAGCTTCCTTGGATTGTCAGGCCACCCTAGTTTCATTTGGATACGCGCAGTGGAGATATTTTGTGAAATTGTGCACGTGGTTTTGTGACTTCTATTTTCCGTGTTCAAGCCAGTGTTTTTTAATTAAAAATATTTGATTCTTTAGGTTTATTCTGCTGGAGTGTGGCTTTTTGTGGATTAATTCTCGTAGTGTAAACTTTTTTTTTTATATATATATATATAAAGAATGAATTACATCCTTAGGTTGAAATGTAAGTTATGGATTCCTTTTGTTCCTTGCTCTAAATTTGTAGAAATCTGTTTGAATTGGGAATATAAATTATATATTTGTGGAAAGTATAGACTATAATATATTTTATAGAATGGTTAGTTATCTGGATTAATCAAACACATTAATACATATTTTTTATTTAATATCACATAAATGTTGTCTTCAAAGTATTTATTATTTCCTTTTGAATAAAAAGCTTTAAATAAAATATTCCCATTTGAAATTTTGTTGCAAGAGAGGTGTTTTGTTTTTACCAAAAGATAAACTTTCCGTCACAAAAAATTTGTATTTCACAAAAAATCAACTTTCCACAAAAATTTCGGGAAGAGAACATAACGTTAATTTGCTTAGCAAATATTTTTGTATTTCTTAACTTTAAACTTTTTGTGCATTTTCTAATATCTAAAAGGGAAGTCTATTTTCGTACAAAGTAATTTTTTAGACAACTTAGTTGTTATCATTCTATACAGATTTTAAGCTACATCATCAGGTTTATCATAAGTCAAAAGAATTTTTTTCTAAACAGTTGAACCAAAAATATGATTTTTTTTTTTTTTTTTTTTGCTAAAGACACTTTGTACTCCAGCTTAAGCATGATTGCATATATATTCGCTTGAATAACAAATACAAACATGATTTTTTTACAGAGATGATACTTTTCCAATTTTTTAAAAATAAGTGGTGATTTTTTAGAATGTTAAATTTTTTTTAATCGGGTAATATAAGAAATTGCAAGTCTGTTATAGGCATTTTTAAAAACTTTTTTTTTTTTAAATTATCCTGTTTTCAACCTGATAAATGAAGTGAATAGGGGCTTCAGAGAAAAATATTTCTAAAATATTTTCATTGTTTTTTTGTTTTTTTTAAAAAGAGGACAGTGAAAGACCATTTTTTAAACTATTAAAAAAGAGATAATTTACTAACCCATTTTATGCTTCTGTATTTTTAAAATATTTGTGGAAAAATTAAGCTTAAAGCTATACTTGTTAGCCCTTTACATGAGTGATGAAATGGTTACAAAAGAATTTTTTTTCTTTCTGCATGAGTAATGCAGTGTTAAAACAATTGTTAATTTTTACAATTTATAAAAACTAAAATCGTCCACCCTAGAGTTCACTACTCTTAAGATTAAATGAAACTATCCTTCTGCTTTGCAAGTATTATGAGAAATATATTTTTTGGTTTCTCAAGAAACTTACATTGCCCTATACAAAATTTTTAAAAAATATTTTCCTGCTTTCAATTTATTAGCTTGTTGGTCCTTTATAATAAATTTATAACATAGAATTTTTTTCGACTATTAAGTTTAATCCCCTCCTCCTTTTTTGGTAAAATCACTGTTTTTAAAAATATTATTTTGCAACCTCATGCAAGATATTCTTCTTTCAGGGCTGATATATATCACCTTTACAAAATTCAGCTATGACATGGAATAACCCACACCATCGTAATGAATGGCTCAAAGTTGCCAGCGTCCAAGGAGCCCGCTTCCCAGAGACCTCCAGCCGTCGGAAAGGAGGTC
The DNA here is from genome assembly GCA_963978545.1 of Linyphia triangularis. Classification (NCBI taxonomy): domain Eukaryota; kingdom Metazoa; phylum Arthropoda; class Arachnida; order Araneae; family Linyphiidae; genus Linyphia; species Linyphia triangularis. The sequence continues at coordinate 64,388,776 of OZ021732.1, forward strand.
AAAACTTTCCATGACACCAGCTCATTCCTAGAACGCCAACGAACAATAGAATACAAACCATCAACTGACCTCAAGGCCTCGATGGAATACCACAAACCCAATACAGAGGCAGACAGTTCTCCAAATCCTAGTCCCCCACCTGCCTTCCGATGGGCTCAGAGCTTACAATGTCTCCTTGATGATCATCAAGGAGTGGACTTATTCAGGGAATTTCTGAAGCAAGAGGGCCATGAAACCAGGAGCTTAGACTTTAGGTTTGGAGCACTAGGCTTGCAGAAGGCAGATCCGACTGACAGACAAAAGCTTAAGAAGATGATCAACGTATTGTATGAGAAGATGGTGAGGAGGATACCATCCATCAGCTCATCTGTTAAGGATGAGATTAAGAGCAAACTAACTTCTGGGGTTGGGATTGATATTGACATCTTTGATGCAGCAAGGGAGGAGGTTGAGGCATATATGCTCAAGAACACATACCCTAACTTTCTCAACTCAGATTTGTATATACAGCATTTGGAGCCTGCCAAGGGGAGAGACTTTCCTAATAATCCATTGCCAACGCTGCATGAAGGAAAAGAACTTAATATATCATTGTCTAAGAAACTGTTTGCGAGATTAGGACCGAAAAAGTTGCAAAGGGTGCCAATTGTAAAGACCAGTGCGGAGGCGCAAGCAGGGTAAGTTTTTGATGGATTGTGGGCAGTGCTGACTTGTGAGTAGTAAAAGTGAGGGACCCCAAATTAACAATGGTGTAGTTTTTTTTAGTGGGGGGGGGGGGTGAGTTTCAAATTTCAAAATACATGAGTTGGATGCAATAATGCTATAAAACAATTAAACAGATTATCCAAATAAATTTTAATAAAATGAATGATTATAACAAATTCAACACTGCAGCATTTTGTTTGAATATTTTCAATCTTATATTCTTACTTTTTAAAAATTTTGGTTGTTCACTGTTCAATCAAAGCCCTTTTGTCACTTGTGTAATGTACCAGAAAAAATCTGTTTATTGTTCTTAGAAATCGATATTTCAGACAACTGAATGAGTTTAAGATAGCTAATATTCTGTGTTGGGAATGGCAAATACTTTTATATGGATTAAAATACTTTAAATAATGTTTCATTTGCACCTCTCCATCCCCTTCTTTTTTTTTGCTAAACATAAAATGAGTTCATTGCTATACTAAAGTAAAAAGATGCTGAAGGTATAGTATAGTGAGTCCTATGTCTGCATACTCAGAAGCGGATTTAGATGTCAGTCAAGGGAGAGGTGAGGTTGTTACGATGACCATTCTTGTCCATTATAGCAACAATTAGTTTTTTTTTTATTTATTTTTTAAATTTTGTTTTTACTTTAGTAACTAGTTTCTACCGTTTGATAAAGTATCTTGAGTGAAGCTTATCTATGGGAGAATAACAGATGCTTATAGTATATAATTTTCAACAATGGAACAATTCTTAGGAAATACTGTCATGAACCCCGATTATCTGAATCGATTGCGACCTGATCCCTTCTGAATAAACAAATATCTGGGGTGTAGGTTGGATTCACACAAAAAATTCATTCTTTAGCAAAAATATTATTTTTGCATCATTTGAATACAGAGCAATGATTTATTTTTTTACATTTTGTTCTTGCATACTCGTTACTGGAACGTATTAATCAGTCAGTTGCTTTGTTGTTTTTACCTTTTGATTGGCCAAAGCCACACAGAAAGGGGCAAGATTAATGACCCTATCTCTGTGTATTTGCTATCATTACACTAAATTTTTTTTTACTATTCACTGATAAGAAATATTGAAATTGCAAATTTACCTGTTTTCTTTTTTATTTTCGGTGATCTGAATAGAGTTAGTTATACTGTTATTCTTTAATTTTTATCAACTTTATGAAAATACTTTTATAATAGTGATTAATTTGATCGACAATAAAAGTGATTAATTTACAGTCATTAAATCAGTCAGTCATACAATATAGTCTCCAAGATATTGAATAGTTACATATTCGAAGAAAAATTTCTCTATGTCAAAAGTTTTAAAACTACAAATTTGCATTCGGTATAAGGTGTCATCATTTACAAGAGACAAGTCTATAGATTAAGCTTTTTTCCCAGAAAAAATAATGTTCCTTGTTTTGTGTTTAGTATTTTAAGTAATATGTTTTTGTGATAATCTATAATTATTTTAATGTGAACTGATAATTTCTTGGGTTAGCAATAACTTGTACACTACTCAAAACAAAGCCATTACACTGGTGTCATTACACATAATGATGTGTAATGTTACCATTGAAGCAGAAAAATAATTTTAAAATAAACTGTGCATCATTTATTTAAAAAAAAAAAAATTATATTGATGAAAATTCACTCATCAGACAAATTAAAAAAATATAATCACAACTTTAATTTATATTTCAAAATTAAAATAGTGTTACTATTTATCATCTCTAGTTATTTCATGCAAATTCTCAAAAAGTGTGTCTCAATTTATCCTATGTGGAAAAAAAAGCGTCACAAATGAATTGAGCAATTGCAAATTACAAAATTTACCACCTCTATTTTACAATAGCAAAAGTGTATTTACACCAAATTGTGTACCGTTTTTCTTTAAAAAAAAGTATGCAAGGAAAAAGTGTTTTTAGTAATGATATAAACTAAATGTAAAATTTACACATCTCATTAACTGCACTACTTTTTTTTTTTTTTTTTTTTAAAAACTAAATTCTGATTGACAACTATAAGGTTTATATCCTAGAAATGACTTGTGATTGATTGAATCCATGGTATGATTATCTATTGTTAGAAAATATGTGCATACCTCAATATACAGGAATTCTGTGATTACGTCAATGTTACTCAAATGTACATATAAACAAAAGTACAAAATTCATTTAATGATTAAAATAAATTATAGTATGATAGGTGGTAATAGAATTGTAATTAAAGGAAGATGCCATGGTATTTTCTTTCATTTACAATTATATTAAGATCGATTATTTAATTTAAATTTTTTATATGGTTGTTTCATAAAAAAAAAAAAAAAAAAATTAATTTGTTTAAATCATCAAATTTTCCTTTCATTATATAGTTTAGTTATCAAATACATTTAAATAACAAATAAGAGAAATTATAAAAGTAAAAATTGTCTAGTAAAACTGATAAAATTTGTAACAAGAGTTTTCACAAAGTATTTAGTTTGAATTTCCAATATTTCTGTAGAAAATCATTTGAATATTACTGCTATGAAAATATTCCGTGTTTAGGCAGTTTTTTTTTTTTTTTTTTTTTTTTTTTTTGTAATCCTGCTTTTTTACAGTTTTATTATTTTTGATGGACTTTATAGGTCTTTATCAGACTAAATTTTCCCCAAACCCACACACATAAAAAATTTCTGACTTCACCACTGTTCTGTAAATACATTAGTACACAAATATATTCTTATTCAACTGTTTTTGTAGTTCAAAATAACACATACATTTTCCACTTTTTTACATTTTAAATGTTTTCATCTCTGATATAAAAATTTGTTTTAATATACGTTTGCTTGGAAATTATTAAAATTTTTTTGTTTATTTTATGTAGATTTGACAATCAAACTTATTATATTGACTTAATAGTGGAATGTTGTTATACATTTATAACAACATCATTGGTTTCCTCAATCTTATATACAAATCTTTTTGAAAATATTTTAAACATAAAATAAATTATCTTTCACATTTTTATTAATGTGTTTAGTTCAGATTTTTTTCTGTAACTATTTTTAGGCTTTTAGCAACTATTAAGTTTAAATTGCAGATAGAGCATTTGTGTTTTGGAGCAGCAGGCACATTTTTTTAACATTGTGACTGTTAATGTTATCATTATTTGTAAATGCAAGTAACAATTATTTTTTTACAGTTTGCTTGCCAAGGGGCCTGTATGATAAGTTTTGCTTGTAAAGTTTTTGCTTGGCTGTATTGTATTTCATGACTGCTAGCCAATTTTTGCCTATTTTGTTAATCCTCCCTAAAATAAAATGGCATGCCTAAGTAATAAAACAATCTAATAACTTATTTTTATTTTATCCCTTTTATTACCTTGATTAGGTGGATAGACCAAGATTGATTTTCATAAAAATATCAAAGTTAATAAAATAGTTTGTTATTAACGAATCTTTAATTGCGGAAAAGTAGAGATGTACATTGCTGATCATTTTATTTGTAGATAATTTTATCCTTTCTTCAGGGTAGTAAAAATTTTCTCTAAATGAATTCTCCCTCTGTTTAGCATTATTGCTAAAAATTGTTAATGATTATGCTCTACAGACAAGTTCCATTCAAAAACTTAATTTGTTATATTTGTAATTTTATTTCTTGTTTTTAATTGATTTGTGTTTGATTATAGGTATCTGAAGTCTCCTTCTGCTCCTTATCACACTAAATATGCCCCTTTCTGCCTTCCATCTGCAAGAGACAGTGAGCTTCAAAGTTTATCATCTGGCGTTCAAACAGATGACACTATGTCTTTGACAGACACTAGTGTGTAAGTTGTAATGCTCAATGCTTATGGAATTTTTTTTTTTTTAATTCTTACATTTTGTGATGTAATGCAGTTAAATATTTATTTCTGCCTGTTTATGCACTATGACCATATGTTTATGTGTTGACCTCTTGCAAAAAGTGCTGAGCCGAAGCATGGCTTAATAAAAGTTTTAGTTTAATTTCAAATAACTATCATAAAAATTAATCGATTAAATTAATACAGTGTTGCCACAGAACCGGGAAAATCAGGGAAATGTCAGGGAGCTTTCTGATTCTGGAAATGTCAGGGAACTTTCTGATTCTGGAAATGTCAGGGAACTTTTTAAAATTTCATGAAAATCTGGGAAATTTTGTATTGTTTAAGGCACGTTCATCCATATTTTGGCGCTACTTACATGGAGATTTGTAGTGGTAAGCCATTTAAAGTTTAATGTTACGGAATAATTTAAACTTTTTATTACCAGCATTATCACATTATCTCTTTAGCATACATGTTCTATTTGATCAGAGTGTTTAGACATCTGAAAATTCTAAGAAAACTGGGGAAATTTGAAAAAAAGTTTGCCCTAAAATCAGGGAATTTTTTAGAAATCTGTCAGGGAATTATCAGGGAACTTTTTTCCCTTAATTTTGTGGCCACCCTGTAATAAATTGCTGTCACTACTTTGATATTTTGTATGAGTGTGTTCCTTAATGCTGTAAAATTTTTCTTTATAAATTATAAAACTTTTTTTATTTTTAACTTGTTTGATTTTATTTGAATAAAAACTAAATGAATATAAATTTTAAACAATTCATCATGGCTAAAATAATTTGACTGAGTTTAAGTTAAACTTTTTAACTGAATAATTATTTAATAATAGAAGTACTTTCTATTTAGTTACAAGTTTTCTGTTTTTTTTTTCCAGGTCCGATTATCCTACTTCTAAAAGCAAATTAAATCGACAACATAAATCTAAACTTAATTCCAATTCAAATCCCATTGTTATGAACAGAGATTGTTTTAGTCAAGAAAATTTTATTCCTGTGAGTATAACTCTTGTTTATTCAGTGGTGGTGATTAGGATGGTAAGGGCACTCAGTTGCCTTCTCACTTTTAAAATATTGATTGAGATGACAAATCATGATAATTTTACAATTTGTTCTCACTAATGTCACCCAATCACCACTGGTCTTATTTACTATTTTTTTTTTCTTCTGCCTAGATTTAATACACTTTTTAAATTATTTTTCTCTATAGTAATTGCAATTTTGGAATAGTGCTAATTTCAGTTTTAATTTTAGCGAACACAGCAGCCTATAGCAGAACACATAGCAAACACAGCAGCCACTGAACCAGCAACATTTGCTGCAATTTTGACAGAAAGACTCTTGAAGGTACAGGAAGAGAAAAATAAAGATACAAAGAATAAAGAAAAGGTTCTTGAAAAGTTGAAGTCTGTTGAGGTAATTAACTGTTATATTTTATTTTAACGACATTGACTGATTTCATATACCATTTAGTAAGGTATCTTCAATTGTATGAGATCCTAAAAATGTTTTTAAAAATATTGGTTTTAAGTTAATGATTATTTTAAACTATGTGCAGTGAATTGAATTAAGAAATTGAATATAAATAACAGTAATAAACTGCTTCAAACCACTGTTTAAATTCTTTAGAAATTATTTTTTCACACTTCATTCTCCAAAATATCCTTATTAGAGCATTCTTTAATCGATTTACAGTACATTACAACATTTAGCTTAGCCACTTAACTTAGCCAAAACATAACTAAACTCTTCCACTACCCCTTTTCCAGGGCCATGACTGTATCAAAACAGATGCTTCACCAGGACAAAAATTCCTCCTTTATGCTCCAGAAGAAGACAATAACCAAGCCATCCTAGACAATCACATCTCAATGGTATTTGCAGAGACACCCACACGATCCCCTGTCTGTGCCACACCCCCTGCTGCAAAGACCTTAGAAGCCTGCTCTAGGATAGCACCACCAGCACGCTGTAGTGTGGATTCAAATCCGCCGCAAGATTTGCCTTGTGGTAGTAGGTCTTTGAGAAGTGGACAGCTGTCATCATTCTTTGGATCATTTAGTGGAAGGATGAGACAAGTAAGTGTTTTGGGTTGTAGTTTTTCTTGCATGATTAGTGTAATGTTATTTATTTATGGAAACTGACATAAATTCGAGAGCAAGGTTTATTATTAAATATCTAACATCATAATTAAATTCTGATTAAAATTTTCCCTTCACTTAAACTTAATATAGGCATATTATTACAAGTAGTTGTAGTAATAGCTTGGGCAATGAAGGTTGAAAAGGAGCATGTGTTGGAAGAAATTAGAAACAAGCTGAATTTTTGCCAGTTGTTAGAATTTAGAGGAACATTTTCTCAAAAGTCCCAGTCTCTCCTCCTTGTGCTTCCACCCCCACCCCCCTAAAACTGCCTTTTGAAAGCCTTCCATCCATCGCTCGTATCTCCGTGATTATTCATTATAAATTCATAATTTTTTTTACCATTTTCTCCCTTATTATCTATTCTTTAGAAAAGCCTTTTGGCATTTCTCTATGCTATACACTTAACACTTTCAAAAGAATTTACTAAAATAGGCAAAATTTTCATTTTGTTTTTGGTACTAAGGGCAATACTAATTTATTTGTGACAATACCTAAAAACCATTTTAATAAAAAATTAGTGCAGTTTTCAACCTTTCAAACAATCTCAAACTTTTAATATTGGGGCGTCATATACAAACTGCAAGAAGTTAGTGCATGTCTGTCACGGATATAGCTTAACCCTAACGTGGGAGGCCCTCGCTGTCTCTTGCTGTGTGTGAAATACGCAGTTATTTCAAGTAAAAAATTAGCTTGACTTTTGTTCTAAATTTAATACTTTTTTTGTAATAGGGTATTTGACACTATCAACAAATAATTACCAAATGCAGCATATACATAGTATTTAACGAAGTAATAATAATGCAAGCATTTTCCACTCAAAATAATTGCTCAAATTTTTATAAATCGAATTCTAAAAAATGGTTTTCTAAGCTCTTCGTCATGTGACCAGAAACGATCGCTTAAGCTCCTCCCAGAATGTGACGTCAATATTGTGGAGTGGAAGTTTGTGAACAAACAACTTCATACGTTTATTTTTAAGCTTGGTTCGTCTTTCTTCCTACTTTATGATTAATTATGACCATTGAAGGTAACTTTTAGGAAATATTTATTTAAGAAGTGTTATTGGAAGATGGTTTTGTAAAGGCACACATTTCGAATTTACCCAAAATAGATGCTTTGATTGTGGGGTTCTTTTCAAGCCAAGCTCAGAATTTTATTCTGCAGAGTTTAGAAATGTTAAAACATTTGTGTAAGTATCAACAATTCTCACAGTTCTTATAGTTAGAAAGGCAACAACAACACTTTTACAGTTAAAATAATCATAAAAATATTAGGATAAAAAAAAAAAGTAGCAATTAATATAATCCGCTGAGTACTGTTAAAACGGAGTGAAATGGAACAATTTTCAACTTTCAAAGTAAAAATAGAGTGTAATAATATCGTTAACGAACATATTTTTGACTTAGGCACGTGGGTCTTACCTTCTTCTATAATGATCAAGCCCAAAAATGTTGGAAAAAACGTGACTTGCATTTATTTTGATTTTTTTTCATGTTGTTCCGATTCACCCCGCAGAAAGGGATGAAACGGAACACTCGTTATAGTTTATAGCTGATATTATTTAAAAAAGACAAAAAGGTGAAAAAGACAAGTAATAATGCATAGAGGTGAATAGAAACACAAGATTATCAAATACAAAATCCTTTAACCCTTTATCTACTGAGGGTACTTATAAGTCCAGTCATTGTACTGCATTTCTCGTGGTACTGTACTGATTTAAATGCTTTGAAACCCATAGGGACTTTGAAGTTCACTTCTATGAAGTTTGTTCTTCACCTATTGAATGACAGCATAAGATTGCTTCTTTTTGGAAACATTAAGTATTTAAAAGAGTCAGTACAAATTTTAAAAAATTCAGTAAATAAAGGGTTAACTGCTGTGATTGGGTGGTTTTATCTTTTTTGGCGCAAGGGCAACACGTGGTTTATACTGCTCCAAAAAATTTGGTGAAGATCAATTTAAAATTTTAGTAACAAAGAATTGGAAAAATTAATTTAAAGTCAAAGATTAAATATTTTAGGCGGTTGGAAGCATTCTACAAAAAATGACTTGCGGTCTGTCAGACCGCATACAGTAATTAAAGGTTAATATGACAGACAAAAAAGGTTTTTGTCAAAACAATTCATGTAAACAAAACAAATATTTTAGTTTCAAATTCACAAAAAAAAAAAAAAAAAATATTTCAATAGTGCATCAGTACATAAACTTAATATTGTGTAGTTTAAACAACTTTTCTGGAGTTTTAATTGAAGTACTTGTACAGTGGGGTACTGCATAGTACCCATACCGGTGAAACATTTCTTGGAACGAAATCAAAAGAAAAACATATTTCGCGCTGGAAACTCACTCGCAATTGCGATGCTGTTTATGCAAGTTTGACGTCACACAGTCAGATGGGTTTTTGAGCAGCGTTTTAGGGGCGGGGCTTCTAGTTGCATTTTAAAATGCAATTTTTAGCGTTTTGCGGCATTATTTTGAAAAAAGAAAAAATACGTGTCTTTTATTTTGTGCATACCTTTTATTTAAAACATATTTTGAAAATTTGTCAAATACCCTATTCAATGATTTATGTAATTTTAGTCATTATGTTTCTCTAGTTTAATTTGAATGTAAAATCTAAAATAGGTAATTTCTTTATATATGTTTTTCCGATGTTCAAAGCGTTAAAAACCATATTTATAATTCATTATCTAGAAATAATTTTTTAATAGTGATTGCTTGGCAGTTTTATGAACTGTTAAAACTTATCTCTGCAATGGGTAATTTACGACATTGTTTGCTTTAGGATATGAAGCAAATCCTTAAAATGGGGGATCTTGATTTAGTATGCACGATATGCAGCATAAGTCTAGAAGACGATTCAATGTTGGTCAATGTTGGTTTTGCGAAAGGTTTGAACACAATAACTAAAACTAATTTCCAGTGGCGGCTCGTGGGCAGGAAAAGTGGGGGGGGCCCGATGAAAAAACAAACAAACTTGGAGTTTGCGAAGTAATATATATATATATATTGAACCATAGTACGTATAATTTGATCTCTTCCAAAAGTTACAACAGTTTACAATTCTATATATAGTACATTAAACTAAAAGGCCAGTTTAAAAATTGGTTGCATGTGAATTAAATTTGCTTTAATTAAAAAACCTTAGAAAAATAAAAATGAAGTATGAGTGAATAAAACAAAGAGTAAAACATCAACATTTTATTAACTCTAAGAGAACATTTTATTTTGAACCTCATTGTTAAATGAGGAAAATATCTATATCGACTAATTTAAAATTGTTTACGACTGTTAAGCAAAAGTTACCAACATTATTAAAAAGTTTTCTAAGTAGGTTATACAATAAAATTTCAATTCATCAAAAGGCGTCGATCTTTGCTTAGCGCAAAGTCATCAACAATTTTGTTTATATCCAATTCAGTTTTTTCGATGTATAGAACTGCCAAAGAATTTAAACGGTTTTGGCCAATAGTGTTTCTTAAATAACATTTTAAGAATTTTAAAGAAGAAAAGGCTCTTTCACTTGTTGAAGAAGACATTGGAATAAACAACATAATTTTATAAAGTTCTGATATTAAAGGAAAAGCTGGAACTAAGTCTCTTAAACATAAAAAACTTAAGCGATCAGAAAAATTCAAACTATTTGATTCAGAATTCTTTATCATTCTATTAAACATATTTAACTCGCACTATAACTTATTAAAATCCGTATTGTAAGTTTTAGAAACAAGCATAATACTATCATCAAATTTTCAACATCCCACATCATTTTATGCACAGTAAAGCTGATAGGGTCAGATTTTTTTAGTACTTTTAGCTAGCACTGTAGGAACTTGAAACTATCTAATTATAAGGTCCTTAATGACTTAAGCAATGCTTTAAAATTCTGTTTGACATTATAATAGTAAATTAAAATACAAAATTTCGTTAAGCTGTAGGTCCCGGCCTGATTAGCTGTCATTGGACATAAAATTAGGTCGTTGAGCGTACAAACCAACTAACCAAAATACCAATTACATAAAATATGTGAAACTATAAAAACCGATATTGCTCAATCACTATTCTGTACAAAAGAAAAAGAAATTAAAGATTTACGAGTTACAAACTATACAAATCTAATAACTCGATAAAAAATTCTGCAGCATCTGCACAGAAAATTTTTTTCGTTAAATATTACATGAATTTAAGAATTAAAATACAAATCACATATACATGAAAGACAAAAAACTATTAAAAAAATGCTTGCTTACAACAGCAAATAAGTTTTAAAAGTAATTGAAAAAAATATATATATATATATATTTTAAAGTCATCAGTAATGCTACTAATATTTCAGTCCACCGATATTTTAATTATTAATTCATGCAAAATAAATTTGGTTTATATAACAGTTAATAAAATGTGACAAAACCTTTGAAAGTACAATATTTACAATTTTGCAAACAAAATTGAAGGTATTGTTATATTGACCAGTTCAACAGTTTTAAATTGAATTACTTGATATTTTTTGAATAGTAAAATATATCTTGTTGTATATTTTTTTGGCACAAGAGCTAAGGGAGAGTTATACTGCAACGGAATATTCTTCAATCAAAATTTTTTTCAGTACTATACATTTACTTATTTATTACAGAATTTTTTCTAAAATTATATCCTCTCACTTTTATTTATACTACCCAATAAAAGGATAAATGTCGTTTCAGCCCAATTCTAGTAAAACCATTTATTTTTTATAAGGAATGCTTTGTTGTCTTTATAGAAACTCTTCTATTAATCGTATTGGAGAGTTACGTTAATGATTGCATACGATATCATATATCAGTGGGAGAGGTAGGACAAATCAACACTTCTGATTATTTGGACGAAATTTAAATACTCAGTTATTTTTCGAGACAAAGAGTAGATATCAAAACAAAAACCTATTGTTGACTCATACATTTTACTAAATAAAGAGTAAAATTTAAAACAAAAAACTTACCGATGTTATTTATTATTGTAAATTCTTTCGCAGTCGTACAAGTTGAAGACACTAAAGATAAACGTCCGATCCCTGACTTCAAAGTAAGAATTGACCATTTCCTTGCAAATCCCAGGACCAGGAGGTGTCTTGGTAATTTGAAACTAATGTTATGACAAAAAACCAGGATGTCACGTGAAAGGGAAGGAATGGCCCTCTTCACATTATAGAATTTTCTGTCTTATCTCTTTAGGTTTCAAATTCAAGGTCGTCCAAAGTAAGGGGACATTTTGTTCCCCCAAGCACAGTCTGGGGAAACTAACATCCTTTGAAGATGGCAAGTTAGAGTTTTAATCGGAATTGTGGGTTCTTACAATATTCTGTGGAATTGCAATAATACTACAGTACGATTATTCAAGTTTTTTTTTTTTTTTAATTATGATTTAGGCTTTTATTTTTGTAATTTATTTACGTGCGTTATTTTTTATATCAAATAAATTTTAAGGGGTATCCTAACGCTATTACAGTAAAACAAATTGGCATCTCATCAAGAGGAAGATTGCACAATGCTATCTGATGTAAAAATTTTACTCACTCTTTTTGACCAACACAGATGTGCATAAAGATATAACTAGTTGGGGATTTCAAATCCATTCTTTCAGCAATAAATTCTAGTATGATTTACTTTATGAGCCTAGTAACAAAATAAAAAATATCGATGCGTAACATTAATATTGGGTCTTTGATCTAATGTGATTAACTTTTATTTCGGTTGGGGATCTCCTTATCCTAACCCTCGGCTACTCATAGATCAGAAAACCGTGTCAAAACACGAAATTCGGGAATTTTGTAATTTGAGAACCACACAAGGGGTACAGACTCGCAGGATATTGCAGGTGGCGAAAATCAGTCCCCCCGTCTTTTTTCCATTCCGTTTCTTCTACGGGCAAAGAAAAAGAAGCTCGATCAGGTGACTTAAATATCCATCCATAAGGACATTTATTAGTTGAGTGAAAGTGGACAGTTTCAAGATTAAAAAACCAGTTAAATCAGTATATTAACTAATAAATACAAAATTTATTTAAAAAACAAAAACAAAAAAAAAAAAAACATTTGTAGAAAAAAAGAGATAGAGAGGGAAACGACCAAAAAAAGTGAGGGGGCCCGGCCCCCCCCCCCTGGCCCCCTGCACCAGCCGCCACTGCTAATTTCATGTGAAGAGATGGATTACACAGGGAAATTAAAAGAAAAACAACTGTTGAACCGTTGTTGCAAATCTAGTAGAAGATATAAAGCAAGAGACGATCGACTATGCAAAAAAGTATTTGAAACAAAGAGAACCAAAACTTAGAGGGGATTATAAGAAATTCTTAAAACTCGTAATTATCTTTATTGGTTATGTCCCAGCAAGGGGAGTCCAATTTATGTCATCTGGAACAATACACCATGGCCGTTGATGTCCAAAGTCTTGTAGTCTCTAGATCTGGATGTTCAAAGCTCAATTTAAATTGACTTTGAACGAAGAAAAAGGACTACGTGCTGTGTGTGTTTTTATTGTCTGTATATACTTGAATCTCTGCACCTCATGTGCTCTTTACAATGATCTGAAGTCGTTACTTTTGTTGCTGAAGTCGTTACTTGAATACTCATAAATTCATTCAGCCATTTTTAAGTCAACATCATGTAAATTTACTAATCACTTATGCAGGGGTTCCAGACCTGCGCCCAACTGCGCCAAATACAAAAATCTGCTCCAAGCTGCTCCAAATGCTTTATTTTAGCCATATTTGCGCCAGAACGTGATTTTTTTTTTTTTTTTTTTTTTTTTTTTTTTTTTTGCGGGCTGAAATTCGATACTGTTCGCCGCTGTAATATCGCTATTATTGAGAAATATTCTTGTATATTCGGCGCTAACACTGATATTTAAGATGGTGCGGTGTTCATTTTCTCCGAGTGCTATGATGATTAGTGACGCTAATGTTGACGTTATTGTCAAGCTTTACGTTACGACGGTCATTTTCGTCGATTCTTTCATTGATATAATAGCTCTGTAGTATTGAGAATTGCTCCTGTTAATTCGACGCTATTGCTGATATTTTCGTTGATATGATGGTAATTATTGCCGAGTGCTGGGATATTGCAATATCCGAAATTTGACCCGATATTACTGAGAAAATGTCGATGTTACTGCGATGATTTGCGACGCTAATGCAGATATTATTTCAAATTATTGTGATGGTCATTTTTGTCGTGTCTTTCACCTATATATTAGCGCTGTTGTTGAGAATTGCTCCGGTTTATTCGGCGCTATTACTGATATATTCGTAGGTGTGACGGTCATTTTCGAAGAGTGCTGCGCTGTTGTTAACATCCGATATTCCCGAATCTTGCACAAACATTACGGAGAAAATGTCAATATTACCGACCTTTGTGCCGATATGTACTTTTTGGCGATGGTCATTTCTGCTGAGTCTTCAACATACGTAATATCCTTTGTCTAGATTTGTGACGGTATTGTAAACGCTTTCGCTAATATTTACGCAAGTGTGGTAGTCATTTTCGCTGATGTTTACACTGTTGTAATAGCAGCTATTGCCGAGATTTTTGACGCTGTTTGGTAACTTAAAAAAATACGATATTACTGGGATTTGGCGCCGATATTACCGAGATTGCAGTTTTATGGTGGGTGCATCCACAATATTTACGTTGGTGTTATATTCGTTTTCGCTAAGATCTATTGTAATGTAAGAGCAGCTATTGCCGAGATTTGCGAACTTATTTGGTGACTTAAAAAAACACGATATTACTGGGATTTTGCGCCAATATTAACGAGATTGCGATGGTATTGTCAGTGCTATCGCCGATATTTATTTGGTGTTATATTCATTTTCGCTGAGGTCTATGGTAATGTAATAGCATATATTGCCGAGATTTGCTACGCTGTTTGGTGACTTTAAAAAAAATACGATATTACTGGGATTTTGCGCCGATATTACCGAGATTGCGATGGTATGGTGGGTGCTATCCCAATATTTACGTTGGTGTTACATTCGTTTTCGCAAAGGCCTATGGTAATGTAATAGCAGCTATTGCCGAGATTTGCGACGCCGATTTAGTGACATTCGTCATGGGTAATTCTGCCTCCATTTTTTTTTTTTTTTTTGTTTTTTTGTTTTACTGCAAAATTTATTTTTCTGCTACAAAATTTGTGGTTTTCTTCTAGTTTCCCCCCCCCCCCCCCCCCTACAAAAGTTTTTTTTACATGCTACAAAGGGCATTTTTCTTGCTACTAAACTTGTTTTTACCTGCTCCGAAAGTCATTTTTCCTGCTCCTAAGCTTAATTTCACCTGCTCCAAAAACTGCTCCAAATCTTTCTGAGTGAGTGGGAGCCCTGCTTATGGTATTTGTCACAAGAACTTGTTGGTTTAGCTTTGTTTGATATTCATGTCAGTATATCAACCAAAAAATGGTTGGTGTGTGCTATGCAGAATGAAGCTCATGATGGAAAACAAGACCAAAACTACTCTAAGCAAATCAGCGTTGCTCTCCATTTGTGCAAGAACAAAAGCTTGGAAGATTTTTGCCGCAGCAAACTTATTGATATTGTTTCAATTGTTGGAACTTTCAGTTGGGTATCTTGCAGTTGATCCAGACTTGTGGGTGCCTAGAGAGCACTACAAACAGGCTAAAGAGATAATAAAATCTTTACAAGTAGTAAATGACAATGCGGAACATGCAATTGCACTTATTCAGGAACACAGTGGATTGATTGCTCATGATGAAATACAGCTACAATTCCATTTACAAGTTGTTGATGATCGTTGGGAAATGTACCCTGATAACATGAAAAAGACTATCTCTGCCTTTGCAAAGGCAATAAAACTTTAAGAGTAAATAAAAATCTGATGCTATTTATAACAAATTAAATAAATTGTTTCAAACTAATGCATTAATTACAGTGTATATCAATGTGTATGTTAAGGTACAGGTAAGGCTAATAACCTGAATTTTTTTAAATTTTTATAAACTTTGAGTCCATTGAGCCACCCCTAAATTTTTAAAATTTATTGCTTATATGGTGATTTTATATTAAAAGGAACAAAGTTAGGTGTGACTTATAAAAATAAAAATGAAGAAATTTCATGGCTTTTAAGATCCACCCTAATGGACTTAAAAATTTGTAAGGTACAGTTTATGGCAGGTGTGTAATACAGTGCAAAACATGCTCAACATTCATTCACGTTCAATGTGTATCCGAGCATATATTCTAAACACTTCTGCATTAGTAAACTTCCTTAAAGAAACAATCAACAGTTTAAGGACAGTATATCTATCATGGAGAAGTACCACTGATGAATACACAAAGAGATGAATACAGACGACATAATAACAGAATCTAGGGAAAATAATGTTTTTAGTAGGTTGCATGATTCCATGAAAAACATAAAATTTTCAAACAGAACCTCCAAATTACGTATTAATTTACTAAAATGCATCGACTTAATTTTTCAATTTATTTATGCAGAACGAATAGGAAATTGGGTATGCACTTAGCAACAAAAATCAAAATGCCCCCTACTTTCAATTAATTGTTCACATATTTTATGCAAAAACTAGCTGTACCCTGCCACGCTTCGCTGTGGCACATTGTGATTGAATGGTTGAGAAATGAGAAACAAAACAAAGAATACATTTCATATAAGTTTAATTTTGCAATACTTGTGGATATACAATATTTTTTGTTTTTCCACTGTCTGCGTAGATATAAAGACTATCTGGTTTGCCGACGACGGCCCAAATTTGACTTTCTGCGAGGCATTATTTCGGTAAAATATAACCTCTACTTACGATTTGGTGAAAGGTGCAGTTCGATTATGACACGATCACACAAAAGTTCCTTGATTTAAGTGAATAGTCAGCGAGTGTTTTCCTCGCATCCGGCAGATGGCGCGGTCACTGGTACACTGCTGATCGTTAAAAAACTGTTTTTTCGCTGTCGCGGATATGTGACTGATGAAAAAAATAGATAAAAACAATCCTTGATGCGGATTATATATCATGCTAAAATTTCAGCTCGATCGGTGCAGAACTTTTTGAGTTTTTGAAGCGTACACAAACCAACATAACATTTTTATGTGACTGACTGATGAAAAAAATAGATAAAAACAATCCTTGATGCGGATTATATATCATGCTAAAATTTCAGCTCGATCGGTGCAGAACTTTTTGTGTTTTTGAAGCGTACACAAACCAACATAACATTTTTATATATATAGATGGGGAAGGAAGCCCAAGGGAGGGACAGCGACTTTTGAGGAAATATTCTTCTAATTAGGTCCTAACAACTGGCAAAAATTTAGCTTGTCTCTAATTTCTTCTGTCATAAAACCTTTATTGCCTGGGCTATAAGAACATGGTTTGAATTTCTTTGACTGATGTATAATATTTTGGAAGAAAATTGAAAAAAATCACTATTTCATTCAGCATTTTGTTTGAATGAAGAATAAATCTTCACATTTAGATGCATGACTGCTAGAAATAGCAACATTGATTCTGTCCATATTTATTTTTTGTCTGTTTGATTTCTGAATAAGTTAATGCTAATACTTTTGATTTTTTTATTGTTTGCTAAACACTTAGCAATAGAAATATAATTTTTTAAAAAGTAAAAATTGAGTTAAAATTAATTTGTAATTAATTATTTTAATTGTTTAAAAAAATAAATCAGTTGAAATTGTTGTATTATTGGTATATTGAGAGCATAGGTGTCAACTTTTCAAAAAACATGGGGGGGGGGGGGCGAGTTTTGACGGAAGATGAAATTTTTCGAAAAATTATCGAAATCTATTAATTTTTCGAAAATCTAAGTATGACACAACTTCTCATATAATACAGTAAAAGCCCGATTATACGGAATCGCCAGGAAATTAGGATTTCCGGATAACCGAATTTTCTGGTTAATTGAATGTCGACGTTTTTTCGCCAAATTTAAACGGCAAATAACGCTAGTGATGGCACCTAACACTAAAATCGTCACAACCGGAATATTTAAAAAATATTCTACTTGGCTTTTTTAGTTAAAATAATGTTATATTTTACCCTTATAATTGGCAATAATTTGAAATATGTTACCAAATTAAATCATTTTCATATCAGAAATTCCGTTAAAAAAATAATAAAAGATTAAGCATTGTAAAAAAAAAAAAAAAAAAAAAAAAAATAGAGAGGTCTCTTAATTGTACCGATTCTAACCGAACCTATATTTTAGGGTTACAGGGCGGACAAAGTGGACTATCGCTATTTCAGTTCCGGAGGGGAAGTTTTCTTGTGTGCGTTTTCACGATCAGATTTCGAGAATTCTAGAAAAGTAGCTTTTGTATTTGGAAACCCCGGTGATTCCATTGTCTTCCGCCCTCCCCACACACAGCCTACTTTGTACCCTAAAGAAAAATATGCTCGGGAAGATGACCTTCGTATTCAAAGATCGACTATTTTGTTGTATAGAAAAAAAGGAATACAAGAATTGTAATGCAAATCGCCACGGAATTCCAGATAATTTACGGACTATTAAGTTTTGAATTTGATTGTCTGGTTGTCGGCTAACCTAAAAATAAATATTATTAAAATAAAATTACAGAGAAACAGATTTATTTTTTAATTGATTGCAAAACACGTTAATAGTATACAATAAAATATAACTCATACTTTTTGTACACAAAAAAAGAAAAAGAAACATTTTCCGTTTTGTGTACAAAATGGTTGACTAGCCTACAAATCGAAACTTTGATTGGGATTATAGGGGGAAATGCATTTAAATGGATGCAATTAGGTTTTATTCTGATTGATCGTGAGAAACTGATATATTGTGGTTGGTTGTTTTCAGATTATCTGGCACCGTCAGCAACACGAGGGCTATAATGCGCCGAAACATTCGTCATTAGACAAGCCAACATACATTTACAAACACCCATGCCAACATGGGACTCGAACCCGCAACCTCACGGTCTAGAAGCTAGCACGCTAACCACTATACCGTTTGGTCGGCTGATATAAAATGTTTAGAATAGTTGAATTCGGCCGAATTGCACATTTTCCGGATGCGATTTAAAATTTACAAATTAAATCGCGGGTATAAATGAATTATGGATGCATCGATACTATATGGAATAGAATGTTATCTGTTATACATGATTTTAAATTTTGTGAAATGCATGTTCCATTTGTAGATCTAGCCTACAAACCGAATGGTTAATTTTATCCGGATTTTGGTCAAACCATTAACAAATTTTGAATTTCCTTATTACTCTTTGCCGGATACGGTTGAGAACGTAATTTCAAAGGGAAAATCATCTTTCTTTGTTATAATTGCAATAAAAGTAGTCCATAGATTTATAGATTCCGCACATACAAATTACACATATTCCGGAAACGAATATACATTTTTATGCAATAAACGATGCAAGATTAAATAGATGCAAAAGGTGTAGTTTTTTTTTTTATTAGAATTCCGGATACACCAAATTATCTACTGGAGAATGTTTTCCCGATGCTCTGGATAATGAAATTTCGATTACGAAACCCTCTTTCTTATACAATTGAAACAAGCTAGATTTGTTAATAAATACGGCAAATAACCACAGTATATTTATTTTTCCGGATATATTCCGGGAAAAAACATTTCCCATTAAGAATATTAAGGTTTTGCTGAGAATTCACAATTCACAGTTGTTTGAATAAGAACTTCGGCATTCCGGATAAACCGGAATAAAAAAAAATCACTTTTTATAATAATATATTCATTTCTAATCAGTGCAATTCAGCTATTTCGCCATTAAAAATTAAAAACCATCAAAATAAAGAGAAAAAAACACTCAACTTCGAAATCTCAAATGAAATTAGAAAAAAAAAATTGGCGACTTACCGCCGTTTTTAGGCAAAATAATGCCAATTTTCTCGCCAAACTTGATTTTCAAAAAATTCCGGTTGATTGAGCTTTCCGGTTGATTGAATGCCGGATAATCAGGCTTTTACTCAACAATAAACAGTTATTATAATTTATTTGGAGAATGGAGGGACACAAAGGAGATAGTGTTACAAAAATCAGGGTAGGCAGCCTCTCCAGAATTTAAAAGTGGGGAGGCCAGCCCCCCCTGCCCCCCGTACTTTACGCCTATGATTGAGAGATTAGAACCCTCTCATTTAAGTTCTAGTTATATTTTTATCACAAATTATAATTTAGTGCAGGTGCATGCATTTATAAAGAGCACATCAATTTCAAAATATTTATAAATTCATGTATCATCATAATGTGTTTTTTAGAATATTAAATTTTTCTAAATATTGCTTTTTTTTTTAACTAATGGAAATAGTTTAATTTTTAATAAAGAATTAAATTAGCATAATCTGAAATTGTTATTTCTTGCAGGATCCAGATACACGATCTAATGACAGTGGTGCCCTCACAGACTGGATATCTGAAGACAATCTTGCACAGTGTCACAGAAATTCTGAATGTGAGAATCTGTCTTACGACAGCCATCTGAGGCGAGCGCGAGAAAAGCTTCTTAAAAGTAAAAAGCTCTCCACCTTGACTGGTTCCAGTAGTAGTTGTTTTGACAGTGGTGTCAGTAGTGCTGCTTGTGAGCCAGTTGTTCAGCCATGTCACCAAAAGTAAGATGACTTTTAAATACTAATAATTTCTTGAATAAATGCAACTGTTTGTGTCTTGTGTTAAAATCAATGTGTCTTTGATTGGTGGAATATTGTCGGAACTATTAGTTTCAAATACCATGTATTTTAAAAATATTAAATCTTTCACACAAGGAGATAACCCCGATTTTTTATTTTTTTTTAAACAAATATTGTTCATATATAAATTGTATAGTTTTTAAATACACTTCTAAGTAAATTGCTTATTGGAATTTGTATGTGACATTTTTCATTTATATTTTTAGGGTCACTACTTGGCTTGAATCTAAACGATCTGCATTAGAGGTAGAGAATGAACGCCAAGGCAGAACCTCGCCTGTTCCTAGTAGATCCAGGTAAATATTACATTGTTTATCTGTATATCTATACACATTTAGTAGCTGCAGCTCATGCCATAATGAGTGAGTTTTGAACTTATTTTAAGATGATTAGTGGAAATAATTTTTGGAAAAGGCTGTGTTTAGTAATAGAGGCTTAGGAAAAGATGAATAAAAATTCTGCTATAGGTTTGCCATGCCACAATTTCATACAAAAAAAAAAGAGTTTTTCTCAATGTTTTTCAAAGTTTGATGTACTATTTTGAAAGAATGGCCTCTAGCTTCTTTATGAAATGTTTACCGTATATTTGCCTTACATAATATTAATCTGAAGTTATTTTTAAAATGTGATTTTCAAAGATTTAGTGTTTTTCCCATTTTGAGATAAAAAAAAATAGCCAACCTACTGTTCAGATGTTGCCTTCAGATTCATAAAAAAGGTTTACATAATGTTCAGAAAAAAAAAATTAAATGATCTATTTATTAGTTATTTAGAAAAGGTATATAGAAAATTTCCCTTTTAACATTAGCAACATAGGGCCTACCTAATACCCTGAACTCTGTTGTACTATTCTGTTCACCCAACTGCCCCAGTCAGCTGAGTCCCATTCTGCCCTTGTCTTTTCACTCAAAATTCCTTCCTGTTCCCCTTTTTTGACTGAACTTGGGCCAGGTACCATTAGCAGCTCACTACAATGCTACAGAGGATTCTCTTAACAGTTGTGGGGGGGGGGGGCAGGTGATTGTTAGGACTCTCTTCACACCAGGAGGGTAACAGGTAATTTCAATAGAACATACAAAGTCTTTACACAGGAAGCCCAATTTTTTCATTTATTCTTTTCACAACTTCAAGTGGGAAACACAAATACTTTGTACTGGTTAAAAGGAAAAAGAAACATGCCTTGAGGATATAAGAGTTGTCAACTTCTGCCTGAAACCAGATAGTGAAGAGAAATAAATCAACCTTAGCTTAGCAGGGAGTCTATTCCCTGTCTCTCTATTTGCCCCACATGGACAGGGTTCATATGCCCCAGGAAGAACAGAGAAAACCTGGGAATCTCAGGGAAAATAAATCAGTCTTAAAATCTTGGAGGAAAAAAAAAAAAATCTCTGCTAAAACCTGAAAAAGTCATCTGGAAGTCATACTCTTCATTTAACCCTAACTAAAGGAATTTAAGTTACAGAATTATTTGACAACATAATTTTGCAGAAAATTATTTTTAAAGAAAAAATACTTTTTTCGTCTTATCGGAAGAATTTGTGTAATCAAGGTTTGACTATATTTACCTGGCTAAAAATAATTGACACAGGGAAATCTCGGGGATTTTTTTTTTCTTCTTCTGAAAATGAGAATGAGCCCTGATGATGATTTTTTCTTTTCGGGTGGGACAGTGGTACCTTGAGGATATTCCATAAAACTGCAATGGGAGCTACAAAGTTAAAGATATGGTGTAACTCTCTCTTCAGATTCAAGTAAAATACTATATTATGATAAAAATATGGTGATTGAAAAAAAAAAAAAGGTCCCAATTCAGAAGTGCATTGGCAATCTTTATTATTATGCTTCCATCCAAAAGGATATATATATATATTGTGTGTTATTAAAAATATATTCCCGATTTTCATTACTATAAAGCAGAAAATCTTACTTATACACAGTCGAATATAGCAGGCATTTTAAAGAAGGGGGGAAAAAATTTACTCTGAACTTAAAGTCACGAAACTTAATAGACCAAACATAACTCAACAAAAATTTTCTATGCAGGGTTTCCGCGCTTATGGAAAGTCAGGAAATGACATGGAAAGTCATGAATTTGGACATTGGGTAAATTTTGCAATGGAAAGTCATGATTTTGAGCAAAAAATTGGCCATAAATCATTGAAATACAATGAATTTCATAAAAATTGGCCATAAATCATGGAAATACAATGAATTTCATAGATTTCTGCGTAAATAACGTAACTGTGATGTCATAAATGCCATGATCGCTATTCATCTCATCGAAAATTCTATTTTTATTTACGTTTTGACGGAAACAGCAGTCACAGTTAAAATCTGCGGCAACTCCACATTTCTGACATCACATGAGTAAGGTCTCATAGATGGAAAAAAAAATTCATAATATGAAAACCGAAATGAGCAGTTTTAATAATCTTGTGTTTACACTTATTTTTTTCCCCCCTTCTTATTTCTTTTGTTTTGCATTGTTGAAATCAAAACATTAGATTTTTGATGATATTATTTATTATTGTTGACTTATTCTTTCTTCAAATATTTCTTTATTATTAAAGGTGGATTTGCCTTTTTGACGCTGAAATATCTTAGAATCGAAAATTATTTTATGATTTGGAAGTTGCTAAAACAAGGATTTTCACTTAAATTAAAATTAAAATTTATAAAAATCCATTTTATAGTACATTGATTTACTTACTATGTTCGTGTTAGTAAAATTCATATAGGTTGTCATTATTATTATTGCGATTTGATTTCTTGAGTCGTGGTAAATTATTCGCTTCAGTCTTGGAAAGTCATGGATTTGGGACATTTTAATTTGGCAGAAACCCTGTCTATGAATATATTCAATTAGGTAAAGAGTTTTAAATGGCTAATTGTTAGTTAATTTCCTTTGTACCTCATATCGTAGCTTAGAGGGTCCCATGATTACCATTTTCTGTAATATACAAACTGTTTCCACCTCTCACTTATATGATTTGTTTTTTCTTCAGTTCCAGTCGCAGGGCATGTAGTAGTTCTCGTTCTGGCTGCCTGGATATGAGTGGGCCCCCTTCATGGGGTCCATCACAGACGGGTCCACAAGACCTCACTACCCTGACACCCCAAGACACTACCTCCAATTTATGGGATGTAAAACGTATTCTGGAAGACGGAGCAAGAATTGCCAAGATGGGCAAGTCCAAGTAAGATTTGTTTCTCCTTTGCTTGAGCAAAATTGACTTGTATTTCCTTTACTGTTATTACAGAGAGATTGTCCACAGTTCACTTATTTCTGGGTGATTTTTTTTTACTTTCAATTACATAGGGTAATGAAAGCAGAGTTCATCCTAGAAATGAAAAAGGGCAGGGTGCTATTTTCCAAAAAAAGGGCACTTCCTGTTTACGAGGGCACTTTTATGGCAAATTGCAGAAATACGTGTTTTCTGCCACAATTTCAGGGCTGCCACAGACGACTAAAAAGGCTACTAAAGCGACTATTTTAGTGGCCAGGCGACTATGGCAACTATTTCAATGAAAAAAGGGCCCAAAACGACTATTTTTAACAAAACCTTCAACTATTTTTGGGCTGAGGCGACTATTTTTTAAGAAATTGGATACTGTCCGATAGTAGCACGAAAAAAAATCGGCACTAAGGTACTAACAATCTTCTCAAAACGGTAATTTTTTTAGGGGGGGGGGGGGCGGAAGCAAATACTACCGAAATAGTTGCTCATATTCACAGGTATAGAGGTCATTTTGTTAGTCCGACGATAGTAACCGCTCACACGAGATTGTTGTGTTCGCTGGCAACCGCGGTCACTTTCGCCTGCCTGTTAGGCTCCACTGTTTTATCTTTTGCTGTGCAAGGCTCAGGAGCCTATACTTAAATTCTGAAATATCAAATTATTTCGCTTTATTTACTCTACTTAACAAAAATTTATTTGTGGTGAACGCCGGAAGAAAATGCTATCAGAATGGACAGTATTGATGTTGTATAGACGTTATGTCCGAGATTTGTGCTGATCTAGTGAATGATTTAGCCGTGTAGGTCAATCGATGCAGAATCATTAGAATTTCAATGTTGTAGCTAAATTTATAAATAATAAAATAATTTAAATTTTGAGGCAATTTAATTACTTTGAGTGTAGCTTGAACAGGGTGGCTACAGAACCGGGAATTCAGGTAAATGTCAAGGTATTTCGTTTAATTACTCTTTAGTCAGGGAATTTGAAATTTTTGAGTTTCCCTTCTCGCATTCCCCGTGCGGGTATGGACGTCTATACCGGCTCGCGTCACAAGAAGTGGATGCCATGACGTCGGTGTGTTGAATAATAGATTTTTTTTTCATGTGCTTTTTCGTAAAAGTCGTACCTGGCTAGTTGGCCGATTTGGGAGTATGAAGTTTCCGACCTTTTTCTACTCTCAGCAGCTGAGACAAACAGGCCAATCCCCACTCTTCGGCCCACAACCGCATGTTCATGTTCCGCTTTTTTTTTTGCTTTTTTAAAATTTTATTTTTTTATTTTTATTACTTTCTGAGACCATTGTTATGCTTGGAACAATTATTTACACACTATTTCTGTTAGATTTTTGGTTATCTTATAGCTGCGCGACCGCCTGCGCATTATTGTTAAAAAAAAAAAAAAAAAAAAAAAAAAAACTTAAATCTGACTGCATCCTTTACAGACATGATTATTTTTCTTCTTGTCTTGTGTTTTTTGTTAATAGAATATATTGGAACCCTAAATTCCTTTATATTTCAAATTGATTCCATCGTATCTTTCTGTTTTTATTAACCCTTTACAGCACTGTTATAGATGTGCAACAAATCTATAGGCATTAATAAATAAAAAGGGTTAGATCCGGTACTTGATTTTTTTTTTTTTTTTTTACTTTAATTTTGACATTTTATTAAACTTAATTAACTGATAGGGATACGTGTTGTTGATTTATATGTTTAATATAAATCAAACAAAGAATTGAAACATCCTTCTCCCCCTCCAAAAATTTAAAAATCTGAATGCGCTACTGCATACATTCAGGCAAAGGGTCATTTAATTTTTTTTAAAAAGTCCATGCATCTCTTCCCCCTGCCGAATGCTATGCTTGTCATGTTTTATGAAAACAATTTTTTGCCTCATTTAATATATACTTCAGTGGTTTAAGATAATATTTTTGTTGTACAAAATTTTATTTCATATCTATGAGTAATTAATTTTTATAAGAAGCTGTTAATTTCAAGCCTTTCTTTCCATGCAATATATTTTATTTATCTTTTCTCAACTTCAAAATCCAAAAGACATATTTTTTTATGAAATATTTTGTGAAATTTGTGACTGAATAGCAAAATGCTGATTATTTAAGTTTCATGCTCATGCATGCCCAAGTTTAGTAAATATTTAGGACACTGTTTAAAATTTATGTTATGAACAGGATGCAACCTATGACATATATTAAAGAAAATAACATGTTTTATTTGTGTTGTTTTTAAATTAAAAAGAAAAGTATTGTACTAGTTTCTTTTCCTTGATATTAGAAAGTATGGGTGTAGTTTGTAAATTGGTTTATGTGAATTTTGTATTTTTTTTATTAATGTTTTCCAATTTTTTTCATGCTCTAAAAATGCTTGTTTTGATTTTTAGCCTAAATTTATATTTTGGTGAAATTATACTTTGATAAGTAATTGTAAATAGTAAAATTTATATCTTTTTAAACTGGTCATATTTTCTTCGTTTTTTTTAATGATAACGTCTACAGAGATGCATATCATGGAATTTTCTGGAAATTAGAGAAATATTGAGGAATTTTGTTTCTCAAATTCTGTAGCTATCCTGTTAAAAATTTAAAAACTGGCCTTAATTAATTTCGCCTATCATTGTCAATATATAGTATAATTATTTAAACATTAAACTTGTTTTTCTACCAAAAAGTTGTTTGACTATGGAAATTAAAAAAAAAAATATATATATATCTTGTTTTGCCAATCGATTTTTACCGTCGCTTTTGCGTGAAGTTTAGCTTTTTTTGCTTAGGTGCTGTCTGGGAGTAAGGTTGAGTTGCCAACTTCCATCGCAGTTTTGTAAATACGATAGTGCCTCCCCCAAGACACATGCCTTTTACCATATGGGATGTTATGTATACAACACTATTTTGAATTGAAAGAAGAGTGTCTCTGTGTTTTCCTGTTTATGTAAATCAACAATTTTATTCCGATCTTGATGATAACTAAAAACCTTTAAAACAAGAGGACGGTCTTTACCGACTTGAAAAAACAATTGTTATGAAAAGTGAGGCTACTATTTTCGACGTCTGAGACTACTATTTTCAATGTCTGAGACTACTATTTTGGCTACTATTTTTAACATTTAAGGCTACTAAAGCAACTATTTTCAAAGCTTACAGTCAGTGGCAGCCCTGCAATTTCAATATTGTTATACTTTTCTACCACGATAAATAATTTTCAATATTCTGAAGAAAAAAATTATAATGCAAAAATCTGTGAATCAAAAACTCGCTCGGAAACTTAAAAGATATCAAAATACTGATAAAATGCTTCAGTCCTAATTCTGCTGGAATGAGACTGAGAAAATTATTGAAATTAAAGTGCAATATACACAGTATAATTTTTATCAAATAGTAATTTTTATAAAATTATCAATTTATAATACAGTAAAATTAAGATAACAATGTTTTAGTATAGTAAAAATGTGTTAAGAACTTTTCACTCTTTCAAAATTTTCTAAAGTTTGAATGAATCAACCTTAAACTTCATCTCTTAGTTTTGCTATTGTCAGATAGAGAATAGAGTTCCTCTAAATTTAACATTATTCATTGTGGGATATCACAAGGAGTATTCCGACTAAAGAACTTGGACTATGTCCTGAAATTTTTTTATTTTTTTATTTTCAAAATCGGATCCAATTTAGCGTCAAAACAGCGATTTTTTTTACCGTGCATGCCGCTATTATGTAACCTATAATAGAAGTTTTATTTTTTTAAAAATCGGAAATAATCTGGGATTTTGGTTGCATTCCTGTTATGTTTAATTTTAAATATGAAACGGATGTTTAGAAATTAATTGGTAACAAGCAAATTACCAAAAACACCCCCTAAATTTAACAGGAGGACATCGCGATTACGCGTGTCCAAACGGAAATATTATTTTTAAATTCTTAGTGTAATTATTTGATAGTTATAAACCTTTAACTAAGTTATTCAAGTCTTTCAAATTCCTTTCTTCACTATTTTGAAGGAGGCATGGTGTAAAAATCCAGCGAAATACACTTAATCAAAACACGTACGAAATAGCCATCGGAGTTTACTAATGTGCACTTGAGAAATTGTAAGACGGTGCCCTACAATCCACCTACTAATGAAGCACGTTATATAGACATCTACTCAATGGTTTCAGTCCCTGATATATACGTTGCACGTTCGATCATGAATGCGCATGCGCGGCAGCCGATTTCAGTAGGGTTGATCCACATATTGCGTACTGTTGGGAGGGAAAAAACGAAAGTTTTTCGAATTCTTTCAGGATGAAATTTTTTCTGAAAAAGGGCAGGAAGGGCGCAATTTTTATAGAAAAAGGGCAAGAAGGGCACTATTTTTATAGAAAAAGGGCAGGCAGGGCGCGCCGCCCCTCGAAAAATGCCTAGGATGAACTCTGATGAAAGTGTAGCATTCGGTCATTTTTCTTTTTTTTCCCCTTCATTTTTTTTTTTTTTTTTTGCTTGCTTGCTTTTATCCATGTTTTGGAATGTCCTGATTTCTAAAAAGTGGTCTGAAAAAATGTGTGTGTATGTGGTCAGCATAACTCAAGAACAAATTGACATTGCTGCCAACTTGTACAGATTATATGTACGATGTACGGAATTCTATTATTTTGTACAGTTGTATGAGAGCAAAAAAAAAATCGAATGGAATTCACTGTGTTTTTCGTTTCCCCCCCCCCCCCCAACTGTTTATTTTGTATTTTTTAAGTCGCCAATGAACCAAAACAATTTTCCAAAAGTTGCTGCATCAGTGCATGCAATTGGCATTATTTCTATATTGCAATCATAAGTATTGATGCTATTTGACTTTTCATGAGACATAGGAATACAAATATTTGTTTTGTAAAAATTGTACTACTGTCAAACCCTGTTAACTTATTCGTTTAACATGAAATTCCGGTTAACGTGAACAATTTCGGCAACCCCATCGATTTTGCGTTAACAGGGTTTGACTGTAATTTGAAAATGCCAATGTTAGCAGTTATGAATTGACCTACGATGTTTAAATTTGGTGTTCGGGTTAGTGATGGCCATTGCACCTACCATTAATGTTTTCGTCAAAATCGCGCCTGCACCTAAGGTTGAAATCATGGAAGTCATGTTTTTCAGGAATTGCTAAAAAATGGCTCTAAAGATATTGAGTAAAGTCTGAGCTAATGTCTCTTAAGGTGTTCTAAACTTCCCCACCCCCAAAATTCCCATAGAAATGTGATAAAAGCGTAAAAAGTTAAAAAACGAGTGCCTTTGAGCTCAGGGGTAGAGCTCTCTACCCCTGAGCATCGCCCATCAATGATTTTTTTTCTTTCTGTTTCATGCACAAGAAAGGACAATGTAATCTCTCTTGAATTACATTGCTAATTTTGCCATTTAGGCCTTTTTTTTTTTGACTGTGTAATGATTATTGCAAAAATAGCGCCAAACTGGCCAGTTTAATTTAAATGAGTGAAAATTTGAAAACGGTAAAGAACACCATATCAGATTTTAATTCAATGACCAATATTATAGTATAATCGAAAGTTATGCGATGTTCCGCATCCCTAGTGTTACAGCAAAATCTTTGGGTACCCCATACTTAGTGTTAGCATGTTTAAATGAATTAGTAATCTCATATTAGAACTATATACAGGTTTTTAATCTAAATTTGTATTTGATTGATTCGTCTTGTTAACTAAAGCTGAATGGTTTTGGCATGCAAAATTATTTTTTATTTGCAGCTTTTTCTTTATCTAACATAATCTAATTATCATTTTTCAGGTATATGTATTCTGGTCGAAGTTGTCATGATGCTTCCAGAGGAAAAGTTTCATCTAGAGTTTGTGACACAGTGGAGGATGGTATTTCACACAGGTATGTAAGAATAACATGTTAGTCAAGATGAAACTTAGACTGTGTAGACGTGTTTGTTCTAGAAATTCTTACAAAACCCTAATGCATAACATCAGAGACATTTAACTTTCACACGATGATTTTGCACTCATGTTTCACAATTTTTGTTGTTAAATTGTTTGTGATAAGTTTTGTTGTGTATGGATATAAGTTGTAGATATTCTTTTAAAAGTAGATATTCTTTCATTTTTTTATTTTTTTTTATTTTTTATATTCATGTAATTGCAGGGCTGCCTCAGGCGACTAAAGAGATTATTTTCGAGGCAAGGCTACTATGGCGACTTTTTCTACAAAATTGGCCTAAAGCTACCTTTTCAGCTAATATTGATACTTTTTGAAATATTCGGCGACTATTTTTGGAAAAAAAATCGTATTTTTATTTACAAGTAAAAATGCGGGGGAAACGTAAATTTGGTCATAGCATCAAAAGTAGGCGGTCTCTGTTCTTTTTTTCTGTGACTTCCACCAATGATGTCGCTGAATCTTATCTTAAGAGGATTGAACTTTTTTTTTTTTCCAAGAGAACTTTTGTTTTCTGCTTTTAATTGTTCTGTAGTGAATCACTGTAACCTTTGTGATGCTTTCAGAAGGTACATTAACGATGTTCGCAGAGTTTGCCAAAATGCGTGAAATCTGCGTAAACATGCATTAAAAATCAATTTCACCCAACAGAATTAACCTCCTGTGTGAATTCACTCATCAGCACATCATGGTTAAATTTTAAAAATAATTCTTCATTTTATATAATCAGCAATCATCCTAGTCGTTTTTCAAAGGGCGGCGTTACCTTCCTGCCTTTTTCTTTTGAAAATAGTGTCCTTTTCTGAAAAAATACAAATATATTAATTTATTTTGCAACGGAATCCAATATACCGGTCACCCCCTTTGAAATCGCCAGTTATGCATGTGCATGATCGTTTCACTCGCTAAATGATTAATTGCTATAAAGCAATTAATCATTTAGCTAGTGAAACGATCTTATGCTTACACAGCAACGAACTTTTCAGCGAGTGAAGCGAGCATGTTATTGAATATTATTTTATTAATTTTTTACAAAGTTACTTCTAACAGGTTTAGAGCTGTGAAATTTTCAACACAAGTAGTTTTAGCCTGCTAATTAGACTTTTGATAAACGATGCAAAAATTTTATGTAGTTTTTTTACTTTTGTTAATTTTTTAGGAACTGACTTCTAGTAGATATACAGCTCTAAAATTTTCACAAGAATTTAAGGATACTATTTTTTGCATCTGAGGCTACTAAAGCAAATATTTTCAATGCTATTAAGCTGTGGCAGCCCTGTAATTGATAAGTTAGCTTGTGAGTGTTGCTAAAAAGTTTTCCTAATCCTCTCTCTCTCTCTTTTTTTTAGAAAACAGAGTAAGAAATCATCATCTGGAGACAGTGGAGCTTCAAGTAATGAAATGACAATCATCGGCTACAGCTTCGGCCGTGATTCTGTGCCTTATAAGACTAAACTTTCTGGAAAAAATATTACTCTTAGGCAATTCAAAACACATCTCAATAAGAGAGGAAATTATAGGTAATATAGTTTGTATTTTGTAAATTTTTTGACAAATGCCCTGTAAATTTGCTTAATCTATGTACATGTTGTGTATTTTTACTATAAAATGTTTGAGGAAAATGTTTGTGATACTCAAAAACATGAAAGAAAAACATTAACCCATAAGAACAAAGTTTCACTATAAACCATTTATATATATCCAATTTTTATGTGCGATTACAACTTGTTTAGACAATTTTGAGCTCGCATAGAGTTATCCCAACATTTTACCACTCCAAAGAAAACATCCACTCGTGCTGTTGGCTAACTTTTTTTTGTCCTCAAGACATGCATTGTTATCACCTGTGACTCTATCTGCAATAAGAAACAAAATCAAAGTTAATACAAATTATATGGAAAATAAAGTGTTAATTAAGCTTTTACACCTTAAACTGATAAGGTTTCCTAAATAATTAGATTAGTTTTGTTCAATTAAAAACTAAATGAATTAGTGCTATATCTCTTTTATTTGGTTTAGATCAATTATTTGATACAAAATAGCAATCAGAAAAATTATATTTTAGTTTGTATATACTTCCAGTCACGTTGAGATGTACTAGTATCTGACTTTTCAGCGATATTCTTTTTTTTCTCCTTATGCCAAAACTTTTTCTTTGCAGGTATTTTTTCAAACGCTTAAATGATGACTTTGGTACAAAGGTTGTACTGGATGAAGTGACAGATGACTATGAAATTCTTCCACTTTGGGAGGGCAAGGTTTTCTGCGTCATCGAAGCCATGGATGATGGCACATTGATGAACGACGATTGAATGGCCCAATCGATCATCTGGCATCAAACTGAAATCAGCACTGAAAATGCTGTTCTATCACGAAAGTTCTCCCAGGATATGAGAAGGAAAAATTGCCAAATATTTATGAGAATAGTGAGACAAAAATAGGAGCTTATCCTTAACTTTTGGAACCATACAACTGACTTATCAAGTGCCCTGGACTCCCCATACTGAGGAGTGTTCATTGTGGTCGTGTTTGGATAGTGAAGATTGCAGTCCCTGGAAGGTTTAATTGAAATATAAAGCTCAAGAGCAAAAATTATTGAAAGTAGCGGAACCAAAAGAAACCTAATATTTCCAACATTATTGTACTTCATAAACTTATTTGTTATTGTTTTTTCAAGTTTTTCCAAAGTCCTACAAAAAGCAATTTTTATTTACTGGATTTGATAGTGATTTCTTAATATTATATATATATATATTAGCTAAAAACAATATAGAAAATAGAGTTAAAATGTCATTTAAAAAGCTAGTTATTTGTACAAGCTTTGTTTATTACTTTCAGTTTTTGATAGCAATATATATAACCAGGGTCATGTCCATGAATTCAAATCTAACTTTTGGTGATTTTTAAGCATAGTGCTATGCACCTGATGAGCTTTTGTGATGCATTCATCAGAAAATAATATTAAAACGTCTTAATTTTTTCTTTAAAAAAAAAAAAACAACTGTTAATAACAAAATTAGTTATTTAAAAATATAGGCTAATAAAACAAGGCCTAGCGAAAGTATTTATTTAACAAGAATGACTTTCTCCTTTGTAAAATGTTTTCTTCCTTTGTCCTTTCCTTCCTTTGTCCCTTTTCTTTCCATCTGTCCTTCTTTGTAAAATTCATTTTCATTACTAATTGTTTTGTTGAATAACATTTAACTTTGTAATTAACTAGGTGATTTAAGGATCTTATACTTTTTTTTTTCTTATGACACTCAGATAATTATATGGCTGCATGTTTTTTTTAATTATTATTTTTATTATACTATATTCAAAATCTAATTTGTATTGGTGCTCAAATATTTTTAAAAGTACAAAACATTCTTATACTGTACTATTTTAATTTGCTGTACAAAGCATTCTGTTTTAGAATGTTTTACCCATTTTTTTTTGCTGAAATGTGTTAGAAATATGCAATTATTCTGAATTTTTTAAAAAAAAATTTGATTCTTGAAAAATAGACTAAAGGAGTTGCTTTGACAGTTCAGTTGAATGTCTCTCATCTGCAATTTATTTTTTACTGTGCAAACTGTATTATAATCATTTTATGATCAATTTCGTACATGTATGATAAAGGCTGTGTGGGGAGGTGCTCGATATTTCTACTTATGGCTTTTAGTCCAGCTTTTCTCGTGTTACTAGTCGTAGTATAAAGTACAATGTTGCTATACAGAGATGT
This sequence comes from Linyphia triangularis, assembly GCA_963978545.1. Lineage (NCBI taxonomy): Eukaryota > Metazoa > Arthropoda > Arachnida > Araneae > Linyphiidae > Linyphia > Linyphia triangularis. The sequence goes on from OZ021732.1 coordinate 64,422,078, forward strand.
TTATTTATTGATGTATAAATCTATTGAATGTTTTGTCTACCTGTGGCAACATTGCAGCTTTGAGCAGATAAATATATTTATTTTGAAATGTATTGCTAATGTGTTCCGAACAATTTTAAATTTTAGTTTGTATGTTGTGTGTGTTTGTAGCAAAAAATTTAAATAAAAGCGTATTTCATTTGGACGTATTTGAAATTTATTCGCTTAAGAATTTAATATTGGCAGGTAATGGTCATAATACTGAAAATAGGAAACTTAAAATATTTTTTTAGAACTTGTATCTAAATTGTTGGTGGTTTATTGAAATAGAGGTGCTTACACAGCTACTAAACCTCTCATCTGAATGATCATGAAATGTTCCCCTTCCTCCACATTTAAAAAGTTTCCTACAAAAATGTGACATTGCTTTTTTTAGGATGCAAAAGATTTTTTTTCTCTAGAAGCAGTGATTTTCCATACAACAACAGCATTGACTTTAGTATTCATATCTGAAAATAATGTTTTACTTTTATATTATTATTTGTTAGGAGTTTTTTTTTTTTTTTAACTGATATGGTTTAAGTCTTTGTTACTTCTCCTAGATATCATACTGGCTTTTCATATTTTGTAATTTTCTCCTCTTTAATTCTAAATAGTTTTAGAAAAAATAGATTCAGCATTTATAAAATTACCACCATAAATCTGTTGATTTTAGCCTTTTATATTGTTTTTAGTTACAAAATGAACATATATAAAACAAAATGAACATATATAAAACATCTCAACCGTTGACACCCCACACAAATTTTATCTGTCAAGTACTTTTTAGATGTGTATTGTGTGTCCTTTTATTTGCAATTGTTATGCAGGGCTATTCATTTTATGTTTTTCAATTGATACCTGTAACTTGTGTTGTCCTGTAAATATTTTTTAAATGCTTTATATAAATATTTTAGTACATAGGTTTTAAATCAAGAAAGTGTGAAGATATTTTTATTAAACCATATCATGTAATTATTGAACTTGTAAATAAAATTTTGATTTTGTATGCAGTATGTTTCAATTTAGAATGGATATTTTTAAACACTACTCATAATTTTTCAGTCATTCACATTATTTCAATTTTGTCATACAACTTCCAAATTTTGCTAAATTTTCTTATTTGAAGAATGGTCTTTAGTTTTTATTGAATACTAAGACATTGAGCGCCACATGTATTTTTAAGGAAATCCCGGTCAGGCCATGCACTGCTTAGAAGCGCTTGTATTGTACAATCCTGTAATAAATAAATTTTCAGTAATTACTTAAAACAATGTACATTTTTTTGTTTTATATATTTTACACTGTCGGTCACCGGTGACTGACACAGCCTAAACGGAAAGTTCAGTGTCAGTCTCGCATGACTCACATGGCACTCTACTATTAATAAAAAATTTACAATTAAATTGATTTTCTGCGAGATAAATTTCTTAAGCGTATTTGCAAATAATGGATAACCGAGGCCTTCCCACCTGGACATCCCTAGATTTCAAGTTCAGACATTTTTATTCAAGGGGATTAGTTAACTTTTCGTTTACTCCCTTGGACTTTTGTTAAAAAAATATCTCATCTGATTAACCAAGTTTTATCATCTCTTTGAAAATGTTTCTGTCTTGCACATCTTCCTTTTGTTGTTAAATGAATGAAATTTGTCAAAAGAGAAAATGTTAAATTTAAAAGCTAAAATCTTTTTGAAAAGATAAAAGGATACTTGCATCGATACATGTATGCCGAGTAGCATGAAATAGCTTTATAAGGTTAAAGTATCGATACTAATAAAATTATTTATCCTTGTTGAAATGTTATATTCTGTCAAACACGGAATGTCTGCCGAAATATCTCTTATAAATATAAACCATTCCTAAAATAGTAATTGAAATAAATGGAATATGATATCTAAATTAAATAGCATTCAATTAAAAATGCCATATCTTTAGCTTTTAGTCAACAGATGGCGCCAAGTAACGGTGGTAATTTGTATTAAAATTCTTTTAGATACTACTGTAGTAGAAACCTATTTAAAATAATAAGATCCATAAAATTTAATATTTCTTATGTGCAATTAAAACTTATCGAGCGGAGTTGGACAAGCGAATGAAATTGATTTATAAAGAATTTCTTTCTGATTCTAAATACCCAAATAAAAGTTCTTTAAAAAAAATAGTTATTTAAATATTAAGAAAAGAAAATGAGCAAAAAAACCTCAAATGCGATCTGCTCAAAACGGGCCGATTTTGAGTATGACGTCAAGAGCAGCGAAAGATTCGGTGAAGTTCGCTCCGTTGTTATGGTGAGGTTTCTACCACAAAGTGTCAGCTATATACTCTGTGGTTTCTACTTAGTAATTGCTATTTCTCAAATATTTTTGGTAACCTATTTTGTAGGTATTTGTTTTTTATTTAATTGCAAAAATGGAACCTGGTTTTGTAAGACACCAATCGGACAATTTGCCAAAAATTGACACGACAATGATGGCTGTCTATTTCAGCAAGAATATGGATTTTGTAACAGCGGAAACCTGTGGCGTAAAAGCCAATAGGTAAGATTCCTTGCTTTAATTAACTTGAATGGTTTTGTTGTGGTTGGAATAAAAAGTTTGGTGGGGAAATATCGGTATTTTTTCGTTAAAGGGGGCCGTTGTCAATATCCAAGTCCGGTACGGATTCTGCGCCAAGGTGATTTTTGCCAAAAATGGTACGCAGAATCCGTACTGGCCTTTGAATTTTAACCCATTACTTTGCCCTTGATGTTTACAAAAATTTAGAATAGCTTTTCTAATATATAGCTTGTTTTAAACTTAACACCAAACATTCTTTAATTTTCATAATATAAAAATTATCATAAATGTAACTTTCTGAAAAATGATCTTTACAAACATAACGTACAGTCTTTGTCGACAGTGGCATATTCTTCACCGCTTGGCACCACTTTTTTCGAGTATTTTCATTCCGTGGTACGTAAATGAAAATTTTGTCAGGAGTTGTTATGGTTGTGCTTTTGCACATTGGCACGATAAAATATTTGTAGAAAACGTTAGACATTTTAAGAAAAAAATCAATCAAATAACCTCAAAAACAAAATGACGAGAAGACAAGTATTTGAAATTTCCACGATAACAACGTTTTAACAGCCGCAACCGCCACGTGACCTATAGAGATATTTTGGATGCGGTGAAGTCACAATGGAGTCGCAAAAAAAAAAGGTCCGTTTTCCCGCGAAAATCTGACAGGAAAACTTAAAATGCAAATTAAAAGTAAAAAAAGCGTGGAAAATAGAAATTTTTGTGTTAATGGTCATTTCGAGACATTTAGAATCGAATAAAAAAAATAAAAAAAAAAAAAATGCGGGAATTGTCCATTTAGCCAATCTTGTGCCATTAAAATCCATGCAACAAACCAATAGCAATTTGATTGAATTGAAAAGCGGCCTCTTAGTGACAATGCTAGCTCTCCCAAAATTTGAATCAGTGTAATTTTATCTACAAGGAATAAATTTCAGATGCGATTAGATCACTGCAAGTTGGTTTATTCGTATTCCGTCCGCAGCTCAGCGATAATAGAAGCGTGCAAAGTGGCCTTTTAATGATGGTGACAGACACTACTTTTTATTTCAAATGTTAGTAGAACATTTTTTTGTCGTTGAGTCCTCGGTAGTATAGTGGTCAATACAAAGAACTTAAAACTATAAGATGGCAAGCTTCGCCGATACGTAAGTGCTGCCATCTCGTGGATTTTCCAAGTTGAGAGCACAAAACTTTCGCCAAATTGCTCCGATTTCCAGACATGCGCAGAGCTTTATTCTTACCTTAGGCGTCAGTATCCCCGCCTGTCACGCGGGAGACCAAGGTTCGATTCCCCGCCGGGGAGGGCTTTTTTTTTGTACTTCCTATGAAAATTTTTTCCACAACAGCTGAAATTTTTTTTGCAAATTTAATTATACTATATAATTTTTTAAGATGTACATTTATATTCAATTCTTCACTTTCGCAATTAAAACAAGTGGTTTATATTGGCATTAATAATTTCTTTATACCTAACAAAAATCAATAAACACAAAGTAAAAAAAAATTTAAAAAATGCCAATTTAAAATGATATATATTAAGGTGTGTGTGAAAGCAAGCCCTATTTAAAGAGAATTTGATCCATTTCTTTAGCCTATTAAAGACGTATGGACATTTTAAGCATGAATAACAATTCATGGCTCATAATAATTCAGACTACCAGAATACATGCACTTGATAAGAAATCATACATGCAGTACTAGACTGAAATAAATTAACAAAAAATTCTATAAAACAAAGAGTATATAAAAGAAGTGGATCTATAGAAAGCTACTTAATATAGGCATAGAGCTCTGAAATTTTTAACATCAGTAGTTTTGGCCTTCTAATTAAACCTTTGAAAGACAAAATGTTACGATTTTTTTAATTTTTTTTTACAAAACTAGGGCTACAGCTCCATTTTCAATATAAGTAGCTTTAGCCTTCTAATTAGAATTTTGGAAGACAGAATGTCAAACATTTAATGAGTTTTTTTAAATAATAATAATAAAAAATAAAATTACAGATATCTAATAGGGTTACAGCTCCAAAATTTTCAACACATGCAGTTTTGGCCTTCTAATTGGACTTTTGACAAACAGAATGTTAAAATTTTAATTATTTTTTTTCAAAGCGACTTTGAATAGGAACAGAGTTCTGAAATTTTCAACACAAGTAGTTTTGGGATTCTAATTGGACTTCTGGCAAACATGAAGTTAACATTTTTATTGATTTTTTTTAATTAATATTTTTACAATGAGACTTCTAATAGGCCTAGAATTCTGAAATTAAAAAAAAAGTAGTTTTGGCCTTCTAATTTTGCTTTTCATAAACACATCAAAATATTCTCAGAGGGGTGAGGGTTGTATTAACGGAGACAATTAATTTTTAGCGAGTGAAGCGAGCGTATGCTTGCACAGCAATGAACCTTTTAGCAAGCAAAGCTAGCCCATGCCTGCGCAGCAATGAACCTTCCAGCGAGCGAAGCGAGCCTGTGCTTTCTTATAGGGAATGAAGAATTAAATGGCTGGTTTATCAAGAAAGTGAAATTCAATTTAATTTTTAAATTGTCATAAATTGGTAACTTATGAGTAGCATTAAACTAAACAAAATTACTGGCATCTTTGATAGGTAAGTACTAACACAGGGACAGAAACATAGTCTGAACATACTTGTACATTTTGTACGAGTTTTTGAAAAGTAATTTTTGTATTTATTCTATTTAAAAAAAAAAAAAAAAAACCACTCATCGAATTGTAGGATATGAAGACAAAATTTCATAGTTCTTAAATTCACTTGATGGAAATATTTTGATGCAATGCTTTATAAACTTATTTTTTCTTGTAAATAGCTCACGATTAACAAATAATTTTTGTTTTCTTTTAAAAATCAAAATATACTATATATATATATTTCAAGAAGTAATATCAACCATGTCAACTAATATTTCAAATATTATTCATGAGTAAAAAGGGTACAATAAAGGAGAAAAAATATGGAGATAAGTAGCATTATTTATTGTGCTTTGAGACAAATACTTTATTAAACAAATTTCTTACTGTTGGTAGGCATTAGAATAGATTTGAGGATTTTGAAATTAAAAATAATGAATCATTTAGTTTAAATCAGCATTCACCATTAGGTGAATCACCAAGCTTTTTTTTTTTTTTGGACTGCAGGTTGCACAGACGAATAAAAGAAATCCTGGTGTTAATTTTTTTAAATATAATTTTAATTTATTCACCGTTTCATCTAAAATGGTGTGTGTTTACAATCTGAAAGTTCAGCTAGTGTTTTAAATTAAGATGACTGGAGCATACATCAAAATTAAATCATAAATTTAAAAAAAAATTCCTATTAAATCCCAATACTGATTTTTTAAAAATAACTATTAATTATGATTACATACCTATTACAGGGTTCCCACGGTCATTGAAAGTCATTAGAAGTGCTTAATATTTTTGAACTTGTTTTCAAGGCCTTGAAAGTGCTTGAAAATGCTTAAAAGTCCTTAATTTTTACAGATGTTGTCCAGCTGCAAAATTTACAAAAATACAACTCGGACTTACTATCCCCAAGTGACCGCCACTTATCTGCACCGTATCAAAATTTTCCGACAAATTTGTATTGCACATCCACCAACTTTAACTTTTTTGGTAGAATATACTTTATTTAAAATTTAAATATGGATATGATGCCTGAAGACGAATTTTCATAGGTCCTTAAAAACATTAATTAGGTCCTTAAAAGTCATTGATTTTCATTCTGTGATTTGAGTGGGAACCCTGTATTAATAGTAGGACTCATTGGTGACTTAATCTCATCTCATATATTATCCCAAAAATCATTTCAATTTGTGAACTGTTTATATAACTTTGTTGAAATACAGAGCATTTTGAAGGAATTAACCTCATTCTGTTGATATTGCATCCCAAATAGAAAATTTCTCCTATGATTCTTCTGTCTTAGAAAGCATACTCAGATATACATACTTCTACTTAAATTGAAAAATAGTTTTGTGGCTGTACACTTTTAGCATAATTTTTTTTGTTTCTACCAGATGTGATTAGAATAAAAGTTTTAATCAGGGAACAGGCCAAGTATATTGTAAAGATAGTCAAAAATGAAAACATATTTTTGAGTAGCTCTTTAATTTGTTCGTCTTCAGAAAGAAATATTTTTCTTGATTTCCCAGTTATAAAACATTTATTGAGAAGCATGTCTGATAAAAAATTTTGTTCAGTTAAACAGGCTAATGTGGGATTAGAAGTAATCTGAAGAAATAAGTGGCTATTTTACAAAAGATGAACATTAAATTTAAGTATCTTAGAGGGAATGGCATCCAATGAAAATAACAAATACTGCTATGAAAAGTATTCTCAATTTGTACATTGACATACATAGGAAATGCATAAATATAGATAGCTTAAAATTTAACTTTCATTTAGAGAAAACGTTGCATACTTTGACAGTCTACAATTTAAATTTAATAAAATCCTTAAGTAAATATTATTAGAATATTTAAATAAAAAAAATCTAATATTGCATAAAAAGTACTACTGTACATAAAGTAGCGGCCCACAGGAAAGCTCAGGAAATATGTTGTGGCCCTTTTACATAACCTATTGGCAAATGCTGGTTTAAATAGTAAGCAAATTCACTTAAAAATATTTATTATTATTTTTTATTCATGTATAAGCATTTAATACACTTATGAAACAATATATACATTTAAATTTTGCCTATGTTGTGTAAATATTTTCTTCCATGGCATAATCTTTTAGTGAAAAATTAAGTAATGTGCACTTCCCTACATAAATTGTATCAAATTATGAAAAATAAAGTAGATTAATATAAGCTATAAGCTGATGTAATTTTAATCAGCTATAAAATATCTGTTTAATTTGACAAACTGTGTCTTCTGGACTAGTTACAGTATGACCAATTACAGCCTCATGTTTAAACAATTCATAATCATTTCCTCCTTTGCTAGTTTTATCTCCAAAGAAATGGATTTTGGAAAAACCCTCATTTTGGATGTGTTTCAAGCAATATGTTTTATCCCAGCCAGCAGGAAAACAATCAAAACTTATTTGTCCGCCTGTAAAATAAAGGTAGAAACTATGAGAAATAAGTAGGTTGAAACGAAGAGATTCATTTGCGAATTTCCAAAAGCAAATATTTTCAAATAAGTCTATTGTAATAAAACATAACTTTTTTTCTTGAAAAAAAAAATAAACTTAATACTGTTAGTACAATTTTGTTTTATGTTATTAAAGATAATTGACAGCTTAACAAAACTTTTAACATATTAAAGAGTATATTTCTTAATGAAATTGATCTTACCTTAAAGTAAAAAGCAGAAACATAATTTCAAACTAATTAAAAATTCATTAAAAGATATTGCAATATTATAGGAAATTTCCAAGATATTAAAATATAAATAGACAATAACTAGAATAAAAGCTTTCTTAGTATATCAGTGTAGATCATATAATATACTAAAGTTTGTTTTATTATTATAAATTTTTTTAAATTCATCTTGTTTGCGAGTTTTGTGACAAGAATGTTCCTTCTTCAAAATCGCGAATCATTTTTAGTGTAGCCAAGACAAGATTAATTAGGATACTTCTTTCCTATTAAGTAAGTTAACACTTTTAAGTAAGGCAAGAAAAATTTACACTATGCTTTAGAAGAATAAGACAAGAAGAAGAAAAAACCTCAAAACTAAGGAAAAAACTTATAATCCAGCAGGAACAAGCTTAACAGAGGGATCTTCAAGACAATTTTAAAATCTATGTTTTGTATATCAGTAGTGTTTTTTATTTTATCCTTTAACCAAGCACATGTGGCTATCTTTTTTGTATGCCGAAAACAGTGGATCGGAAATTATGATATCATTTCAAATCATAAAATGTTCACTCTATAAAGAGTGAACTAGCAAGTATAAACAGTGTCTAAGTTTCATCTCTATTCAAAGTTTCTAAATGCGCAGCTGTACTTAGTGAACATTTTCAAATGACACTCAATCACCTACCAAGAACAACATTTAATTGAAATCAATTGAATGAATAGTTAATAACACCTAAAAAACACTGAGTTAGGTATGGAAATTGTAAACAACATAAATCCTGTAGATGTTGCCATTCAGATTATCGAAACCCACTGTCATAGTAGAGACATGTTCGATAACATAATATTGAAAAATTACCATATCAAGAATCCTTTTTGCAAGTAAAAAGTAAATACCAAGAGTTCTTTTTGTCACAAATTCTCCAAGACTGGCATTATCTTTCAACATTTTTAATAGTTTGCACCTTTTTAAATTTCTGGAATCTTTTGAGTTATTCATATCTGCAATACTTTTTCATTTTTCTTTTGCTGTAATTCTGCGTGAAAATATGGTCTAACCAACTATTTTATTCGAAAGATACCATATAAGCTTTTTTAGCTGCAATTCCAATTTTAGAATAAATTATTTTATACTTTTTAATGTTTTTCCACAAGTTCAGGTCACCACCAGAAGCTTCAGAAGCAAGTGGGGCTTCTATCATGCCTTTACTATAGAAAAGGGCATTAAACTGTACAAATAGCTGGAGCTGCATTCTTTCTCTCATTTATTTATATGGAAAACCTCTTGCTGATCTCTGAATAGAAGGATTTAAAAATGTATAAGAGTTTAGCCATCCACGGTGGGTGATGAATAGCACCTGGTGCTCTCCAAAGGATTTTCTCTAGCGGATAGCCCAAAACGATTAATGTCAGAAAGATTACTTTTTTATAATCATCTCTAATCATCATGGATTTATCCACAATTGAAAGGAAGGCTACATTTGAAACTTTATACTCTTTAGCGTCTTCTTTCAGTTCTAAATCCTGGACATTTTTGTATGCAATTCTTTTTCAAACAGTTTTAAGTCTGCTAAAAAGGGAAACTTCTGGGGAACATGATGGCCTATAGCACAATTTAAATAACTTTGCCAATAGTAGTTCTATGACATGGTGCCGGCAGGATAGCCACAATAGTTCACTTCCAATTTTTTCTTCAAATTAATGCATGCCTCATATACACAACCAGTAGTTATACTCGTAGTATCAAAACTTAGTCCAAATTTAATTCTCCACTTGCTATTGCCTAGCATAAAAACAGTTTTTGAAATATATTTTGCTGTTCTTCCACCACTCAACTTTGAGACACTAAGAAGCTTATCGATACTGTTTCCCGAAACATATACAGGTAAACGATCAATCTTACTTAATCCAAAAGATTTTGGCAGAAGTTTACTGTTCCAATGAAGAGCTATAGGACAGCAAGATTTGAATTTACCCATTGCTTCAGTCAGCATATTCTTTTCTAGCTTTTTTTCTTGATTTTTGACCCCTCTTTAAAGAGGAAATGTTCGAGGAACATACCCCAAAGCTGCGAGACAGTAGATAACTGTTGCCAAACTATACTGCATGTATTAAACAGGCGTTCTTATCAGCATAAAAATAGAAAATTATGCAAAATTCCAAAAAAAATTAAAAAATTAATGGTCATTGAGCACCACCTTGTTATAGGAGTAGGAAGCTAAAATTTTAGGAGAATAATATCATGGGTAAATGTAAAAAAATGAGGGGGGGGGGGGGTGTCTTGGTCTGTAGATGAATTTTTTTTTAACCACTCTAGTGATCATCTTCCGAACAGCAGTTGTGTGTTCCTGAAACGTGTTTCGGCTGCGATGTTACCATGGTAACCGATGGAACACAACAGAGCCTTTCCTTACACATAATGTGTAGCAAGACATCCAGTTAAGAAATTTCCAACTTCGGCTGTCCTTGAGCATTTGATGAACTAATTGGCTTTGCATACGAGAATCAGCTTGGGTGGGATGAGGCAGAAGTTTCAGTCCTCTTGCTATGATCTTTTTATGTGGTATGGTAGTTCTTATTTACAAAAATTGTTTTGTTGGCCGTGTGATTGTCAGAATTAAAAAGAGCGTTTGGAACAGTACGAAATAGTATCTTGAGGGACATTGTTTACTATCTTTAGGGGGTCTATCTTTTAGTAATATTATAGTAACTTTGTAATCAGGGTGGTTTACATTTTAAAATTTAGCAGTATTTTAAAGATCTGGGAGTTTCTACTGTTTATTAATAGTATTTTTGAAATTTGAAGGGGGTCTAATGTTTAGTATGTAATAGTTTCTCTAAGATTTAAGGGAGAGGAGGTCTACCATTTATTGTGGAACTATAGTATATGCAGTTAGGGATGCACAGGTGTCGCTTTGAACGAAAAAAGGGGGCATGCTTGAATGCCCTCCATCTACTGTTATATTTAAAAAATAAAAAAAAGACTAATTAACAGGTAAAAAGTAAATAGTGCCTTTTATCACAGATTTGAAATAGATCATTGTGAGAACAAAAATTATTTTTGAAAATTAAAGGTTTGAATAAAAACTTTTGCTGCCATGTGTGTACACGTACACCCCACTGTGACACACTTTTTTTCTTAAGAGAGTTGTTTCAAAGTATGGATATCCATTGGATTATTCGCAGTGGGATGCAAGACAACATAAGTTTCATTTTAAAATTTAGTATTTTTTTTAAAGTTGATTATATTCCCAATATTGATGTATTAACAATAATTAATTTTCTGTCCAAATGAATAGTTAAAAATCCATGTAAAGAGGGGCATATAAACCCTTTTTTGCAGAAAATTTCACCGAAATCGTCTAGGCTATTATTATTTAATTAAGATAATATATTTAATGAAGATCATTTAGGCTTGATACATGGTTGCCAAATCTTGTTTGGCTATGCTCAGAAAAATATTTATATTTCATGTATTACAAATGCAAAAATGATTGCATAGCCCTTTGATTTTTAATAAAACTGAACATAAGGAACGAAAATGACTAACAATACATTTTTATTTCTTTTGTTTTTGTTAAAAATTCTTATACAATATATAGTTATTTTTTTCTGCCTATATATGTTACACTTTATATTTTCTACATTTAATAAAGTTGTTTACAGCAAAGAAGACAGTTCAATACATGTCCAATCTTGTTCGAATTACTTTGCCTACAAGTTTCAAAATTTAGTATAGTGACCTTTTAGACAATCAAAGTTTTGCCGAAAGAATTCAGAATAAATAATGTATTAAAATTTTAAATTCCTTTCATCATTAGTGTCCATTAGATAACTAGCACAGCTTAGTAATTAAATTTGTTAATACCAAATAAATGATTAAAATCCATCAAGTTCAAAATTTAGAGGGAGAAGGACGAGAGGGGGTGCATTATGTTCCTTTAGGGGGGAGGGCGGGAAATCAGCATTCATGTGTATAGTGAAAATGTGTTTATATACGTAAATTTAGATTTATTACTTTTCTAAAAAATTTACATTAAGGTAAGAACGGGTAAGAAATAAATCTAAAACATATTTCAGAATGATAGATATACATATAAATTAAAAGTAAAGTTTAATAAATTTATATCGGCATGCTCATTTCAAAATTATAATTACCAATTGAATACACCAAGCCCAAATCTGGAAACTTGTCTTGTAAGGTGTTAATAAATGTTTCTCTAATTTTGTGAACCTAAAAATAATAAATATCAATGACTGGTTGGATTGTGTGCAAATCTAAACAATTATAAAATAAAAAATTTACTTTATCATAAGCATTGAATTCTTCACGTTCTTTTTGGCTGCAACTTCTGCCAACAGGACATATATTTATTAGACCAGATCGAAATTCAACAAAGTTGCCTCTGAAAAAAATAACAATAAATTTTTTGCCATTAAAAACTCAATGATGTTCAAAATTGAGAAATAATGTATGGAAGATAATTTTATTAGTTAATAAATTTCTTTGTTATCAAATATGATTTTTTTAAGTTTTACATTAGAATAAGCTTATACAGAGTCTTGTTATAAAAGGATTGCTAAGGTTACATTCAATTTTCAAGAAATTAAAAAAGAACTAAACACCACATCAGGTATTTTTAGATACATAGTAAAAAAAAGGGTCAATTTAAAAAAAATCAAACAAGAAAGAAACATAACTTCAACCGGAAAGAAATGCCGCCGAAATGCTTGCCAGCCAAGGAAAACTTATGAGATTCATTCCACAGCGCCACCTTTTTTCACATAGGCATGCATAGTTATGCAGAAAATTTAAAAATTTGAATTTTTTTACAATTATGTGTATTAGGGTGCATCAAAAGCCCTTCTAGAAGCAAATCACTTTATCCCCAATCTCAAAATGTTTCATTACCCTTAAAAAGTTACCATATCAATTGTTTTTGTTTTTTAAACAATTTTAGGGGGTCCACAACAACTTTAAAAATTAAGACTTTTCACGTAAAATCACCAAAATCAGCATATTTCATACTAAATTATTTTCATATTTTATAAACAACAAGAGGAACCTGCCCCACCCTTAAAGAGTGTTGAAGTGTACATTTGAATATTTAAGTTCGAATATATTAGGATACATTTTATTTAATATTTATAACAATAATATTTTTGGATAGCAACATAAAAAATGTTTATTATCACAGCGGTTATTCATTCTACTTTCCTTTACTCCACACTAATTATATGATAATACTGTATTCTTTTTTAAAAATATTTTTTTTCTTCATAGCAAAATAGCTCTTATGATTAACCAAAAATAAGTTAATCCAAACTTACAAATAATTTGCAAGTACTGATGTGTATCACGTACCATATTCTAGTAAGTGTCCAAGAAAATAAGGAGTTTGCAAAATTAGTCTTTCTGCAAGCAAACCTTTTATGTAAAAAAGTAATATTCCAATAACCAGTGAAAGATGAAAAGCTTGTGAAAAAATTATAAAAGTTCTTGATGAATACAAAATTAAGAGCAATACTCATTAATCAAAGATATGCACTGAATACTATAGAAAATAATAGCGGTAAAACACTGAATACCATAGTTAAGATACATGGGAGATAAACTATCCTTAACATTAAGTGATGCAAATGATGTAGAAAACCACTTTTGAAGGACCATCAACAAGTATTGGAAGTTATCATTGAAATAAAAGAACAGGAACGACTTGCCACATGGCATTATTAAGAAACCTAACCTTGTTTCATTAGCAACATGCTTAAATATGAGTCCAGGACAACAGGTAGTATATGCAAAAACATTATAACAAGGAGGAGAGGCACCTACGATTTTTGTATCTTACACAACATCAGATAGATCAAGAAGGCAAATTACAATGGATATTTGAACTATCTGCAAGGAAATGTGGTACTTTCCTAAATAAATACAATTCTGCATTGAGATTCAAAACTTTCAATATCATTGCCCAATAAGTACAAAACAGAGGAAAATATCACCATAGTTGTTGGAAATGTTCACCAGCAAAAGGTATACCTGCATATCCCCAAGAAACTCATCATAATTGTGGCCCAATCATTACTGACTTAATATATGAGCAGCTCGCATCTTGTCAATACATACAAATAATTGTGAACATACTTTTTTATACAACTTCATCCAACATAGGCTATGTTATTGCTGCCTGCGTCATTGTGCAAAAGAAATCGGGATGTGGTCAGCTTGCTATTGTCATGTTGGAGAAGTAATTTTGTCTCGTGTGTTTGATGACTTAAAGATCAAGGCTACCAAGTCGCCAAATATTACTTTGTTCAAATGATTTTGTGACAATTTTGATCATCTTGAATATTTTGATAGTGAACAGGAATCTTTTGACTTTAAGTCAGGGAATGTACAAGCGAAAAGCATAGTTAATGGTCTTGGAGCTAATGCAATCCAGACAGCAAAATTTATCATCGATTCTGGGAAAAAAGAGAAATAACTATATGGAGATCATAAAGCTTTACTAGTCTAATTCCTAGACTTTTCCAAAATTACCCAAGAAGTAATATTAAACAGACCAGGAGCCTTGTACAAAGCACATTGGATAGTAAAATTGTTATATACAATTCAAATTTGTCTTCTTTAGAAGCAAATATAACTTTCAAAGCAGCAGGTTGCCAAACTGCTCGGCTTTGCCAACTTTTCCCACTCTCACCTACAGCACCTGGTGGATGACCTCTAATTTTACCATAAATGCCTCTTGTTATGACCAATAAAGGTTTCATTCTTTTACAGCACGCACAAGGATCCATCATCTCATATATATGAAAGTGCATTCAGTCCCTTTGAAAATCTACTAGTATCTTACAGAAGAAATGGTGCTATTGGCCCTTTGAAGCAACAAATTTCCACCACAAGAATGAAAAGTCATCGCTAATACAATGTTGGCTACAAAACCAAATTCCACTGATATTGCTTTTAAAATGCAAGGTAGATATGGCATGGATTTTGGAAAACCCAAATTTCCAAAAAATCTTACTCTAAATACAACTCTTGTTTTAGTTGGAGCAGATCATAGGTTATTATTTTATCATCATTCACAAAGTTGCAAGCATTGACTGTTATTAATGAATCTGCAGAATGAGAGGTCAAGCAAAGTACTGATTTCATACAATCAGCAAAACACTACAAAAATATTCTGTAGGTAGTCGAATGAAATCAACAAAAAAGGAGAAATCTGCAAAAATGGCCAAAATTGATTGATTGAGTGTGCTCTCATGAATTAAATTAAAAGTAGAAAATTAGTAGCATATGGTTTTAAATAATCTGTTACTATATCACAAAATAGTTTGACTTATTTCATTAGAATATGCGTTAAATTTTTTTTTCTTCAGAATTTTCATTTTTATTGTACATTCCAACCTTTGGTGGACCACCTAGATGTTATTCAATTTTTAAAAACTTTTAAGTGTAATATTTATTTAGCATTTCGAATAAAAATAATATAGGGACAGACCATTTCCACAAATTTTTTAAAAACATGGGGCGTTTGATGCACCCTAATGTGTATTTATAAATTTAAGTAAGGAAATATGATTCTTAAGACCGGATAACGGCCAAAATGATCTTAGGAAATGTTCAAAGCAATTTTAAGTGCATTTTTTTTTTTTTGAATTTTAAAAATTAAGAATTTGAATTTTTTTTTATTACTATGCAAATTTAGGTAAGAAAATATTATTTTTAACGCTGGATGATGTCCAGAATGATTTTATGAAATGTTTAGCACTATTTTATGAGCAAATTGTCAAGGAAATTTGAGAATTAAAATTAAAAAAAAATTGTAACGCAATCAATTGCACTTCGGAAAGACGCATATATACACCCGGTGCAGTTAACGCATTGACTTAGTGAGGCGTATATATACGCCCGCGGCAGGCAAGGGGTTAAAAAAGTTCTGGTATAAATTTTAAAGCAATGGTACAAAATGTCTTTAGAAAAAAAGTTAAAAGTCACAATTTTCTTTTTAGCAAAATGCTATAATAGTTAGGAGGAACATCGCTCTTGATGTTTAATCTAAAATAAATTTTTATTTTAAAATCATTAGAAACTTTGTAATATTATTTTATAATATATACCACGTGGAAAAATACTTTTCAAATTTCGACTTGTTTGTCATTTTAGATTGATGACTAGATTATTAATACAATTGGACAATAACAATAATAATAAAAAAAAGAAATTAAAAAAGAAAAACGATTTTGCAAACTGTGGCAAAATAATTTAGCAAAAACATTAAGTTACATTTTCTAAATTTATCATTCAAAAAAGTTCTTTAGCATTTTATTAAAAAAGCACATACAGCTTCATTCCTGTTTAACAGTTTAGTATGGAGTTTCCAAATTTTCTAGTTTTCAGTTTTTTAATTTGGAATCTCTTTGGCTTAGTCATTACACACGGAAGACATAAGCAAAAAAGCCAATGTTTTAAGATAAGCAAATATGACATAAGTTAATTTTTTTTTTAAATGTGAACTTGAAGTTTCATTATAAGTTCAAAAGTAAATTGAAACACAACAAACCGTTTTGCAGGCAGACGTAACTTTGACATGTATTCAAGGCAAAAGTTTATAAATGTCTGGAGCTTTTCCTCACCAATATGATCAAGGATGTTCTAAAAAAATAAATAAAAAAAAACATCTACTTTTTATTTAAAATAAATACAAGAGCCATAAATTCAACAATAATATTTCTTTATAATGAACTGAACAAATTAGAGGACTACTGACCGCTGTTCCAATAAGTTTCCCCTGCTTGTATGCAACAAGACCATTTTCCGCAAATACATAATCGTAGATTTCCACAACTGCAATTGAGATATAAGTTATAGTTGTTGCAACTAGAATATTGCATTATACTTGCATAAACTTTAACTTTTAATATTTTGGTTGAGTGTGTGGGGACATGTTTTTATATTTTTATCCTAATTTTTACTTTGAGGTCCTAGACAACTGAAAAATCAGAAAATTGGTTTCAGCATGTCTACAACTGAAAAACACTTTTTTTAGTTTTTTGACTGTGAACAATTTGCATAACAGTTTATAAAGACCCACATAGGTAACATTAGCAGTTTGTGCTAGGGCTTAGCTATAATTTTGCCCGATGTGTAGTGCCGCTCAGGAACTAATATCTTTTATTTGTAAATTTATATTTTAACCACGAGGTGGTGGATCTTTGTAATTGTATAAAAGATTATTATATTTTTATGCAAGATGAGGCGAAAATAAATATTTGGTTGATAATGAATGTCTCATTTAATACCTCACACCTGCACTGACAATTTGGTTATGGGCCCAACGACGCCCGAATTTTACTGCATTATACAGCTCGTGCATGTACAACGTGCGAGTGTAAATTTTACTAGTAGCCACTGAGCTATAATTAATTCCCGAACTTTATCGTGACTTCTGACTATACTCTATTATAATGGCTGAGTATGAATTCGAAGAGGACGTTGGTCGTCTTAGTTTTTAAGATGAGAAATCAATTTTCTGAACAAAAACCAATTTGGAATAAGTCGTTAGAAAACCAAGAACATGAAAGTTCTAATGCTAGCATAACTTCTGATGAAGAAATTCAAATTTGGCACCGTAGATTTGCCCATTGTAACTACTGAAAGTTACCAAATATGTCAAAGAATGGGGCCGTACATGATTTACCAGTAATTCCATTATGCAAAGAAATTTGGGGAATTTGCCAAGAAGCAAAATCCAAACGGTCATCTTTTCCAGAATTGGAAGGAACGCGGGTAAGGAATCCACTGGAACATGTACATATGGATGTTTGGTAGAAACTACGGGTGGTTATAAATACTTCGTTTCTATGATAGACGAATACTCGAGGAGAGTTTGGATTTATCCTTCAAAGCAAAATCGGAAGTTTTCGATAAATTCAAAATATTTGTGTCTATGTAGAAAAATAATCAGAATGTTAAAATGCATCCAAAGTGATAATGGGATCGAGTTTTGTCATTTAAAATTTACCGAATTTCTCCAAAATAATGGAATAAAACATGAAAGAACAGTAATTTATTCTCCCGAGATGGGAGGTATAGCAGAGATATTTAACAGTTATGCGTTCGATGCTGTTAATTGAATCAAAGTTAGACAACAAATTTTGGCTTGAAGCACTGTTTACTTTTATACATGTTAAAAATCGAACTATAAAAGGGAAAAGTGATAAAAGTCCTTTAGAATTATGGTATGGTTCGAAACCTTCAGTGAAACACCTCAGAGTATTTGGATGTTTAGTGTATGCTCACATCCCTAAGCAAAAACGTATTAAGCTTGCTCCAAGAGCAGAACCAGGGGTAATGCTAGGTTACGCAATTAAAACGTGTGTTTATCGAATTTATATTCCATCTAGTAGAAAGGTTGTAGAAACTGTTTACGTTAGATTTGATGAAACTAAAATTGCTTTAGATGTTGTTATTCGAAAACCTACACAAAGGGATAATTTAGAGCAAAATCGAATTATAACTAGAAGTCAATGTAAAATGCGTAGATTGGAAACACAAAGGGTAAAAATTATAAGTGTAGTGAAACAGAGTCCTCCAGTGAGGCATGTAAAACATCAGATTCTGAAATATCTGACTCGGAAAGTTTGGTCACAAATGAAATGTGTAATTGGACAAAAATTGTCAGAATTAGAAAGTTGGGTCGAATGGATGTTTACTATTATCCAAAATTTCCAGATAAAAAAATTCATTTGCGAAGTTTAAATGATGTTCGTAAATATTGATTAGATAATAATATTGAATTCATTTCCGAGAATTTTAATTTTTCTACTTTAGTGAAATCTGTGGTTGAAATTCTGAATGAATCTGAGGAATCAAGTTCATATAATTCTGAGCCAGAATTAAATTTGGCTAAGGTTAAAATTCCTAAATCTTTCAAAGAATCCCAATTACTTCCTGAAAAACGAGAGTGGTACAATGCGATGAGTGACGAACTTTGTGTGTTAAAAAATAGAGATGTATACGATGTTGTTCCAAAACCACTTGGGGCAAAATTAGTGGGCAACAAGTGGGTATATACTTTAAAAAAGGACTCATCGGGAAAGATTATTCCTTACAAAGCTCGACTCGTAGCCCAAGGGTTTCGACAGATTGAAGGGGTTGATTATGCCGATGTATTTTTTCCCGTTATATGCTTTACTTTAGTAAGATTATTCATGTTAATTCTTGTTATTCAAAAAGGCTGGGTGTCACAACATTTGGACATTACTAATGCCTATTTATATGGGAAACTTAATACAACAGTGTATATGAAACAACCTGAGGGTTTTTCTTGTCCGATTTCAAAAACCATGTGTTAAAATTAAAGAAGGCTCTGTATGGGTTGCATGAGTCTGGAAAATTATGGTTTAATGAACTAGACAACGCATTTAAGGATCTCGGATTTGCTAAAATATCAAGTAGTAACTGTATATATGTCTATAAATGCATACCTGCCAACATTGGCATTTTCAAATTAGTACAATTTTTACGGAACAAATATTTGCATTCCTATGACTCATGGAAAGTCAAATAGCGACAACATTTATGAATGTAATATAGAAATAATAGAAATTCTATTACAAATGCAAAAAAAAAAATAAAAAAATTGCATAGTATTAAATTGCTCTCAAATATAACAAATTGTTACATTTTAGCACAAAATGGAAATTATAAAATAAAAAAACTAACTTGGATTTAAAAATAAATCAAATTTAAACTTTACGATGAAATCTCTCATGAGGTTTAAGATTTAGTCTACATTACACCTAAATAAAACATGCTTTATGACACAAAAACTCTAGTGAAACATACAATGAGTTGGTGGTATTCAAAGTGTTTAATCACACGCACAAATATCAATTATGCAGGCTTTCAAATTCGTATTATTACATTTGATGTTGTCACTGTGCTTTTTAGAATTGATATGAACTTCGACATCAGTAAATCCTCCATGAGAAATCTTAATAACAGATGCATAGATAGAGCAGAATGCAAAATTTGTTTCTTTGTTTGAATTTCTGATTATTAGAAGTAAACCGCTTGGTTTGAAGTAAACTCCAAAAAAACTTGATATTTTCTGGAATTTTACACCAGGATGGTTTAACTTGGATATTTTAAAATAAATAATTAAGACTAACAAAGAAGCTGAAAACCGAAAGTGCTTTAATCTCTAAAGTCCGAGAAAACGAAACAGTCGTTCGGTGAGTGCCGCCAAAACAATTGAAAACGGCGGCGTCGTGATTTAGTGCGCAGCGTTGGAGTACGGTCCAAAAGAAGAAAGAATAAAAAAAAACTAAAGCACTTTCAGTTTTCTACTTTATTATCTCTAAAGTTCGAGACAACGAAACAGTTGCTTGGTTCGCCAAATCCCGTCGGCAACACAGATGAAAACAATGAATTTCCGGCGCCGCGCTTAAGTACTTTTATTATATACGCGCAACATTATTGTACGGTCCAAACAGAAGGAAGAACCAAAATTTAAAGCATTTTTGGTTTTCAGATTCTTTGTTAATCTCTTAAGTCTGAGGCAACGCAATAGTTGTTTGGTTCGCCAGGTCCCGTTGGCAACACAAATGAAAACAGTGCATCCCCGGCGCCGTGTTTAGTGCTATTATTTACGCGCAAGTCCAGTACTATTATTTACGTTTTGGAGTCCAGTCCAAAAGAAGGTAGAATTAAAAAACTAAAGCACTTTCGGTTTTCTGCTTCTTTATTAATCTGTAAAGCCCGAAAAATCGAAGCAGTGGTTTGGTTTGCCAAATCTAGTCGGCAACAGAAAAGAAAACAATGCATCCTCGCCAACGGGCTTTAGTGCTGAACATATGCGCAATCTTGGAGTGTGAATAAATATTTTGACGGACGCGGCAGCTTTGGAAAATCTTTTCGGTTTCGTTGGTGACTTAAAAAAATATTTATAATAATAAAAATAAAATAAAAAAATTAAAAAAAACGGTTTTAGGAAAAAAACGAAAAGTACCGTGAAATCCGTACGATTTTTTTAGCTGTTCGTACACCCGTACAAAATTGTAAAAATCCGTACACTGTACGGATGATTCGTACAAGTTGGCAGGTATGTAAATGGAATGTTATTATTCTTGTATATGTTGACAATTTTTGTGTCTTTGCAAGCGATGATCAATCTTTGAATCATGTGATTGAGTTAATTCAAACAAGATTCGAGTTTAAAAACGTTGGAAATATACCATGTTTTCTTGGTGTTCAATTTGAAGTATCAAATGGTAAATTAACTATGCATCAGAAAAATTATATAAATAAAATGAAAGAAACTTATTCAGGCATTCCAAAGTGTAAATCTAAAGTTCCTATGAGCACAGGAATAATTGTTTAAAGTTCAAATATAACTGAGGTATATATTGATGTTCCTTATCGTAATTTAATAGGTTCTCTTCTGTTTCTTGCCTCTAGAACTAGACCTGACATTATATTTCCAGTAATATTACTATCCCAATATGTAAGTAATCCAATAATAACTCACTGGAGATTACTGTGTCAAGTTTTACAATATGTTTATGATACTATAGATTATTGCATAATCTTGGTAAATAATTCAAATAGAGAATTAACTGCTTATTGTGATGCAAGCTGAGCATCTGATAGAGATGATAGAATATCTTTTAGTGGATATATTGTTTTGTTTGGAGGTGTGCCAATGTCGTGGAAAACCTCAAAGCAAAAATATGTGGCACTTTCAACAATGGAAGCGGAATTTATCGCTTTATCGGATGTAGTTAAAGAAATTATTTGGATTCAGAGAAATTTGGATGATTGTAAGAAATTAAAATTGAAGTATTTTGTATAAAAAATTTATTGTGATAGTCAAAGTGCCATACATTTCCCCAAAAACTACAACAAAAATCAAAGAACGAAGCATATTGATATTCGTTTTTTCTTTGTGAAGGATTTATTAGCTGAAGGAAAGTTTAAATTGCTTCATATCTCTGGTAATAAAAATTTTGCAGATATGTTTACCAAGGCACTTACTTCAGAAAAACTAAATTGTTATTGTAGAAGTATTTTCATTTCAAATATAAAATGAACTTTCACCCACATCGGTCGAAGGGGCTGATCTGTTGGGGCTTAACTATAATTTTGCCCGATGTGCAGTGCCACTCGGGAACTAATATCTTTTATTTGTAAATTTATATTTTAACCACCAGGTGGTGGAGCTTTGTAATTGTATAAAAAACTGTTATATTTTTATGCAAGATGAGACGAAAATAAATATTTGGTTGATAATGAATATCTCATTTGATATCTCACACCTGCACTGACATTTTGTTCAGTATTCAGTTAAATTTCCAAACATGTTCAAACATTTTCTCATAATACAAGAAGCTCCTGGTCTTTTATAACAATATTCTTTTCAATATTAATTAGCAAAGTTTTTTAGTGACAAAATCTGTGAAACTATTATTTAAATCATTTCATGTCTTTGATGATGTGTATTACTGTATTCATGTGTAATTTTTTTCTTACAGATGTTAACTTCGTCTTAACCAAGTGTTTCATTACAGTCAAACATACAGTACTTGAGACAATAAAGAACAGCAAAATTGTTTTGATATCTTTATGCTTTTTTTAATTTCAAATCCAGAGAAATTTATTTAATCTAGAAAACATTTATGAGAATCATTTTTCATTTCGGTCAAAAGGAACTTTATATATTTTTACAAGTTTCATTTGCTATGTTTTCATGTTTTTTTAAAACCTTTCCTCTTAAACAATTTGAATTTCCTTGATATTTTCCTGACGATTATTATTCACACATACTTTGATGAAAAAACACAAATTAAAAAAAAAAAAAAAAAAAAAAAAAAAAAACCTAAAGTTTACAAAGTTTATTGTACATTTTTAAAAACTTTTTCTAAAAGAATGAGATAGAAAACAATACATATATATATTAAATTTCATTTTATCAGTTTTCATCTTAAAAATGGAAAGAAAAAAAAAATCAAGTTTAAATACTCTTATTTAATTGTAATTTTTGTAAATAAATCTCCAGTACTCCAAGAATCGACAAAATTCCTTTGGTGTTTTGCTAATTTTTAAATTTTATCTGTTGCTGAATAACCTGCGACTTGAACTGATTTTTATTTTCTTAATTGTTTAAATTTATTTATTGTAAAAAATAAAAGTAGATTGCTTTCTTTCTCAAATATCATGATAATGTCACAAGTTAGAGATCAAAGACTTGTAAAAGAACATTAATAAATAATTTATCGATATGATTTCATGAGTGAAAATGAAATTATGCAGTAAAAATATCTGTGGCTTGTTATCCAGTATATAAATTTAAAAGATATCGTTAATTTTAGATTGTTGCACTTGTATGTTCTTTTATTTATTTTTAAGTACACTAAGCCTTATATGCTTATGCTATAGTGTCTAATAGGTTTGCTAAGTGAAAAAAGGTCTTTGACAAAACATTTTTTAATTAAAAATTTTCTCTGCCATTATCAATAAGATATGGACAATCATTAGTATAATTAGTTAATTAAGGACACTTGCAGCACTTTTGTACAATATTATCTCTAAGAACTTGAAATGTTATCACTATAGCTTAAGCAATTTGTTGTTCATTTGGTTAAAATCCCAAGTCCAGTATGGATCTGCGCCACGAATTGTTTATATAAAACCACGCCAAATTATGACAATCATAAGCAGTTTACTTGTCATTTGGAAGGGCTGCCATTTTGTGGCAAAAATCCCTTTGACCAAGAATCCGCACTGGACTTGGAATTTTAACAGTTCATTTTTTAAAACAAAGGATGGGTATTCAGTTAGTAATCACCTTAGTGCAGAATCTGTACCAGACTTGGAATTTTAAGCATTCATTTTTTAAAACAAAGAATGGGTATCCAGTTAGTAAACAAATTAATAATTAAATCTATGGAGTTCTGAAATGAATTGTTAAGCTATAATTATAAGGCTTCAAATATGTGATAAACATACTTTTTTCTCCGTCATTCATTTGTTCCACAATTTTACAAAAATCTGATCCTCCTACCAATCCAATTGCAACCTTCTTTTGGAATTCTCTTAAGAAATCTTTCATCTTGGGAGTTATAACCTAGAAGATAGAAAAACACATTGCGTAAAGTTATTTAAGTGTATGCATTTATTTGCGCAAAAGAAAAGTAAATCTTTTTCAAACTCAAGTTTTAGACAGCAGAAAGCAACTACAGCTTTGATAATCATTTGTACTAATAGTCACGTTTAAAAAGAAGTAATTATTTGTTTATAGCATACTTTAATTTATAATTTCAGCAAATAAACTTTGCACCATACAGATTACATTAGATTAGAAATGAGAGATGGTACTTAGGCCTGATGCCCCATAGTACCTCTTTAAATACAAGTTAAGAAATTAAAAAATATATACATATAAAGTATATACCTACCTGACGTGAAAGTGTTAGAGTTCCATCAATATCAAAAAGACAAAGATATTTTCCCTCCATTTTGACAGTAGGGAATGAAAATCAAAATCTCTTCTTATATAAGATGCTTTTTTGAAATTGAACTCGTTGTTAAATATTCAACGTTTCATGATTTTGTTGGCGATAACCACATCATCAGCATCTTTAAGAGCGTGTTTATGTTTACGTTTCCAATTCACGATGATGAAATAGTTGTTGCCATTATAAAAAGGGAAAGTTCTATCTATTAAGACAAAGTTTTACGGGGACATCATAAACTTTGACAGTGGAAATGTGATTATTTAACCTTGGTTGCTTACAGTGGCAGTGATTAGAGGATTTGACCATTTAACCACCCTCTTTTATCCCCCATGAAACAAATCGCACTAAAAATGTAACGAAAAATTGAATTTTAAATATTTAGTATTTTTTATTAGATAAAAAATGTTTAAGATCACATAAAAATATTTCATATGTAGATCAGGCGAAGTTTAAAAAGTTTCACAACCCTGAAATTCAACTTTTTAATACAAGCTAAATTTTAAATAAATTATGAGAAACTATAAAAAAAACTCTGTTACTCTATTATAATTCTGCGTAGAAGGAAAAGAAAACAAAGAGTTACGAGACACAAACTAAGTTATTAAAATTTCTGCAGCATATACATACAAAATTCTGCAGACTTTCAAGAGGAAAATGCACTTCATATGCATCTTAAATGAGAGAAACTTCGGTAAACTTTCACAAAGCAGCTCAATAATCGACACAAGGTTAATAGTCACAATTTCTAAAAGTGTTTATTCGATTTGAGAACATTACTACAGAGTGCCAGATGTTGCTCCATCCGGTGACGCTTTGCATGGTAGGCGAATATTTGTCTCCGGTGAATGGGTTTGGAGAATAGCAATATTTAAAAACGAGTTTAGCTATGATTGTCAATATTTTGAAAATAAGTTTTAGGGCGAACGTGAGCTACGGGAGTTGAAACTGGGACTCCTAGATCAGTAGACATGCGTGCTAACCCCTAGGCAAAAGCAATCACTAGTGCCTAGGTGTTGTACATAGGCTCTCCAGGAGAGGATGCAAGGGGGTGCACTTGCACCTCCCTGGATTTTGATACTAAAATTCTTTTGAAAGTTATAAATTCACAGGAAATAATCAAATGTTATTTTTAAAATATTTTCTCTTGTTATGATGTGCATTAGTAATTTCTTCTACTTAAGTTTTCTTGTTTGTTTATTTGTTTTAATGCTGAATATTTCACTTTTGTTGGTGACAATATAGCGCTTGTGTGGATTATTGTGGAGGAAAATATTTTGATTTCAATAGCAGAAGTTATACTTTTATCCTTAGTTGCGCGCTCTGTATTGATCTCTCAATTCCCTGAAAGTGTTTAGCTTTTGGATTATTACCCATTAGATACATGAGACCTATTTTCAGAATTGGGTTGAGCAGTTTGCATGTTTTATAGCACTGTGGTTCTAAGTAATGGTGAAAACAAAACTTCCTCTTTTTTATCATGCAATTTCAAAGTATGCGCATGTGTTCCACCAGTTGAGTGTATATCAGTTTTGAAAATTGCAATTAAAAATAAAGTGGTAAAATTAAGAGGGAAAAACAACGCGGTGTGTAATAAAGATTTACATTTGAAAAGAAAAGTTATACATAAATATTGAGGAACATTTCTGTAGGTATTACAATTGACAAATTCAAAAAATTACGAAATGATTTTTTAGCACCATGGATTATTTTCTTTTTAAAATTGTACGCTTCATCAGGAGTCGATACCTCTCTTAATAGTTTCAGACGAAGATCATCATTAACATAATATTTTAAATCGAAATACAATCCAATTTCCAAACGATTAGCACTTAAATAGAATTGTATAGAAAATTCTTCAACTATAGTTTTTTTTTTTATTAATGATCAACTCGTTTTGATGATCCGTAATGGTATCTGAATTGGTTGACGAATCATCAGTTTTGCATTTTATACAGAAAAACTTCTAATATCATTAATTTTTACACTCGATGTCTCGATTACTTTCTATGTCACTTTAAAAATAACACACAAAGACACTTAGTTAGGAAACGCATCTTTTGTGTAATGCTCTAAAGTAACAATTTATTAGAAAGCAGCTACACAACAAAACGAATAATATTAATTTGCTTTTTTATGATTTCAATTTTGTTTGTAGAGTATGTCTCATTGTCTCGTACATCATTTCTTTTAGGGAAACTAAACTTTTCTACTTCCTTTTTGAACAAAGAAATCGAATCTATCAAATAGTCTGGGAGCTAATATCGAAAAGAGTGGTCCCGTGGGCCACTTCATGATGCAAACATGTGGGTGGTGTCATTCGCTTCGTATGAATGCGTAGAAAATGAAATCCGATTGTGAGTATCTGGCATCGCGGTATGAGCTGCGCTGCAGTCGCAAATCCAAAATGGCCGCCTCCTTACTACGTACCTAACTCACGTTTTTGCCGAATAATGGCTTCCCAACTCTTTTTATCAACTTGTTGATATTAAAAAACTTGTAGGAAATAAAATTTCCTTTTTAATGGTATATAACACTTGTATGTTAGGTTAAATTACAACATTCAAAATGGCCTCCGCATCGCGTTCTTAAGTACGTTTTTCAGGTTGGTTGGTTTGTGCGTTCAATGATATATACTTGTGCACAATAACGGTTAATGAGGCCGGGATCTGCAACTTAACGTATTTCCGAACCACAAAGAACATCCATGCCTAACTTGGGATTCGAACCCGGCACCCTTAGCATGCGAAGAGATATACAGGCATCAGGCCAGTTAGAAATGCAGACTGGGATTTGCACTTGGCAGCCACACATGATTTCATAAAGTATTTCCTTGCCTTTGATCGACTAAACTATGTAAGAATGATTCCACTGTACTTAATGGATATGGGAAGACTTAATAAAAAGCATACAACTATGTGGAAAGAAGGAATGAAACCAAAATACCGTTTTGCGCTTTAGGAGCCGATGAAGTTCTGGAGCACTAGAACAGAAGCCCAAGGTGGACTACGGGCATCACTCTAAGCGATAATGCTTGGAAAAGATTCTTTCTAGCAGAGAGAGGTCACAATAATTGCTGCAGCAACCGAAGCAATGATATAAAATACCAACCCCAATGCAAAGTGTCACCATGAAATTTGAACATTGTCTATCGGTTTGCTAGCGTCAGGTTGAAAACGATGAAAAGTTGATAGAGGGTTTTAAATCGACAACCAACCTTTTTAAATGCAATACAGAACATCTTGTACACATGGTGACTAAGCAAGTTCTTCCTGATGGCGTTCAAAAATACATGTGTGCAGTTTCTGATAATGGTGAGAGTCTTCTTTCCAAATTCATTGAGGAACGCATTCAAATGATCAGCCTACTAACAGAGCCAACAGAAGAATCAGTACCATCAAAGCCTTCAGCATAATTTTGGGCACCAATGTAAAAGGTGAAACGTAAGCCTGCAAATCAGCATTCAAAAATATTAACCCTTTGCACTCCAGGCCTTTTTCGCGCGGAGGAATCAGCGACTCGAGACATTTTAGGTTCGGCTGGTGTTTATGGATTTGCTTCATAGAAACTAAACACAGTCATTGGCCTTGCATCGAATTTCCGCATCACACCTAATGGTCCTCTCGTGGTTTGGCATCCAATCGTGTGGCGCCTGAGAGGCGCCACTGGAGTGCAAAGGGTTAATTAACATTGAAGGAAAAAGTGTTTTTTTCAATATTTTCTATCAATTTATATATATTTTCATGACTGGTGATTGCAGCAAGAAGTCGGTGTGATATAGATTTGATGGCAACTTTTTGTCGTTATGAATTCTCATTATTGCCACTTGCTTTATTTCCCTTATATGGATGTATGCCTTACTGATCATAACAAAAGCAAGCTTATGGGTATCCTGGAGGAGCTTCCTCAAAATCTATACTCTTCATCTAATGAGAAAAACGAATTCTCACACAATTCATTTCCAGTAAATGAAGCGGCACAAACTACTGCAGTAGTTGAGGGAATGGCAGAGATGCATTCCATTGATAAATCTAAGACTGGCAAGACTTGTGAAGAATTTGCAGATCATTTTGTCAGACAAAAGTCAAAGAAGTTTGGTATGTACAAAGAGGTTCACATAATATTTGACACTTACAAACAGAATTCGCTGAAGACATCGATAAGGGTGAAACGTCAGGGTAAATCGGTCCCTATCTAATACAAAGTGCACCCACCAACAAACATCCTTAAATTAACCATGCACCAGTTACTTTTTCACGAAATAACTAAGGATGAACTGACAGAATACTTGGCATCAAAGATTATAGACTATGCAGACAAGAATAACGAACAATTTGTTTGCTGTTGGAGAAATCGTGCAAATGCAAGACGTGTCGAGTCTTGAAACCACGGAGGAGGAAGCAGATACTAAACTAATTTTGAACAAAATATACATGTTGCTTCCAGGGGCATTAGCAAGATTGACATAAACTCCCTAGATAGAAATGTATTAGTACTTGATTTTCAGAGATGTCCAATGCTTCCAAAAGAATCCACCATTATAGTGGGCACTAGAAGAAGCAACCGGTTAATTCCTTTTCTGCCAATCTATGGCATACTACGGCCCAATAAGGCTTCAACACTACCAGGACTCCATTTCCTTTCTGGTGCTGATATCACAGGATCATTTGCTAGAAAAGAAAAGATTATATGGTGGAATGCTTTTTATGCAGCTGACATTTTATCTGCATCGGGCCTTATGGGTCATTCTGAAACTATTTCCCCAGAAATGTTACAAACGTTAGAGGCATTCGTTTGTCAGGTGTATGTACCGTGAACCAAAATGAACCACATTGGGGAGGTAAGATGGTGGTTCTTCACTAAAAAATAAAAGACTGGGGAACTTCTTGCACCTACAAAAGCATTTCTCGATCCAGGTCTTTTGCGTGCACACTACCAAGCAATGATTTGGGCACAAGATACTTCGATAGCATCCTGGCATAACTTAACCTATTGATTTTGGCTGGTCGCTTGTGAAAGGGGAATTTGTACCTATTACGTGTACAGAACCTTGTGCTCCGCAGGTACTTTTAGAGTTAATAAGTGTTCCTGTCTGAAGCGTCGATGTGCCCTTTCCTGCTGATGCAATCTCAACAATCTGCCTTTCACAGAGATGTGCTCATGTGGTGGAGATGATGACTTATATGACAAAACTGCAATTTTTGACCTGATGATGAATGATAATGAGAAAATTGAAGATGAAGATGTTGATATAACTTAATGATAATGAAAAATCTTAACATCGTTTACACCATTTGTTACATGTAACAAAAACTATTACACTGTTACACTCTTCTGTAACATTCCCATTCCAAATATTAAAAAACTTTGTCGTATCAATTTTGAACAGGCATAGTTTATTATCAGTCTGTTATAGTTTATTTTCTTGTAAAAAGTGTCAAGGCTTTATTTTATTGTCCAATCTGTAAATATTAACTATCTGTTGTGCTCATTTATCTTACAATATAATGTGGAAACTATTATTAGCATCCCAAAGAGATGTCTAATAATGGTGTCCTTTTGAATTTTAATTCTTGAAGTTACAATGTAAAGGTGCTATAACGGTCAGAAAGCTTTTTTTTTAATTCCAAAAAGTTTTCTAATAACCAACATGTTTATATGGTACACCGGAAAGCTATTATTCTGTAAAGACGTTCCGGCAATGGTGATACAGCGGCCATCTTGAATTTTGACCTAAGTAAATATACCATTATAAAAGTTATTTTACTTTCTGCAGTTTCCCAATAGCCAACAAGTGTAAAAGCGCACTGAAAAGCTATTATTCTGAAAAACGTATTGTTCACTTGATGATGTGTGGTTAGCGCTCTAACTTCGCATGCTAAGGATGCCGAGTTCGAATCCCAGGTTTTTTGGATGGAGGTATGGATGTTCTTTGTGTTTCGGAGTCCACTTTAAGCTGCAGATCTCTTCCTGATTACCCGTTATTGTGCATAAGTATAGGTCGCTGAGTGCATAAACCAACCAACCTGAAAAACGTACTTAAGATCGCGATGCGACGGCCATTTTGATTTTGGTAATTTAATAAAAAATTCTTGTGTTATGTACCATTGGAAAGGAAATATTATTTCCTACAAGTTTTCTATTAGTCAACAAGTTGATAAAATGAGCTGAGAAGCCATTATTCGGCAAAAACGTACGTTTGGTGGTAAGGAGGCGGCCATTTTGGATTTGTGACTGCAGTGCCGCTCATACCGGGATGTCAGATACCCACCATCGGAATTAATTTTCTACGCATTCGTACGAAGCGAATGACACCACCCACATGTTTGTATCATGAAGTGGCCCACGGGATTACATTTGCTCCCGGACTAAAATGTAAACGTTCACTCTAGTCTTGAGGTATTATTTTTTATACTTGGCATACTTTTACTTTTTCTTGAATTGGATTTTTTTTTTTTTTTGCTGAGTGAAGGAATCAGTTTTTCTTTTTTGGGAACATGGGATTTATTAGAAAAAATATGAGAAAAAAAAAAAATCAGCACAATTTCAAAACTTCGATTGAGAGGGAAAGGACGGGAGGTCTGAATTATTTCCGGTGTTAAATTCCTAGACTATTGTTTTTGGAAATGAATGAGATTCTGAATTCTATTTTAGATTTCCGTTGAGTATTTCGTATATTGATTAAGGGTTTTGTTTTATTTTTGTATGTACAGTACCCCCCCCCCTCCCCCCCAAAAAAACCCAGAACGATGGCTATATCTTCGGTTCTAATTATCGTAGAATCTTACGGTTTGCACCAAAATGTTTTGCTTACGATTTTCTATATATCTGATGCAATTTTTTTTTCTTGAAGGACCGTATACTAAGTAAAAGTAACGCTATCTTCGAAAATTTCAATACGAATCCTTATTTTTTATAATTTCATTCGATTCAGAATACATCATTAACCCTATATACTAAATTTCAATGCATTGTGTTGAAAAACACGTCACTTATGAGCGAAAATATTTCGACCATTTTTTGACCGATCTTCAGGGAAAATTTCCATAAAACGAAAGGTATTTTTAAGGTTCTTCACAGCGGGAGAAATCGAACGGTTAATGTGGCGCGTTTCACGAAGATTAAAAAATACAAGTATTAGTCTAAAATTGCATAGAAAGTACTTGGATTTATAGTGTCATGTTTAAGATTAATACAAAAATAGCAAGTAAACGCAAAAGTAACAGAATTTATTTACAACATTAAAGATGTGCATTCTTCACACGAAATAAATAAAATATCGAAAACTGTAATTGCAGAAATATAACGAATACTACTAATGATTAGAAAATTCATAAATATTAAATGTAGGCATTAGTAAACAGTATTTAGCAAAGCATGGATATTTTACAGAAATATTTCACTATAAACACAAATGTAACTAGATCGTTGAAATTATTTATAAAATGAAAAAGTCACATGATTCAGTAAAATTTTTAAAGGATTACTTATTGAAATTGCTTAAAAAATGTTGTTTTAAAAAAAATGAAATTTAAGAAAGCAAATTAAAAAAAAAAAAAAAAAAAAAAAAAATGATAGTTTACAGAAAAACTAATTAATAATTTAAAAAACTAAAAAACACGCTTTAATAGAAAATCAAACTAAAAAGTAGAAAATAATCAATAGATTAAAAAACTAAGAAACACGCTTTAATAGAAAAGTGAACTAAAAAGTAGAAGATAATTTTAAATAAGTTTGAAATAAGAATAGAGTGATTAACAAGAAATATTTATTTTATCGTAAAAAAGCGTGGGGTGCTTTTTAAGATATTTTCATAATGGCTCTACTTTTACCAATATCTGTCATTAAATATTTACAAAAATTGACATCAAGCACCCCACGCTTTTTTACGATAAAATAAATATTTCTTGTTAATCACTCTATTCTTATTTCAAACTTATTTAAAATTATCTTTTAATTTTTAGTTCACTTTCCTATTAAAGCGTGTTTCTTAGTTTTTAAACTATTGGTTATACGATAATTGAAAGTTATGCGATTTTCCACACCTCGAGTTTACCTTGAATTAATCTTTGATAGTTTTCAAAAGTCGTCTACTATACGGTCCCTTAAAGTGAGCGTTTTTTACATTTTCTCTAAAAAATCGAGAACTAATAGTCAAAATGGAAAGAAAAAAATTATGGGGGTGGGGGGGGGGGGTTAGACCATGGTAAATCTAATGAAAACAAAAAAATTATATGTTTCTATTCAATTTTTTTTTTAATTGCTTTATTAATTAATTATTAAAAAAGAAATTGATTCAAAATCCGATTGCTATTTATGTATGGCCATTTACAAACTACCTTTTGAAAAAAAAAAATTACTGAAATATATTAATTATTTAAGTATTTATGGCCAAAAAACCAACTTTTTTTTTAACATAAATTTATCATTTTCTTTTTATCATTTAAATTACAAACCATTCATTAGATAATTACGAATTTTTGTATTTCGCATTCTTTTTTAATGCTGAATCCAAATATGGAATAATATTATGAGGTTGCTATTGAACTTTTTAAAGTTTGGTTCTGTTTTAATATGTAGATGACCCCTCATGATAAAAAAAAAAAACTACATACAATTATTAAAAACCTTTCACGATTTACAACGGTACGATTTGTTTGTTATTTCAACAATTAGAACAAAAGATATAGCCATCGTTCTGTTTTTTTTGGGGGTACTGTACATGGTTCCTTCATTGCAGAAAAAAAACCCCACTAATATTTTGTGCCTTTTTGCATATTTTACCAGAGTACAAATGCAATGATCCTTTCCAGCTAGTGCTTTGAGAACTAGTTGTTCCTCGTGTTTAATGATATGACTTAACATGAATAGATTTCATTATTTTATAAAATAGAGCAATAGTGAACACTAAAAATCAATTTGTACCACAGAGGCTTATTTCTAGAGGTCGGAAATATCGATCAAAATAAATACCAATACTATATCGTTGCATGGAAAAAAATATCGATAAAATATCGATATATCGTGACATGATTTTTTTAAAATTTGATTTTCAATTTTGCCAGAAACGAAGTTTTTCGGAGCAAGTTTCTATTTTTCATTCTTTTTGCAACATTCTTTGGATCTATTACAAAAGAAAAAGTTATATTATCGCTTAATTGGTGCAGTAAATTTAAGAAAAATTTAGATAATTTTCATTAGCTTTTAATGGCAACGCTGAATATTTAGCATAATATTTTTCAATATAAATAATTGAAAAATTATAACAGAGGGATGAATATATGTGTGTGTACATTGTTATGTATGGTAAAATATTGAACATTGGTGCCATTTTAACTGCCTCTCAGCTAAGTCCAAATTTTAGTTTTGATGTTTTTGAAAAAGGAATAAAGAAAATCGAAAAAACACATGGAACTACAAAACGATCATTAAAAAACTAAAAGTGTTTGAAAATATCGATATATCGGTGACTTTTATCGATAATTTTAATATCGATATTTGTAAAATAATATCGATAAGAATATCGTCGTATCGATTTATCGCTGACCTACTTATTTCTCTTTAGTTCAACTTCACTTCTAAAAATATATTCTGCATGAAATTTAAAAAGACCAAGAAAGTATTTAGGAAAACAAAGGTAAGCTTTAATTTTGACATTTCCGAAATAAAAAGCACTCTTTTACAATTTTCAATGATTATCCATGCAAATATGTTCTGTAAATCGCAAACAATATAAATTTAAAGCTAAAATTTTCCAATTTTGTTCTACAATGACATCCAAGATACTCTTTAAATGTAATAACTTTGGTTCAGCATTGTAACTTATTGCCAGAAATTCATTTTGTGACTTTTAGTTTTAAAATGTTTAATTAGTATTCATTTTAATTAAAAAAATAGTTTTTAAGGAATTAAAATGTAAATGATCATGATTAAAATGAGTGAAAAATGTTAATGATCAAAACTAAGAAAAAAAAAATAAATAAATAAAGATTAAGTAATTTATGTTGTCATATATGAACGATGAAAAGTTGTCTAGCACCAGGTGAAATGGGTCTGCAACACCCTGCAAATAGTCCTGGGGGCGCCCATGGTGTTGTATCTGTCTTTTCTACACGAGACTACAATAAAGTTAAAAGCAACATATAATTCACTTTGAGTGTTAAAGATAAATGACATTTCTATAACTTAAGAAAGTAAATTTATTGGACATTGGCAAGAGTCTTTTATAATTTTGCATATGAAAGGTTTCAGATACATTGGATTATTCCAGTAAAATCAGTTTGTTTTTATTACAATTGAATATTTTACTATAATTTATTCAAAGGTTGAGGTTATTGAATTGAAAGTTACGTGGATAATTGAATACAATTTCAAATATTAGTGAGTAGGATAAATGACTACTTATGATCATTCAGACACACATGAAATGTTAAAACATATTTCGGGAAAAAAGAAGCAAATATCTAAATAAAAACAAATTATTAATGTGGGGGTTAGTGGTTCGGTTTTTTAAATGTCTAGGGGATTTATTTAGGGAAGCAAAAATGAAATAAAAGTGAAATAAACTTCCAAATCAGAAACGGAAAGTACAATTAAATTTATTGGACGAAACATCACAATCACTTTCAAATAAAACAAAGGGGGAAAAAGTATTAAATACTACTAGCCAAATGGCAGCACAAGTCGACGAAAACTAAGTGTTTAATTAGTACATTACCCAATTAGCGAAGTGAGTTGAGTGCACCCAAAATTGGCGGACAGAGTTCAGCGTGTTTGTTCCCGAATGGGATCCGGTGTGCTTCTACTTAAAAAATAAAATCGCGGAGTACGAATACTTATTCGTAATAACAAAAAAAAAGAAAAAAAAGAAACATCGTCTTGCAGTGCCATCTGTCTTTACAAGAGGAAATTGAAATGTACGGTAAACAATTGATATGGGATAATAAAAATCCTACATTAATGAAATATTATATTTTGCAAAATAAAGAATAAATTCAAGGAAAAAAAAATCCACACCATGGCTATGAATTACTGATAATTATCTTTCACTGCAACACCAATTGAAGAGACAAACAATCTGGGCATCATGGACTCCAAAGCAAGAATTGACCATTCGATTCGATTCCACCCCAGAGTAGTGGTGTGTTTGGCACTAGAAGCCTGCCAGTGATCAGAAGTTCTAATGCAGAAGACTGCCACGTATTTGGCATCATCAAGGAAAAGGAAATTAAGAAAGAGCTCGTAACGACAGGAAATATTTTGATGCAGAAGTTATGGAAACTTGACATCAACTGGGATGAGTCTCTTCCAGCAGACATTTTGGGGGAATGGAGAGCTTATCGTCAAGCTCTACCGTCGTTAGAAATGCTTCTGTGCCATCACAGAGGGTCCGGTCATTTACCAATTGCATGGGGTCTGTGATGCGTCAGAAAGGGCTTTCGCACCAGCTGTTTTTCTCCATACGAAAGATAGCACGGATAGCATTGAAACTCAGTTTTTGAAGGCCAAGGCTAAGGTTGCACCATTGAAGTCAATATCGATACCACGGCTTGAATTGTGAGGTGCCGTACTTCTTGTGCAGATACTAGATGTGGTCATAAAGACATTTTCCTTTGTCTTTGAAGAAATTATATGTTGGACGGACTCAATCATTGTACTGGTCTGGTTAAATTCTGAACCTTGGAAGACGTTTGAGGCAAATAGCGTTAGCAAGATCCAGACAACGCTTCCAGGATGTAAGTGGAGACACGTCTGCACTGAAGATAATCCGGCCGATTGTGCCTCAAGAGGTATTTCACCAAGAGAGCTTCTAGAACATTACTTATGGTGGACTGGCCCAAGTCGGATGGTTCTGGAGAATTCGCAGATCAATGAGATAACTACAAGTCTTCAAGACATCACTTTAGATGAGAAAACAAACCTGATATCTCATGCTGCTCAGATACACGTTTCATCTAAGCAAGAGTCTGATTTACTATTTAAATACTCATGTTTTTCAAATTAAAAAGAATTACAACCTACTGCAGGAGATTCATTTATAATTATAAAGATATTATATATGTAACGGTAAAATAGTGTGGACACTCTTAGGATATAAAAAAGCAGCCGAGATTAAACAAATATAAAAGTTTATTTTCAGAGAGGTTCTCAGTGAAGTGGGTGATGCAATCACTAGTCAAGATTTGATATTCTAAGAGGCGGAGTCAAAACGGATTACGTAGCTTATATGAGTTTGAGTGACGTTCTACTATGTTCTAAGTGGTTCTCGCTAACTGGAGAATCTACTAGAGCGATCTAATAGCTTCATTGACTATCCCAATGCGAATACATTACAACATCCCCCCTTTCAAGACTGCCGCGGTCCGTCCAGAAAGGAGAAATGTCTAAAACAAACAAAAAAAATTAAATTTTGTCTTACACTAGCAAAAAATCACCCACTTGTTCTTTAACAAGAGTACAAGGATCATAACAGGAACAGACTTTGAATATAACTAGAAACAACATACTAACAATACAACATTACATTCAAAATAAAATTTAGAATACACTTTGAATTTTCAAAATATTGTAAAATAAATTGTACAGTCAGAGTGAGGAGTACCTAAATTTTAAACGTTTACTCTATCTTATTAATTTTCAATACTTTAGTGAAATACACTATTTGTTAAAGAATCTACTCTCACTGTATAGTATAAAATTAGTAGTAATCTAGTTATCAGGGACAAAGTTCTTTTGTTACACGACGAAAGTTCATTGACATTTGTGGTAATTTATGAACTTTTCCCTACTAAACCAGATTAAACCTTTTATATTACAGTTTAGATTCTTAGAAAAACATACTAATTAATAATTATGAATCTACTCTCACTGCATAATATAAAATTAGTATTAATCTAGTTATCAAGGACAAAGTTCCTTTGTTACAGGACAAAAGTTCATTGACATTTGTGGTAATTTATGAACTTTTCCTTACTAAACCAGATTAAACCCTTTATATTACAGTTTAGATTCTTAGAAAAACATACTAATTAATAATTATGAATCTACTCTCACTGCATAATATAAAATTAGTATTAATCTAGTTATCAAGGACAAAGTTTCTTTGTTACAGGACAAAAGTTCATTGACATTTGTGGTAATTTATGAACTTTTCCTTACTAAACCAGATTAAACCCTTTATATTACAGTTTAGATTCTTAGAAAAACATACTAATTAATAAATATTCTTCATATTCCTATAATACATTATTCATTTAATACTCAGTTGTTTCTTTTTCACATATTTCTTCTATATCTTATTATTTCCAACAAATAAAATAAAGACAAATAACATTTAATAAAATAATATCTCCTATCACTCTGAAAAACAAAATTTTGAACTATACAACCTTTCAGATATTCATAATTATATTATATATTCAGTTATAAAGAAACACGAAAGAAAGGGTGGCACTTTGAGCTCCACTAAACTGATCGAAGCTTTTGTTCTGTGGATAAAAAAGGTGCAAGCAGAGGTTCTCCCTGAGGAACTGCAAGCGTTGAAGAAGGGAAAGTTCTTGAAAGCAAACAGTCGTATTGTGCCATTAAATCCATTCCTGTATTCTGAAGGAATTCTCATAGTGGGAGGCAGATTACGCTAATCCGTTACATGGATGTATAGATATGGCGTAAAGATTATTTGTTTGTTAGATGTAAGCCAAATTTCGTTTAAACCGTCCAACGTGTTCGTGAGTTAATTATCATCAAATGTTTTGGACGGACAGACAAATACGGAGACGAATTTACTAGTCTTCTAAATTTTATCCCTCTCAAGGTTATTGCGTGAAAGATTAATTTCAAAATTTATATTTATTTCACAAAATTAAATACTTGCATTTGAACTGAACTGCCTTTTTTTCGCATGTTTCGCATTACAAGCTGTGGAATCTAATCCTAAAAATACAAACAAGATGTGAGGTAATCTTCTTTACCACGCACTCCAAACGAATCAAGCAGCAAAACAACCATTTAAAAGAGGAATGAATTTTCTTACTGAAATTCTACGTATCTCAATAAAACAAAACGAAATCATAAGAATTAATTATGTAATTAATTTAATTACTGAATAACACATCTTTTCAATTCCTTAATTTTGATGAAATGTTCTATGTTTCTTATATGGATTTGTTCTTAATTTCATCCCCACCCTTTTTTAATGCTGAAATATGTTTAAGAATTGATTTCATAGTGTTCGAATTTGCATTAAAGATAAAGTACTTGAAAATAAAGATTTATTCATGGATGTACCTTTGATTCTTTTTACAACCACATTCAACCTATATACCTATCTTTTACGCAAACAACTGCTTTTTAAAAACATGTTAAATTTTATTTCTAGTATTACACTTCCCGATTGATTTAGAAAAAGAATAATAATAAAAAAAAAAAAAAAACTGCCCATCATCCTCACCTACCTTTACTTTCTATTTATTGCAACTGTGAAACTCAAGTGTTATCACTCTTCGTTAAACGTGCAATTCTTCAATTACATATACTTTTCGCTAATTAATCTATATAATAAGTTCTAATCTAATAAATTCTTAGGAAAGCAAAATTTCAGTATAATTATTAATCACCCATGGAACATTGTATTACAACAAGCTCATTTTAACATAACATGTTTTTTTTTTATAAATCAAGTTTAGAAGCAATTGTTATATTAATTGCAGTAAAAATTGGAATTTTATTTGAGTTTTGAGATCCACAATAGCATCTATTTTATTTATATTCCACACCGTTAATTTCTCCTTTTGTAGGAAAAAAAAAAACCTCTAATAATATGGTTTTTAAGTTAGTTTTATGTAGGGGTATCAATCTGTTTAAAAAAATATTCACATGGATGTCATTATTAATTGTTTTCTATAGAATTATTTTCATTAATGATTTGATATCAATATCGAAAACTTTTGTGTGTTTTTGGTAAAAATCAATGGAGCCATCGTTAGCAAACAGAAAGAAATAATAACTTGGGAAATACTTCATTTCAAAATGTGCCATTAAGCTACATATAAAATATTATATTAAATGAAAACAGCAACAACATCAACTAAATCTATGGGTACAATAAACAAGGTAAAAGCACCCTTAGAAAAATAATTCACTTACGTTTAAGTGAATTGATTCTTTTAATTCTTTTATGGAAATGAAAATTAACCTGCTATTAAGAGCATTCAAAACTCTACACAATAGAAACGAAAATATTTTTAAAAAAATATTTCTGATGACTAAATTTTAGGTTGAATGGGAATGTATAGTTTAATGCGTGTCTCATTTCTTTATTCGCATTAGAAACTCATAATTTTATTCCCATATAAACTTTGCGACAGATAGCATAGCAAAAAAAAAAAAAAAAAAAAAAAAAGCATCACCCCCCCCCCAATCATAAAATACCACATTCAATAAATATATAATTGATAGATATTGAAGTCTTAGCATAATTTTTATTTTTAGAGTAACTGTTAGAATCCGCTTTTTAAAAAAAACAAAAAAACAACAACAACATTAAACTCGTTTGATGAGTTGAAAGTAGAACTACTTGAAAACTTCTGCTTGATATATATACTTCGTGTGCCAGAATTAAAAGCAGTAATGGAAAATTATCATCTGTCCTGTAATTATAAATAGTGATTTTTAAGTTAAAAACAGAAAATTTCTTCTATTTACAACTCTTAAATAGTAGCTTAATAATGAAATCTCTCACTCACAATACTGAAAGTATCTCAAAGGAAATCGATATGAAATATTTTAGAAATTTTACAGAAGTATTAAGGAAATCATCAATTCATACTGTCTCTAATATTGGTCACTCCTCAAATCAACTTCGCAAATGCCTTTGGTTATTGATATTCATAGCTGGTTTCATAGGAAGCATTTTTCAAATTAAACAGTTTTTGAACTCCTACCTTCATTACCCTGTTGTGGTAAATTTACGAGTGGAACATATGCAAAAAAGGCAATTTCCATCGGTCACCATCTGTAATTTAAATCGGATGAAATTATTTGGTGCACGCTTTCTTGTGTTATCTGAGCTGATAAGTGAACAGTCTTGCAAAAGAGTTATAGGAGAAGAACAAAGTGACGACGCTTATATGATATTTTTAAGGAGTTATTCCTCAATGAGCGCAAAAAAACACGATTCAATTCGGGTCATCATTCGAAGCAATTCATACAAAATTGTTCATTCTACCGAAGCATCTGCGACATTACACAATTCGATACATTTCAGAACTTTCGTTATGGCAATTG
The DNA here is from genome assembly GCA_963978545.1 of Linyphia triangularis. Lineage (NCBI taxonomy): Eukaryota > Metazoa > Arthropoda > Arachnida > Araneae > Linyphiidae > Linyphia > Linyphia triangularis. The sequence continues at coordinate 64,462,793 of OZ021732.1, forward strand.
TTTTACATTCAACAAAGCACGAGTCAATATTGCTTCCCTTAGAGTTTCAAATTTTGGTCACGGATCAGGACTACAGATAATCTTTCGTTTGCAATTTACTGAGTACATGCGTCAACAACTACTATTGGTGCGAGGGTGGTTATCCATGACCCTACTTCGATCCCCAGTCCAGAGGAGGAAGGTTTCGATATCAGTCCCGGTTTCGATACAACGGTTATGCTGAGACCCACTCTAATCCGAAGATTGCCACTCCCCTACGCAGACAAATGCATTGAATATGGATGCAATTTTTCAATAGGCAATCAAAAAGATTGCATTAGAATTTGCATGCAGAAAATAAATTTTTACAAATGTGGTTGCGTGGATCCAACTTTGGCGGTGATGAAAGAACTGAAGGCTTGCGACTTGAATAATAAGACTGATATTTGTTGTCTAGATGATGTAGCGCAGGAGCTGGTTCAGCAACTCGATTCAGCTTGCAACTGTCCCTTGCCTTGCGTTTCGATGGACTATAAGGAACAGATATCAAGGACAATTTGGCCGTCGAAAGCATTCTTTTTCAAGGATAAGAGCAGACGTGAGGATGAGGTTGAGCTAAAAGAGTTTCGAAACAATCACGCGAAACTCAATGTGTTTTTTGAGAGTTCGGAAACAAAAGTTTACGAACAAGAACCACGATTTCAAGATTCGGAATTTTTTAGAAACTTGGGTGGTGAACTCGGATTGTGGTTAGGTATGTCAGTGGCTGCGTTATTTGAGATATTGGAAATTCTTTTTACTTCAGTTTTTTTTATTGGGCAGATCAAGCAACCTACCTCTTAAGGTAGAAGGCTGTTACTATGTGGCAGGGAGAAACATTTAAGTGGATAACAAGCTATTTAATCACTTTTGCAGAGCTCAGACTGCGATAAATGAGCATTTTGAAATAATTGTTAAAAAAAAAAAAAAAAAAAAAAAAAAAAAAAAAAAATAGATGGAAATTAACAGTCGAAAAAAAAGTGAACGGGAATTCGAAAAACAATTTTTTAAATAGATAATTGCTATTATAAATGTTTAATTTACTGATTACTAAAACAGTCTAATTTAAACGGAGAGGGATAAAAATAAGAGAAAAACTGAAATTGAACTTAAATATAGAAATTTGTTGGGTTACTCAGAGTTTTGCCACAAACGCCTATTGCGAGAAATGGGTAGAATAGGGAACAATTTCAATGAAAGAAAAAGATAAACAAGTTAAAAAAGTAAAATTTGTGAAAATTCTTGCGAACCTAAGATGTTGAAAGTATTTAACATAATAGGAACTCGTAATCAAATGTTTTATAGCCGCAGTTATGATGAAATTTGTTCATAGGCTATTGCTGCCAAATGTATTATATCGTAACTTTTTTCTGCTGTCGCTATGAGCTATGTAGTCAGGGTTGGCAGAATTTGGGTGTTGGAGGTAGGTCTTTGTTTGTGTTTGACTGGATTTATACAAAAAAAAAAAAAAAAAAAAAAAAAAATCACAATTATTGAAAAATATAAAAAAATGTTTGTAATATTTCACAAAAACTTTTAAAAATGAAATAAAAATTCATTTCCCCTACGAAAACGTAATTTCCTTCGATGGAGGGGTGGTTACTGTTAACCTTGTCCGAAGGAGAGGGGGGAGGGGGGGGGGGGGAGACTGCCGCCTCCTCCAGAACTCCAACGGGAACTCTGCAATTACAATATCGTTTATAATATAAAATTTCTGAAGTAAATGACACTCGGAATTGTTAGTTTTTCAATTCATGCTCTGGGCCTATTATGTTTCGGTTTGTGAGTTCCTAATGTAATCTGCTAACTAAAGTTCGTTCTATTATTCTTCTCAGGGTAGAAAGGAATCAAGTAAGGGTGAACGTAATTCTGGGTCTTTACCTAATATCAACAAAAATACAGGTATAGGACAAAATAATAGGAACACTCATTTCAAAATGTGCCGTATTTCGACAGTTCAATACAGCTTCTCCACGTGTCGCAACAGTCTACTACCTAGTGATGGCGAAAGAGAAGAAATCAGTTAAGTATTTGCAGGCGTGAGAGTTGTGTGAGAAAATCATGTTCCCAGCAAAGTGCCATTATGTTCGAAATACCCGACGTGCAAAGAGGCATGGTTATTGGAGCTCGCATCACTTGAGCGACCGTCTCTAAAACTGCTAACCTTATGGGTGTTTCAAGGTCCACTGTGTCAAGGATTATGAAAGCCTACACAAAACTGGGAAAGATGTCCTATGCGAAGCAAAACAGTGGGCGAAAGTCGAAGTTGACCTACATGGATAGATGAGCATTGAAAACGTAAGACCCCTCCCGCATCCGTTTTCCCCTAATGAGTTCGCCCCCTTGCTAAAAGGGAAAAGTTGGCGTCTATGCGTAAGACTGCACTACAGCAGATAACTTCCGAGATGAACATCCATCTCCAGAACTCCGTATCCACTGAAACTATATTCATGGCAGAGTAGCCATCCCAAAACCGTTAGTGTCGCCGGAGAATGTTATGAAGCGACGACAGTGGCGCTGAGACAGCCAAAACTAGACACAACAACAATGGGGACAGGTAATCTGGTCTGACGAATCATCATTTACATTATTTCTGATCACCGGACATGTATTCGTCTGGCGAACACCGGCAGAGGTATTCCACGTTGAATATCTGGTTCCTACCGTGAAGCATGGAGGGGACTCTGTGATGGTGTGGGAAGTGATATCTTGGCAGGGCTTGGGGCCACTCATAGTCTTGAAGGGGACGGTCACAGACGAGCATTATCACAGTATTCTCGCAGATCATTTAAACCCTATGCTTCAGACTCTGTTTCCTGGAGAACGTCCTCTATTCCAATATGACAACGCCCTGTACACACGGCTCGCTGTGTTCAAACATGGTTAGATGAGCATAATGATGAAGTGGAGCATCTTAAGTGGTGTCCTCAGTTTTCTGATCTCAACATCATTCAGCCATTGTTGGGGATTTTAGAGAATAAAGTACGTGCTCGGTTTCCTCCTTCACCTACACTACCTGAATTCGAGAAAGCTCTGCAGGAAGAATGGCTGTGAATTTCCTTAAACGTTGTGCACGACCTTTATTTGTCAATCCCACGTCGGATACAAGCTGTTAATCGATCCAATGGCAGCCCAATTCCTCACAAATAGAAATGTTGTATACTTTCACAGGTGTTCATATTATTTTGTAATATACCTGTATATCCTTGTATTGGTTAGAGTAATGATGAATGTAGTTAAAAATTTAGCAGCAGTTAAATTTTTAAATGTAAAAAAAAAAAAAAAAAAAAAAAAAAAAAAAATAGTAAAAGTAGGCTCCTGTATTTGATCTTCGGGGTATTGGAGAGAATCTAAGTATTCATGCCAAATGAAACATTTTGAAATTTTCGTAAATTACCAGTATCTCAACTTTTCAGGGCAAATTTAAATATATTCCCTGAATTGCTACATTGTAATTGTATATCACTGTAATATACACATTAAACTAAATATTTTTAATATTTGATTTAAATCAGCATTTTTACTGCAGGATTCTTTAATATTTAAAGTAATGATTTTTATTTTCAAAACCTGTGTAAATATTTTTCGGTTCCTAAATTGTCCTCACTCAGTGACAACACCAACATCTGTCAGTCGCCATTCTTTCTTTGTAATTTACTTATTTTTACAAAAGGGTCCATGGAATAGGGAGGTCACAATGGCGATGGAGCAAAACAAATGGTGGTGGCAGAAAAGGTTTAAAAATATTCTCGAGGAAGGTTATTCACCAGTGAGTAGAGTGTGTAGGGATAAAATTCGCTCTGGCATCCAAAGAGGATTTAATTATAGAATTAGTTCAGAAACGCCCACTCGCAGCCCCCCTTTGACAAAGGGAAAATAACACTAGATTAAAAAAAAAAAAAAAAAAATTGCTATGACTCACCCTTTAGACAGTTGGGAAAACAGAACTTGGAGATTGTTGCATAGATTGTGTTCTTTAAGCCAGAAGAAAAGGGTAATATTGTCCGTGACGACCTGATGGCTTATTTCCATTTTGTTGACAGAAAAATTTGAAAAATGGAAGGAATATAGAAGATTGATTAACATTTATTTTGATTTAACAAGCTACCTTAAATTGTCGAAATTAATTTTTACGTCCTTAATATTCTGTTTCTGTAAAAATGAGCTATTGGGGGAAAAAAAAATGTTTATTACCTGTCAGTAACATATTTACAAAAAATTAGTGTGAATGATCACTTTTCCAATGTATGGACTCTGCATATGAAATCTTACTTAATTGTTTTATTATGAAAATGCTGCCTAAGATGATGACGTGCTTTATTGCATGCGTCCTTGTAGTTCTTTTTAATTCTAATTCGAATGATACCCAGGTAGCACATCAGTATTGGCTAGTGTTGGAAAAAGGGGTTTGGGAAGATTGACCAGTTCATGCCGATCTCGAGCATTGTTCTAGTAAATAAGTTTTTTTTTTGTTTTTTTTAAATAAACATGTCAAAACCATCACAAAATATATGTTTTACACCTCCGTATTTTTTTATACCACTATATTTCAATTTTAAAACTCTGCTTGAACATTTAAAAACTTCCAGTATATTTTACCCAGCACTGGGCGAGATTGGCCAAGATCCGTAGCAACGGCCTGTCTACAACGGTCCATATCGGGATTGGCTAGTGTCGAGCCGATATTCTTCAGTTTATTTATGATTATATTATTCAACATATATATTCTTCAGCATATATATTGATATTATTTCAGCATATATATTCTTCAGCATATTATGGGGTAGCTAAATGATATTTCACTGGACTCAGAATTTAGAATACCTGAACAGCACTTAACACGATAACTAATATTATAAAAAGTACATAATAAAAGTTGTAAAAATCAATTAATTATAGTTCTTGTCAATAAGTTTTCTGTCGGTATATTTATATCAATTTCCAAAAATAATATCAGCGCTTAGTAGTTCTCAAAAGGTATAGTTCCAGTGAACATTTAAGCCCTATCAACATTTTTAAATATATTTTTATTCAAAACTATGATAAAAGACTTAAGAACAGATGGATTCCTAAAGCGATTGCATCTTTGCCAAAAATGAAATACAGCAGAGTAATAGTTGGTCTTCTGTCGCATGAAGCCGATAGAAGTGGGATGTGAAATACTTTACGAATGTCTCAGGAATGCACGAACTAGGGTGCATGCATCTTGTTGCAATAAGGTTGATTGATAAGAAAAGATTGCACCGATGTCTCATTTCTTTTATTTTAGGTGACTTGATTCATGCAAAGGATACGATTAAATGAGGATTTATTTTTTGGATTACGGTAAGTGGTGCTTTTAATTCATTTAAAGGAATGATGCAAGAGATTACGAAACTACATGATGAATACAAGAAGCTCTCTTATTTAAATATTAGTATTCTTTGACTACTAATGATCTTTAATTTAAATAGCAGATGGTTCTTGTGTTTAGTTATTAACTTATTCTCCTGGGAAAGATGAATATTGTTAAAAGTATAAAAAATTCTTTAAAATTATTGACATCTATTGGGTATTGCACGGTATGTTTTATGTAGTATTTCATTTTGTTGGAGAATATATTACACTTATAAAAGTTTTTATTAAAAAGTTTTAAGTTTAAAGTTTTTATGTTAAACAAACTCGCAGTAGCAAACGAATTGTAAAATTTGGCGTCTGAAACTGCATAATTTTTTGTAAATATCAGCTTCAAGTTGAGTTTTCAGAAATTTCTTTGAACAATCTATTATCTATCTCTGAAAAATAATTATAACGAGAAACATTTAAGTGATCGTTGCAAATTTAATTTTAATACCAACTTAATAGTAAGTTTGATATATTTTATCGGTATTTTTTTTTAAAAACACTAATGTCTTCTGTTCAAAAGCAAATAAAAATCCTTTTGAATTTTATACTAACTATGTGCTATCTCTTTCAGAGCGATTAGCTTGAAGATTCGTCACTCAGTTACATGTAAAAATTTGACAAAACATGAAAGTTGAAGTATTAATTATAAATAGGAAAAACACCTCTAATTAAACACAAAAATCAGATAAATGATATAACGAGACAACGGTTATTTTAGAAAAGTATAAAAACTTGCGTTTTATGTGTTCATATATTGACTCTACACAAATCGTGAAGTTTAGGCATTTAACATGTGTATTGCTTTTTTTTTTAATCGAAGTTTCTCTTCTATTAATTGATTAAGAATTTTTGGTTTATTTTATTTTGAAAATGTCAACACATTGTTGAGAGAAGATAATTAAAAGTTTTCATTGACAAATTATTTGTTTAATTTTACCAGATGCAAAGAATTTAATTGTTATTTGTGCCTAATATTTTATTCATCAATGAATAACAGTTGGAAAACTTTTCTAAATAAATTGCCTTATAAAAACTATAATGTTTTCTATGCCTATAAGAAATCACTGAAAGAAACGGAGATTGCTGCAAGAAATCCACTGGATGAAAAGAATTTCTTCAGAGAAACTTTAGTGCCATACAATAAAGTTATTTATTGTATGGCACTCAAGTCTCTATTTAAAATTGGGAAGCAATTTGTTAAATATCTTCCGAAAGATGAGCAATGCTTGAAATAGTTGGGTACCAAGACATACTAAGTTTTAATGTATGTCAGAGGCAAAATTGAAGGAAGGAGTGTTCATCAGACTAGACATAAGAAGGTTTGTAGCTGATTATGAGTTACACTATGAAAGATTCTCTTAGCAAAAGGTTGCATGGCACTCACCGTAGTCTTAAAAAAGCTTCGGGTTACAGCCTAGACCGACACTGTAAGATTTTGGGATGAATATTGAAACATTTCAAGCTATAGGTTTGCCTAATGAATTTGAGAGAGCATTTCTTCGATTACTTTTCTCAAAATTTGGGAGCTGTAACGGAGGAACAAGGTGAAAGGTTACAATAGAACATCAAAGAGATGGAAAGGAGGTATTTGGGAAGATAAAGTCAATTATGACCGACTGGTACGTTTCGTTTTTAAGAATAATTAGGCATATGTTGAGGTCAAAAAAGCATTATGTATATGGAGCAGGGCAAGGGTTTCTAATTTTCAAATTCAGCTCATTAAAAAGTATAAATTCACATTGAATAACCTAATAAGCTTTTCAATTTTTTTTTTTTTTTTTTTGCAGATTTGTGTTCTAAGGGGATGTGGTAGTGGTTATCACTTTTAGCTGCATTATGTGCTTCTGGCTTAGTCGGTACAATGCAAGATTATCAATCGATCTGAGCTTTACAAATCCCGGTACATTTTTTTAATTTGGTGCTGAAAATAACTTAATAATGAACTGCCTTACAAATTCGAAGATTGGGTATGCAAAAATATGTACTCAAAGCAAAGCGTTCGGTACGTGATTATTGGTATTTGACTATTTTTTTGATAATCATTTATGTGTTTAACCCTAACTACGGCTAATCTATACCACGACAAGCCGATCCCAATCCTCCCGGCTCTCGCTCGTGTCAATCGCGGCGTGGCTCGACGAAGGACTGTCGTCCCCTCCAGTCGCTTCTATAAAAGGTTCCAGCTTCTTGTAATCCGAGGAGCTTTGTCATTGAAGGCGAAGAACAAAGGAATGGCGTAGACGAATGAGAGAATTTAGGGCACAAGCCCAGGGCTTCTGCACATCCGCGGCTGATCTGGTGGTAGATGTTTTTTTTAAAAGACAATGCTGTTTCTTTTTAAAAGAGAGAAGGTTGCTTTTGCTTGAATGTTGAGGGGAATATTCACAAACTGTTATAATGCAACATATTATTTCTAAAGATTTAAGTGATATACTTATGCCTCTAATATAAGTTGGAACCGTTTTCTTTTGTTTCCCTAGAATTAGAAGTAAATTTCATAAATAATAATAATAGTAATAAAAAAGCAGTAAAGAATATACTGATAAATTAAGAAGATAAAGGTGAGAGTAAAAGTTTGAGTGATCAAATTTGGAATAATTTCAAGTTTTACTGGGGGTTAACGTCGCCTCTCTAACTTAAGAAAATAAATAAAATTTTGTCTTTAACTTTATATCCATTATGCATCCCGCATCACCCTCCTAAAATACAGTGTTTAAAAATAAACTAACAAAAAAATATTAAAAAAAATTTAGCAATTAATGCCAATTAAATTATATTTCGACTCTAACACATAACGCACAAAAGAACCATTCTTTTCCGAATTACGAGGTACGGTTAAATCAGAAAGACTTTCCCAGATTTAATTTGTATTTTAGAGTAGGATAAGTCAGTAATCCGGTTCTCGCTATGTGTTCTTAAAGAGCTGCCCTGTAACACTTGATACAGACTGATCAGGGCCAGGGCTTAAGGGGGGGGGGGGGCAAGCCGGGCCTATGCCCAGCCGGCTATCATAGGAGACGGCAAATAGGCTGTAAAATTAACTAGTTTATGAAGAAAATGATTCAACCAAGATTCATTTGAGTACTTATGAAAAATTAATATGTGGAATTTTAATAAAATTTGCTCTTAATTTATTTAACGAACTTTTAAGTATAGGTACCCACTCACTTCAAAAATCCTCAAGCATGAGAAGGACATAAGAAGGTTGAGGTAGGTAGTTTTTAAATAAAAACACGTTTTGAAAGATGAGTAGAGTTTTTGTGTAACCAAATCCAAAAATACAGAACATTATAGATAAAATATCAAAATATTCAATGAACCAGCTCACATGCATAATAAACTCTTGCTTAAAAATGAATAAAATAAAAAATTAGCCTTTTTATTATAATTTAAATAAATGGACACTTATACAAAGTGAGGTAAAAGAAATTTTTAACGTGTGTTTTAATTTGTCGGAACATATATGGGGTCGCGAAAAACCAGTCATGATAAACTGTGACACGATTTTCATCGTTTGAATAGTTTTTGATATATATTTAATTTTAAATTTGCCATGAGCCATTTAAAAATTCCTTTTTTTAGGGGACTTGGTATCCTTCAAACTTTTCTTTTTATTTAAGCTTTTAAAATTATAATTTTTGCGTATTCGGAAGTATTAGTAAGTAAGAACTAAATTTTATTAAAAAAAAATTTACATAGTGCTCTAAATTTTCAAAATTTTAAATTAAAAAAACAAAAAAAAAAAATATAAATTTTCAAAATCTATCTTCTTTTTCATTTTTCAATATATTTTCCTTATTTTTAAATTTTTTTTTTCTAGTAATATACTCTAACTTTTTAGGCATCGGATTTAGAATAAATAAAATAATTTTCGAGAAAAATGATAGTTACTGTACCTATAGGTAAAAAAAGCATAAAAAACGGGTATTTTTCAACTTTTAAATTTGTAAAATAAAAAGTTTTTATTTTATAACAAAATCCAGGGCTATTTTTACAAATAGATAGTAAGAATGACACAACGAAAATTTCAAGTCATTTCATACATATTTGCTGAAGTTTTAGCATTTTGAGTAAGGTGGGAATTTCAAAAATTGCGAACTGAGAAAAAAGTGTTCGAAACATCGAAGGAGCTACTGCAGCAATGCTAAATTCTCCATAAAAATATAGTTTTTCTGCAATTGCAGTTATCAAATCAGCTCGAAATCCTGCCAGAATAAGGAGAATATTTCAAAGATTATAAACACGCAAATAATAGAAAATTTATATTTTTATTATTTTTTGTGAAAACAAGGGGTACCAAGTCCCCTTAAGCATTATATTTTTAAATTTTGCCTTTTTGGTCGGACACGTCGATTTTGCTTTGAAGGAAGTTAGCGCGTGCACGAGCCACCACTGATTTTTTTTAGTTCCGAATGGCAACCTTAAAAGACTTGTATTCAAATAAAACTAGGGGTGTGGAACATCGCACAACTTTCAATTGCACTATAATACTGACATGGATTTGCTTAATTTACTCGTTATTATATTTTCATCAATCTTTTATAAAAAGTGACCAGTTTGGCGATATTTTTTGCGATAATTGTGGTATGGGCCTTTAAATGGAGGGAAAAAACAAAACAAAAAAACTCTGCCAAAAATGATGATTTTGGCAATGTACTTTTCGATAATTCTTATATAATCCTTTCTTATAACTGAAATTGGGGAGAGAAGAAAAAACGATCGTTGATGAGGCATACTCAAGGAAAGAGAACTGTGTGTAAAAGGCATTCGTTTTTCAACTTTTTACGCCATTAAAGCATTTTTATGGGAATTTCAGAAGTGGGGATGTTTAGAACACCATACGAGGCATCACCATAGCGATTTTGATCAAAATCGTTAGAAATGTTTTTTTAGCAATTACTGGATAGGGGCTAAAATCAATAATTTTTGTTGTTGTAATTAACGAATGTTTTTGTTAAACAGTTTTATATCAATAAACATAACAGTATACTTACAAAAAAAAAAAAAAAAAAAAAAAAAAAAAAAAAAAATTCATGCATCCAAAGTAGACAGAGCCCTTAATGTGATAGAAGAGATTTTCATCTAGTGAATGAATACCCTAACAACGAGTTTAATATACTTCTGATTAAAAAAAGATAAAACGGCTTACGTTCTTTTTTACTACTAAGCGCGGGAAGGGTTTAGGTCATCTCTTTTAATTTTTGTTATAAGGGGCGGCATTTTACCCTTTTGCCCGGGGCGGTGAAACTGCAAGCGCTAGCCATAGATTGATATTTTTCTAGCTTCAAATGTTTTCCTGACCAAGGCGCAGATAAAACTGGATTACAACGTTTGTTCAACTATAAACTTTATTTTAGAATTGTGCTTTAAATATTAAGTTATATTTAAGTTTTGTACGGAAAATATCTTCATAAAAAGTCATCTCTCTATATATAAGGCAAAGCCCTCCACTCACTCACTCACTCACTCACTCATCACTAATTCTCCCACTTCCCACATAGTCACAACTCTGAAAATCGGCACAAATATCAACAATGGTAAAAATAGAAAAAGTAAACTATTCCGATCTCGATTAACCCACTTTAAGGGGTCGAAAAGGGGTTAAACGTTCCAAACGGGGGACATTCGAAAATCCTACTTCCCACATAGACACAACTCTGAAAATCGGCACAAATATCAACAATGGTAAAAATAGAAAAAGTAAACTATTCCGATCTCGATTAACCCACTTTAAGGGGTCGAAAAGGGGTTAAATGTTCCAAACGGGGGACATTCGAAAATCCTACTTCCCACATAGTCACAACTCTGAAAATCGGCACAAATATCAAATATGGTAAAAATAGAAAAAGTAAACTATTCCGATCTCGATTAACCCACTTTAAGGGGTCGAAAAGGGGTTAAATGTTCCAAACGGGGGACATTCGAAAATCCTACTTCCCACATAGTCACAACTCTGAAAATCGGCACAAATATCAACAATGGTAAAAATAGAAAAAGTAAACTATTCCGATCTCGATTAACCCACTTTAAGGGGTCGAAAAGGGGTTAAACGTTCCAAACGGGGGACATTCGAAAATCCTACTTCCCACATAGTCACAACTCTGAAAATCGGCACAAATATCAACAATGGTAAAAATAGAAAAAGGAAACTATTCGGATCTCGATTAACCCACTTTAAGGGGTCGAAAAGGGGTTAAACGTTCCAAACGAGGGACATTCGAATATCCTACTTCCCACATAGTCACAACTCTGAAAATCGGCACAAATATCAACAATGGTAAAAATAGAAAAAGTAAACTATTCCGATCTCGATTAACCCACTTTAAGGGGTCGAAAAGGGGTTAAACGTTCCAAACGAGGGACATTCGAATATCCTACTTCCCACATAGTCACAACTCTGAAAATCGGCACAAATATCAACAATGGTAAACATAGAAAAAGTAAGCTATTCCGATCTCGATTAACCCACTTAAAGGGCTCGAAAAGGGGTTAAACGTTCCAAACGAGGAATATTCGAATGTCCTACTTCCCCTTTCGTCACAACTCTGAAATCTGGTGCAAGTATCAACAAAAACAAAAGTATAAAAAGTAAGCTATTCCGATCTCTATTTACCCACTCTAAGAGGTCAAAAAGGGGTTAAACGTTCCAAACGAGGGATATTCGAATGTACCACTTCCCATATGGTCACAACTCTAAAAATTGGTACAAATGTCAACAATGGTAAACATAGAAAAAGTAAGCTATTCCGATCTCGATTAACCCACTTTAAGAGGTCAAAAAGGGTTTAAACGTTCCAAACGAGCGATATATTCGAATGTCCTACTTCTCATATTTTCACAATTCTGAAAACTGGTGTGAATATCAATAAAGACAAACGCAGAAAAAGTAAACTATTCCGATCTCGGGTGGATCAAGGGGTGGAAAAGGGGTTAAACGTTCCAAACGAGGAATATTCGAATGTACCACTTCCCATATGGTCACAACTCGGAAATTTGGTACAAATGTCAAAAAAGATTAAACATAGAAAAAGTAAGCTATTCTGTTCTCGATTAACCAACTTTAAGGGGTCGAAAAGGGGTTAAATGTTCCAAACGAGGGATATCCGAATGTTCTTCTTCCAATGTAGTCATTTTTCTGATATTTTTTTGCAAATGTTAAAAAATAAGTCATTCCAATATCGATTAACGAATTTTTAAGGGATGAAAAGACGACGCAACATTGAAACTATACGAGGATTAACTTAATGTCTAATTAACTTAATTCCAATACAGCTACTACTTTGAAATTTAGAACTAAGAGCAAACATAAACACAATAAACTATTCCAGTTTACTATTCACAATTATAAATTTCGTTTAAAATGTCAACAAAGGAAAGTTCCTATTTTGATAAATCAATTTGTCGGGATCGAAATGGGAGCAAACGTCTGAAGTGTAGAATACATAAATGTCTTTTGATCGCTAAAATGCTAATGGTAAAATTTCGTAGCGCAGCACGGGTATTCAGCTAGTCCATTTATAAGAGTGATTAAAAAACTTAATTGCATTGCAAGTCTGATATTGGAAATCAACTTGGAAGTAGTAACTCTATTTTTGCAGAAGCTTGAAGTATATATGAAGTTATTTTATTTTTAGAGGAACACATGGATCCTTTCATTTCAAAACCCCAAAAGAAAAATCGATCTCACGACAATTAGAATAAACATAACAATTTTCAGAAAAGGGTTAAAAGAAAACAGTGAAAAATAGCAACATACTTTTAGTTCGTTTTTTTTTTTGTTGGTTCAAATGTGTATGCCTAGGTCATATTTGTTTGAATATAAGAAAGATGTGTCGTTTTCTCTAGCTAAGAGTTACTTTAAACTACGCTTTCCACCCAAATCACAAATTAATAAATTTTTTTGACAAATATCTCGGTTTTACAGGATTGAAAGCACTCATCCCTTAAAAAACATAATCTTTACACTTGATAAAAGTGCAACAAATAATAACAAAGAAACTTTTGCACCAAATTAAATTATTAAAAGAGACTCTTCGGATAACGATTATGACACCGATTGTAACACAGACTACGATACCGCTTATGGCTTCAGATTATGAAAGTTAAGCTCTGTTATTGAAAGTGATTATGATAATGAGTCTTTAACTGAAAAGATCTTGTATCTAGGACTTCAGCTATGACACAAATCTTTAAGTAAAATAACAAATGGTGTTTGAAAGTTTAACCCTTAAAAACTTTTTCATTTCCTTCAGCACATGAATTATAATAGACTGCAGAATTATTCTTCTAATGAAGCTACCAATCGCATTTTTCAACATAGTTACGTTTTGTATACTTCTTTGTGGCCATGGTAATCACAAAGGTTGTATCTTCATTTTTTTGGTTAAACAGAGTTATTATTACCGTGGTTAGTTCTTAGCTATTTTTTCTTCATAATAGTGAAGTTTAATGGTCGTATCTGCAAGGGAAGTATTAAAATAGCTAATAAATTAGCATTAACTACATGAAGTAACTTTTACCGCCATTTCTTATTTTGAGTGTAGTTGCAGATACTACTTTTCTGCTTAACGCGCGGTTGTATGCTAAAATAGAAATAAATAACCCAATATCCAAAAAAATTACTTTTGACATCCTTATATCTTACATTTAACATATTTGAATATTGAGATACTACTTTTTGTAAACATCAAACATATCCTAAAACTTGAAGACAATTTTTCTTTATCAACGCACACATTTGTAATTGAATTTCAGAAAAGATTGTCTTGGAATTGATCTTTCCAAACAAAACTTGGTTGCAAAAACTTATTAAAATGAAATGTTTAACCATACAGTAAAATTAGGAATTTACTAAAAAAAATTACCTCAGCAGTTTAATGGAAATATTTCAATTAGTGATTTAATGTAGAAGTTCAATTTGTAATTTAATTTGAAAATTAAGTATTAAGAATTTAATACGAGGTGAGTTTAACGTCGAGCTCATCAACATTTAATTTACCTTAAAAATACTGTTGCATGGATGAGTTCGAAAGATTTGAAGCCAAAGCAGATCAAAACTTGCAGAAATTTATTCCAATATAACTCTTCACAGATTCCTTTACAACTCCAGAACTTCTCGTTCTAGTAGACTCAATACAGCTCTATACACAACAATAGGGCACAAACAGCAGTTAAACTTGACACACAATTGCTAAATCGCCACAAAAGACAATGCAATACAGTTCGCTTTAGAACTACTCGGAATGTTCACTGAGACTCAGTAATTCCAGTCAACTAACTGACTAACCCAGTCAACTAACTCCAGTCAACAACTAACTCCCCGCTCACTTGGCCGGTCTTATATAGGGGAGGCGAACATTCTTGAAACTTCTAGAGGTAGATATTTGGAGAACTTTCCAGATCGTAGTCGAAAAGTCTTATACATGTACATGGGGACCGAAAATGTCGACAAATGCTCACCAAGTTTGGAGACATTTGGCGATTTCTTGCCAAATTTGGCGACAAAAATTAGTCGCCAAAACCTTCGCCAACTTGTCTCTATCTCGCCAATTTGGCGAGATTGCCATTACCATAATGTTAAATGCCCTGCTCCTTGTAAAACTCGCTTCCCAGCGTTATCTCTGTAAAACTCGTTATCAAGCATTAATAGAAACAATGCAGGGAAGCAAAGTAAAGACGAACTATTGCACTGACTTATGCGAAATGTACATAAATTTTACTATTTACAAAATTAACACTACGAAATATTTACAAATATATAAAAATTCGTAACATTGCCCCCCTCCCAAGGACTGCACGTCCCGGGCAGTACAGTTCCCGAAAAGGAAGGCTTACTTTCAAAGCAATAACAAACACTCTGTGTTAATTTCTAAACTATAAAGCTGACTAAACTTAATAATTTATATACAGAAAGACAGACACATTACTGAAAATAAATAAACAATAAACTTAAAAATTTATATACGCATGTGACCATTGTCTTAATAACTATTTACACTTTATACATTAATGGAATTACACACTATGGCCATAGTAAGGGGCTAACCTGTTGTAATGAACGACTCTAGGTTTAGAATTAGGTGACTTACGTATTCGGACCACGACATCATTCAGCCGGTTGAAGACTGAGTAAGGACCATCCCAGTGAGACTGAAGTTTGGGAGAGAGTCCTTTTTGTCGTTTCGGGTTCCAGAACCAAACCTTGTCACCTTCGTGGAACTGATGTCCCGTAGCCTTCGTGTCGTATCTGGTCTTCATCTTATCCGTCGCCAAGTGGATCCGTTCTCGGGCAAAATTGTGCACAGCTTCAAACCGTGCCTGAAGATCCTCGACGTACTCTTCTGGCGATAAAGGTGCATCCGGTGGGCGGCCAAACAACAGATCGCTAGGCAGACGAAGGTTATGACCGATGAGCATCTGGGATGGGGAATAACAGGTAGTCTCGTGGACAGCGCTGCGATAGGCCAGAAGAAACAAAGGTAACTTCTGTTCCCAGTCCTATTGGTTTCTCGAAACCATCAGGGAGAGGTAATTGAGGATGGTTCGGTTAAACCTCTCCGCCATGCCATCTGACTGTGGGTGTAAGGGCGTCGTCTGTGTTTTGTCAATGCCAAGTAGATCACAAAGTCCTTTCATTACATCAGAGGTAAAATTCCTTCCTTGATCAGAATGTAACTGAAGAGGCACTTCAAATTTGGAAATCCAGCTCTGAATCATTACCTCTGCAACGGTGGTAGCCTCTTGATCAGGGATAGGATACGCTTCCGGCCACTTCGTAAAATAATCCATGACATCAAGGAGATATATGTTGCTGTCAGCAGATCGTGGTAGTGGTCCCAAGATGTCAAACGCAATCCGTTCAAAAATAGCTCCTACGTTGTAACGTTGCAGTTTTCCTCGACTGCGTTTCTTCGGTCCTTTCCGGGCTGCACAAGCATCCCATGATCGGCATCACTTCTCCACGTTAGCCCTCAGCTTTTACTCTAGTAGAACCACTCTCTAACTCTTTGCAACGTCTTCATTACTCCGAAGTGGCCTCAAGTTGGACTACTATGAAGTTCTTTAAGAACGTCTGGGACTTGGGATCTTGGAAGCAATAGCTGCCATCGGGATGTCTTTCCATCATCAGATTCGAACTTCCGGTACAACACGCCGTTTCGAATATGGAGAGAGTCCCAAAGGGCCCAATATTGCTTTGTCGTAGGACTACAGATGGAAATGTCCTGCCAAGTTGGTGTCGCATTCGAAGACTCCTTTAAATCCTCCTGTCCGGCAGAGATCGCAGCATTATTCTTCTGCATTTCCTCTTGGCCAGAGAAAATATCTTTCTTCATCTCTTCTTGACCAGAGAAATCTCTTTCTTCATCTCTTTTTGGCCAAAGGAAATCTCTTTCTTCATCTCTTCTTCGCCAGACAAAATCTCTTTCTTAATCTTTTCTTGGCCAGACAAAATCTCTTTCTTAATCTTTTCTTGGCCAGACAAAATCTCTTTCTTCATCTTTTCTTGACTCGCTTTCATTTCTTCCCGCCATTCGGATATTCCCTTCTTCATCTCTTCTTGGCTTTTCTTCATCTCTTCTTGACTTTTCTTCATTTCTTGCATGAGAGCAAAAAGCTGTTGAAATTTTTCATCTTGTTCCATAATTGCCCTGGTTATAGGCATTCAAATAACACTTCTGACAACAGTTGTTGCGTGGATGGGTTCGAAAGATTTGAAGCCAAAGCAGATCAAACCTTGCAGAAATTTATTCCAATATAACTCTTCACAGATTCCTTTAAAACTCTATAACTTCTAGTTCTAGTAGACTCAATACAGCTCTATACACAACAATAGAGCACAAACAGCAGTTAAACTTGACACACAGCTGCTAAATCGCCGCAAAAGACAATGCAATACAGTTCGCTTTCGGAACTCTCTGAATGCTTGCTGACAGACAACCAAGTCAATAACTCCACTCAGTCAGTATCTCAATTAACTCAGTAATTTCAGTCAACTAACGGACTCAACTGACCCAACTAACTGACTCAACTCATGGCCGGCCTAATATAGGAGTCAAACCTTCTTGAAACTTCTAGAGGTAGATATTTGGAGAACTTTCCAGATCGTAGCCGAAAAGTCCTATACATGTACATGGGGACTGAAAATAACGCCAATTGGTCGCCAAATTTGGCGACATTTGGCAATTTCTCTCCAAATTTGGCGACAAAAATTAGTCGCCAAAACGATTGCCAACTTGGCTCTATCTCGCCAATTTGACGAGATTGCCATTACCATAATGTTAAATGCCCTGCTCCTTGTAAAACTCTCTTCCCAGCGTTACCTCTGTAAAACTCGTTATCAAGCATTAAGATACACATTGCGGGGAAGCAAAGTAAAGACGAACTATTGCACTGCCTTATGCGAAATGTACATAAATTTTCCTATTTACAAAATTAACACTACGAAATATTTACAAATATACAAAAATTCGTAACAATACCAATTTAAGAATTTAAATTAAAGTAAATTATTTCAAATAATCCACAGGGATTATTTGAAATGTTGTTTTAATTTTTAGTCGACAACTTAATAGTCCGGGGAATAGAGACTGAAAAAGGGGTCTTACCTTGCAAAAGGTTATGTAGTTCTGATTTTTTAATATGTTATAAAGGTCGGTCCGGTGGTTTATAAACCAAGTTTTCGACCTCCTAACCCTTGTGCGTTCTCCGTGGTGCACCAAAAACTGAGCCGTTTTTCAGTTTATACATCATAGCTCTTTGCCAATGCATCTTAGAAACACACATTATATTCAAAAGTTGTAGAACATTAAATTATCTACAATTTTTGTATACTAAGTTTCTTTGTAGACCTATTATGTAAATAGTTATGTCGCATCAAAGTCAAAACTTTTTCGTAAAAATGCTACTTTTTTAAGATTTGTGTCAAGTTTTTTGATTATATCTTCATAATGGTACGTTTTAGAGAAAAAGTTTGTGAATAAAAGTTGTAGAACAATAAATTTCCTACAAGTTTTCTATATAAACTTATTTTCTAGGACTAATAAAAAAGGAGTTACTCTGCTTAGTGTATTTTCCGTGGTGCACCACAAACAAATACGTTTTTCAGTTTATAGATCATAACTCTTTAGCAATGCATTTTAAAAACAAACATTAAGTTTAAAAGTTGTAGAATATTAAATTTTCTACAACTTTTGTGAACAATTTGCTTTTGTAAAGCTATTATGTAAAGAGTTACGTAGCATCAAAGTAAACACTTTTTCGTAAAAATGCTGTTTTTTTAAGTTTTTTGACGAGTTTTTCAAGTTTTTTGACGAGTTTTTCAATTATATCTTCATAACAATAAGTCGTAGGGAAAAATATATTACACAAAAGTTGTAGATCTATAAATTTGCTGTAAGTTTTATACAAAAAAGTTACTCTCTAGGACTAATAACTAAGGAGCTACTCTTCTTTGAAGGTTTACGAGATGATAACCTATAATATTTTATGTATAGGTAGGGGTTTAAAAATAGCTTCTTACTGCATAGTCTAACAATTTTAATAAAAAATTAAAACAATATATATATAATACTAATGATTATGTAAAATAAAAAGTGGAAATATATTAAATAATGTATATATCTATAGATAATAATAGTAATATAAAATTTACCATTTTGCCGTGATGCACCAAAAATTTCTGCATTCGGAAATAAAAATGAGAAATAGAATGCATTCAAGTGGCTGATTCTAAACTACGTGGGGTACAGATCTTTTGAGATAGAATAGAAAAGTCACAAGTCGGGGGGCATTAGTGACATGTAAAGGAATTCTTTTAAGGACTCAGTTTCCGCGAAAACACCATATACTGTTGATTGAGATTTGCCACTGCCGAATTCAGGGTAGAAGAATAGAAGAACCGAAAAACCATTCTCAAACCTCCCCACCACTAATAATTCCGAAAGAATATCAACCACTCAGTGTAGTTACTTAATATTGGAATACATGCGTTGTAATGTTGGCTGCTTCATCATATCCAATATTACAGGAATTTGCAAAGATCTTCCTAGATCCTAATGTCAGTGTTTCAAGCATCACCGAAGCAGTATCAAGCATTCTTGTTGCTCTCTTTGGTGGTCACAGGGCAACAACTTGAAATGCTTTGTGTTATAAGCAATTTTCCAAATCAACAACTGGGAGCAAGTTAAATCTGTCAAAGCTACCTCCGACCCAAGAAGCTGCTACGCACCATGTCTTTCGCACATACCATCAAGTAAAGACATGGATGGGCCATTTGAAAAATCCTCTGGTCTGTGGGTGGAAGATGGACAGTAAAGGACTTCTTCCTATTACAATCACCAGGGGTTCAGCTCCTCAATCAATTCTGACCTACATTTTCTGCCACCGCAACATAGGATGCACTAAGGCCTGTGGTTGTAGAAAGGCCGGTCTCAAGTGCTCCATAATATGTAAAAACTGTCATGGACAAACCTGTGACAATACAGCGAACATCATAATTGATGACAACAATGAAGACGACCCAACATAACTCTTAATTCAAGAAGTAGCGGAGGAACTAGCCCAGCCTTCGTGGCTAAACGAAACTAAATTTAAGAATTTATAAGTTTTCTAAATTGTAAGTTTTATTGATATTACTATTATTATATATATATACATTTTTATAATATTTATATTTTTTGATTTATAATACTATTATTTTAATACCTATATTGTTTTATTTTTTATTAAACTTGTCAGGCTTTGCAGTAAGAAACTGTTTTTAATATTAGATCTTACCAAGTAGCTCTTTTGTTATTAGTCCTATAAAATAACTTTGAATATAAAACTTAGCAAATTTAGGGTTCTACAATTTTTATGATATACTTTTATGGATATCATCTAAAAACTCGACAAGAATCTTAAAATGGTATTTTTACGAAAGAGTTTTTGCTTTGATGCTTTTCATACAATTTGTTTTTCATACAATAGTTCTACAAAACAAATTTTGCACATACATTAGTGGTAGAAAATTTAATACTCTACAACCTAAAATATAATTTTTTTCCCCTATAAAATGCAGTGGATAAAGGATATGATCGATATACTGAAAAAAATTCAAAATTTCAGAATTCAGAAGGTTTTTGGTGCACCATGGCGAAAATGGTAAATTGATATTACCGATATTGTATATAGATATATACATTATTTAATATATTTCTACTTTTTATTTTACATTATCATTAGTATTATGTAAATATTGTTTTATTTTTTTTATTAAAATTGTCAGACTATGCAGTAAGAAACTATTTTTAAACCCCTACCTATACATAATATATTATAGGTTATCATCTCGTAAACCTTCAAAGAAGAGTAGATCCTTAGTTATTAGTCCTAGATAGTAACTTTTTGTATAAAACTTAGAGCAAATTTATAGATCTACATTTTTTGTTCAATATATTTTTCCCTACGACTTACTGTTATGAAGATATAATTGAACAACTCGGCAAAAAACTTAGAAAAGCAGCATTTTTACGAAAAAGTTTTTACTTTGATACGACGTAACTCTTTACATAATAGCTTTAAAAAAGCAAATTGTTCACAAAAGTTGTAGAAAATTTAATATTCTACAACTTTTAAACTTAATGTTTATTTTTAAAATGCATTGCGAAAGAGTTATGATCTATAAACTGAAAAACGTATTTTTTTGTGGTGCACCACGGAAAATACACAAAGCAGAGTAACTCCTTTGTTATTAGTCCTAGAAAATAAGTTTATATTGAAAACTTGTAGAAAATTTATTGTTCTACAACTTTTACTCACAAACTTTTTCTCTAAAATGTAGCATTATGAAGATATAATCAAAAAACTTGACACAAATCTTAAAAAAGTAGCATTTTTACGAAAAAGTTTTGACTTTGATGCGACATAACTATTTACATAATAGGTCTACAAAAAAACTTAGTATACAAAATTTGTAGATAATTTAATATTCTACAACTTTTAAATATAATGTGTGTTTCTAAGATGCATTGGCAAAGAGCTATGATGTATAAACTGAAAAACGACTCAGTTTTTGGTGCACCATGGAGAACGCACCAGGGTTAGGAGGTCGAAAACTTGGTTTATAAGCCATGAGACCAACCTTTATAACATATTAAAAAAATCAGAACTACATAACCTTTGCAAGGCAAAATGTCTCTATTCCCTGGACTATAAGGTGTTACAATGAATATTCGAAATGACGTCCACTTTCGCAAGTACAAAAGCGTGTTCGTTTTATCAGATTTCGTAGGTTGGTTGGTTGTATTTTAGATTTATAAGGCGCAAGGGCAACACAAGAGCCAAACTGCGCCAAATATTTCGTAGGACTTAGTGAATCATGGCAGTGTTAATGTTAGGTATGGCTGTTGTGATGTTTCGTTTTTAGCTAAGTTCAATTGTATACTGTGTGGACTATTTGGCGAATGATGAAACATCATTTCAACTTCTCTAAGTTTTTCATCGTCTAAAATTGTGGGCCTACCGGTTCTTTTTTTGCATAGATACTGAGCCAGTTGCCCCCTGAAACGGTGAGCTAATAGTGTCACCGTTCAAATATTGAGTACTGCAGCATCGGGATATTTGTTGAGCTCTTTAATGACGTAAGAATATGATTTTAGAGCGAACTAACACTCCAAAGCGAATATTCGCTATTCCTGGCAAAACACCATGCCTTCATCTTAAACAACAGACGTTTCACTCATGGACTCTGAGCATAAGATCTCTGATAACGATTGAAATTTATTCCTAACAATCTGCAATATTATCTACAGGGAGGAAATTGAAGTTCAATGCGTTTTCACTATATTACGGCCCATTAAACTTTGATGTGTGGGACTTGAAACTTACCCTGTATGAACTAAATTTGGTTTTTTATGTTAAATGATAAATTAGGCATTTGATATAAAATATTAAAATAGTAATTACACAAAATGTTTCTCCAACCATTTCATATATATTTAAAATATTTCTTTTCAGGGTCCTCTTTTTTTAAAATAAATGTTAATAGCCAAATTTTTTAGCATTGATTCCACGTTGTTATGAGTAAAGATGTTTGTGACTGGATATATCATCATTACTCTCCAACAAAACTACATTCACTTTACGAATAATTTTTTTGCTCTTTTCATAAAATGTCTTTTTAAGAGGCTTTTGAAGTAAAAAAAAAATATATTGTCCTCTTTTCTTTATTCGTATCAAAACTAGTGTTAAAATCTTTACAAGACAAATTACGGTTGTTTTAAGTTTACTATTCTTCTGAATAATGTTAAATAACTACACTGTCAATAGTCCTAAAACAAAGCGATTAACAAATTTTGTTACAGTTTAACCATCTCAAACTATTGTACATTGTCGATTCCATAAACAGCTTGCTCTGTTATCCATACAATTGTGTCAAAAGTGGTGCAATGGACAAAATTATGCTTAATTTCCTCTACGCAATAAAAAGAAGGAGTAAATTGGAAGAACATACTTTTGACCATTTCAATAATTAGACTCACGCCCTTACAAATATATGAAGGAATATCCTATTTAAAATTTTAAAAGTACAGGCCGGAGGATGTGAGTACTTTTCGAGGAGAATAGAACCCATTTGAAATCAACAGATCTACTTAAAACTTTGTATACGTCCGACGGAGAACTTGGTAAATAGCATCTAAAAAATAATTAAAAAATAGTGCAACTTTTCTCAAATTACGTTTTAAGAAAATAATCATATGACAGATATTCACCAACTTAGGATTTTTTTTTTTTTTGTCTTAAACTTCTTCTTTTACATTTGAGAGTTTGAGAGAGAGAGAGAGAGAGAGAGAGAGAGAGAGAGAGAGAGAGAGAGAGAGAGAGAGAGAGAGAGAGAGAGAGAGAGAGAGAGAGAGAGAGAGATCATTTTATTCGATCAGCTGTAGAACACTTGAATTGATAAACGTAGTTCTACGTCATGAATATCCGTGAAGAAAAGATCCAAGGTCAAGAAGTCGAACTTTCTTTTAGATTTTAATTATTCCGAATGTTTGATAGGGAAAAGTTGTAGGGAAAAGTCGTATCGGTAAATCTGCATTTTCCCCTTGTCATTTAGCCAGGAATGCGTGATTAGAACAAAGGCTCAATACTTCCTAGTTCTGACTCAGAGTATGAGTCAGATTTTGACTCAAAAGGGGTTGCCTACGACCGACTTCTAGGAAATGGCACGGCAGCTGTGAAAGTTTGTCTGAAACTTGCTTTTTAAGGAATCTATTGAATCAGATGCTTTGACAACCTCTTATGTTTTTACACGCAATATCCACCGAATGTGTATATTCGACAAGATTTTCATTTTAAATATTACTTAATATGTTATCTACAATTTCTAGAAAAATTCATGAAATGTTATTAGAATGCTGTGATATATGTTGTCAAAAAGGGTTGTCTGTTGAAGATAATATTATACCATCACATTGCCAGTTGCAACGAATAATATGTAGCATTTAAAACTCAAATGCCATATAGCTTGTCGCCTTGACCCAGGGGCGGTGATTCGGAGGGGCGAGGAGATATGCAATAAAGCTGATGGGGTATACCGAGAAGTTCCATAAGTTGGGTTAGAATTTTTTAAATTTTAGGCTATATGATTAGCTGAATTAAGTTCTAAAACTGAGCCCCCTCCCCCCTCTCCTAATCGCCGCCACTGAGTCAATGAAAAAAGCTTTATGGCATTGGAGTTTTAAGTGCTACACTTTATTTGCTGCAAATGGTAAACATGATGGCATAATATTATCTTCAACAGACAACTCTTTATGGCAAGAGATATTACAGTTTTCTAATAGATATTCTAGAGATAAAAATAGTAGGGAGGTTTTAAGATGAAAATCTTGCCGAATATGCAAATTCGATGGATGGTAATAACAACAGCAATACTTCTTCGCAAATCACTATTCTAGAGTGAAAAGCATAGCAATTTAATTTGCTCTAATAAAGCACTTTTAAATCTTTTACTGCATAAGTAAACACAATATGCGTTGCTTGCAAATTATATTTATTTCTTTTGCTATAATTCAAAAATGTCTGGTGAGATATGAGGTACTTATTTTCTTTTAAGGAGCTATTTAAAAGATAGCAGTCTGTCTGACTATATGGATATTGTCATAATTATATGTTTTAGTGCTGTTTTAGTTTTCTTTGAAGTAAATTTGGATTTTGTAATGGAACTGGTATTGAAACATTAACTGTGTCAGAACAAAACTATTTTATTTTTATTAATAATAATCGTTTAAATTTTCAATAAAGAAAATAACGACTTTTTTTTTGTAAATGATTCAAAACTTTCTATATAATGCTGAGAAGCAATTGTTTGAAGAGCAGAGAAATAAATTGATTCTTTATCCTTTTATCTATCTCTAAAATTTATAAAATGAAGAAAAAAGCAACAACGATAACAAGGAAAACAAAACAAAACTAGTGGTGTGAAATATCACACAATATTTAATCCTATTACAATTGCTGGTCATTACTATGAAATGGATTGGTATAATTTAGCGATTGTGTTTTCATATTTTCATTTAAATGAAAAAAATATTTCGTCAATTCGCATGCGTAATATTCAAAGATAACTGCAAAATTAGAGTGAGCGCAAAAAAAAAAAAAAAAAAAAAAAAAAAAAAAAAAGTGTACATTTTTAGTCCATGTCTGCTATTCTTTCTAAAACGTTCAACTAAATGAATAATTCTTCCTAAATGAATGATTCTGAGAAATAAATTGATTCTTTATCCTTTTATCTATCTCTAAAATTTATAAAATGAAGAAAAAAGCAACAACGATAACAAGGAAAACAAAACAAAACTTGTGGTGTGAAATATCACACAATATTTAATCCTATTACAATTGCTGGTCATTACTATGAAATGGATTGGTATAATTTAGCGATTGTGTTTTCATATTTTCATTTAAATGAAAAAAATATTTCGTCAATTCGCATGCGTAATATTCAAAGATAACTGCAAAATTGGAGTGAGCGCAAAAAAAAAAAAAAAAAAAAAAAAAAAGTGTACATTTTTAGTCCATATCTGTTATTCTTTCTAAAACGTTCAACTAAATGAATAATTCTTTTAAAAAGATTAATTCTATACTTTTATGAAAGATCATGTGTATTTTGATATTCAGTAAATTTTCTGTAGGGATAATATTTTCGAAATCTTATGACTCTAAAAAAGATTATTGTCTTGTTAAACGTGTTGCTTAGAAAATTAGTAAAATTAATAAAACAAATGTAAGGCAAACCTATTTACAGTTCATTAGGAGTTTTCAATGAACTTTTTTTGACAAGGAAAAACGTGCATTTGTGATAAAAAAGATTTTTTCAATCCACAAATTTAAATATTCTGTGCATTAAACAGTGTATTTTTGATAAAAGTATTCTTGTGAGTAAAAGTAGTGTATTCAATAAGAAACGGTTCAAATATGGTTAAAATGAAATATTCTATAATATAATAAAAATATTTTGCTTTATGTTGTTCCGTTAATCCGTTCAATGTCGGAATTCAATTCCGACAATTTTCGTTCAATTCCGTTATGTCGTTCAATCAGCAAACAGGGTTTCTTTACAGTGATCTCTAATCCTTAAACATGAAAATCTCGCAAACCAATTTTCATGTTGGATTAAAATTAGTTGCTTGTTAGTTTTATACATAGTAAAATTCTTATCATGTTACAGAATTTTGTTGACTATCTAATAAACTTACAAGTATCCCTGTGAGAAATGAAAGATGTTCTCTTTTAAAGATTGGAAGGCACTTTTAAGTCACTCTGTAAATGAAAAACAAATAGATTTCTAAATAAAATGCCTTTTTGATTAAATAATTTACGTAAAGAATGTTTTCCTAATGGCGTTGCGTATTTCAGTTGGGATATATAGAGGTTAGCATGCGTTTGGAATTTCTCCATAATATAATTTCCTTTCATAGATTAGGATGTAGAAGCTATTTATTACTTGATGAACCCATAAAACGATCATCGTCTACTGTAATAGGAAAAAAAAAAAAAATTACAATGGCATTAATAAAAAGTTAATGCCAGTTATCTTTCACCACAAACTATTGTATGTAGCTGGTAATTAAATGACTTTAATAATTTTTCAATTTTTTTTTCCATCTCATACCTCCATTTAATGTCGTTAAGGTAATGGTAATGAATGAAAAATATCAACAGTGCATTTAGCGTGTTTAGTTTTTGATTGAAAAAATAGTCTGAAGTATCGATCTAACGTTCCAATAACTTTTTATGACGTCACGCCATTGAGCCAATACGTACAACAATAAAACGAGGTTAACGCACTCACACAAAAACAAATGATCTGATGTAATAAACATGAGTTAGTTTGTGGCGATGCGAAGTTGAAAGCGTAAATGCTTCGCAGGGAGCAGAGTGGAAACAAAGAACAAGCTCCCCAGGAACTAGTTACACTAGAATATTATATTGAAATTAGGAGAAGGTTAGAATGATGGAAAAGATAAGGAAACATACTTGGACCCTTAATGGACCTAAACACAGCATCTTTTAATCTGGACTTTAACTTTATAACTTGGAATATAAGTTACTGGGCATCAGTCATAATGCTCTGGAGTTCTCGCTTTAAATTGTAAAAGTATGTCTTTCAAAAAAGGGAGTGTGATTAGAATAGGAAACACTTATTTTAGCTAAAAAGTTTCCTAACAACTGAAAGTGTTTAACTGACATTTTGTTGGCTATTCTAAAAAGTACAAGTTAAGAGTGTTCTAAAAGTGACTATTAAATGACAACTCGAAAACTGTTACTCACTGGGAATTGAATCTACTTGTATATTTATTGGCCAGTCAATAAAGTTAAGAAAATAAATCTGTATTTGATCGATTATTCAATAAACATACAAGTGGTTTCAATTCCCTATGAGTAACTGTTTTCAAGATGTCCAATTTTAAAAATAGAGAACCACTTTGAGAACACCATGTAAATGCATCTTCATCTCAAATAAATACATTCCTTGAATACTTGCAAGTAACTGTGGTTTCCTATTTGAAAAAGTTATCTGTAAAAAATAATAATTAGTTTTTCAATTTTAAAGCTGCGAAAGGAATTTAAAAATTAGTATAAAATTCAATATGAATACAGACTTATTGAATATTTCCTAGGACAGGAACTTATTATATCATAAATCACGAGAAATGCAAGTGTTTCCAATTAATATAGCTTATTTTGCGAGGACTCGTGTTAGTAATATCACGATATTTGGTCCTCTCTTTGAAAAAAAAAATCCATGATGTCAATACTACAGCTAATAAAAATATTTGAAAACCACACCATATACTTTTTGCAATTTAGTAGATTTTCATTAAAAATGCAAAAATTAACTCTCTTGATTAATAAATACAACAGAGAACAATTTGCAAACAATAATTTTTCAACATTTTTGAAATTTGACGACTTTTTTTAAATGTTTCTGTTAAAGGTGGCAGGGGACAGTGTGTGTGTGGGGAAGGGGGAGTAGATATTGACGCACCCTGATTTATTACTACTTTTTTATGTAAACAATGCCTTTTATATTTATTTTTAAATACATAGACCAGGGACCATAAGGAACTTTTAACAAAGATCCCCCTTATAAGAAACAAATTTTAGAGGCCAAATCTCAAAGAAAATCCCCAGTCGTAAGAATATCCACAACCTCATTGAAAGGGTTAGCCACAACCTTAGAGTCAACGTTTCATTCCTCCAAATAGAAAAAGAAAATCCGCAAAATTCACCCGCATCCCATTTTAAACGCGAGTTCAAAAATCCCCATCTCCACCGAAAAACATTATTCAAAGTTCAGAAATCTGCATAGCTTAGCAAAGCACAGTCAACTCGCCTACAAGAACATCAGTCTAAAAATAAACCTTTCCCTCTCAAAAAATCCCTCTCCTCTTTGCCAACCTTTCTCCCCCCCCCCCCAATCCCCGTGGAACCGCCCCGATTGAGGACGAACACTACTCCTCTACTTTCCAAAAAAGATTCCTCTGTTCGGTTGTTGTTCACGAACTGTTCCCAAACAAAGGAGTAATAGCGTCGATCATCAAACAGGGAGGTTTTCTTCTGGGCTCTGTCAAGCCAGTGGGATTTCTTCAGCAGTTTCTTCCACTTTCTTCTTCTAAAAGCCGGTCGCCTTGTTCGCCCGTCTTCTTCCGATTGCGAGAGAATCCTCTGAGTGGTCAAGTCTTCCAGAATGTCCACCACGGTGAAAACCACCAAGTACACGTACAAGTCTAGTACTGGGGGTGGTTCCAGTGACGTCACTATGGAGTACGGCACGGATATCGGGGCTTTCACAAGATTAGAGGTATGGCAATTGCCAGTTCAGTCGTCCACTGCAAAATCAATGTATGCCCAAAAAAATTCCTCAATTAACTTACGAACTTTAAACTAAAGACCAGAGCATTTCTCGCATTTTTCCTATTATCTGACTCTTCAAATCAAAACCGTTTTTGCACTAAAAACAAACACGACCCCCCCCCCTCCTACTATTAAACTATTCTGAAAGTGGTCCTAAAATGTACATACTGAATTACTTTTAAGTCATGAATCGCGTGAGGATTATTATTATCTAGATTAACAGAAGTATGGATCGATATATATCCAATAGAGAACGAAATATATTAAATTTTTTTCTGTAAAACTTCTTGAAGTGTATTTAGCTAGTTTTGCAATCGAGCAACTAGTTACAAAAATGTTTTTAAAATATTAAATAAGCGTCTGGGTTTTAAATAAACGGACATTGAGTCAGAATGCGAGTAGTATGGAAAGGAACTTAAAAGAGTTTAAATAGCACTGTAGTTATTTGTAAAATTATACGCCTGGCACATTGAGAGCAAACTTCTACAAAAAATTATTAGTTGACTTTGATAAATCAATGGTTAATTGGATTTGAATAACAAAGGTTTGTGCGGTTGAGATAATAAATTATAAATATTCTAACAATTGGGTTGTATGTTGTGTCAAAATTGGAAAGATAAATGGGTAATTTCAAATAGTTAATGCAGAGCGACTCCTAGGTTGCAAATTGTCTGTATGAATTTATATCGATTTGCCATGAAAGTGAAATTTTTTATCTGAAAAGATTTCACTGTACATATTAAATTTATTTTTTCCAAAAATTAAAAAAGAATATTGATTACAACTACTTAGATTTTTAAAAATAGAGTGATAAAATATCATTGATAAAAGTCTTCGAGTGCATGTTGCTCATTGAAATTTTGAAATTTTACTTTATTTCTATTTGGTATTTATTCCCTGTAATAGAATAGTCGGTATTACTTTTGATAAACAAATGTATTTTAGCTAATACTAATATCTATAGTTGTGTAATTATAAGGATATAAAAGAATTAAAAATTAATAGATAGATGTTTATGAATTGCTTGAAATGTAACACTTGGCCACCAGTTCCACGTTCCTTGTATCATGTTTGTCATCCAGTTGCTATATCAATTTGTTAGCTATATCAAATATGGTATGGCAAGTACTATATCAATTTACCCTCACTCACTATATTAGCGCTCACGTTTCATTTATTTTATATTTGAATCATGTAAATATCAATGAAAATTTAGTATATTTTAAATTTTACGTCCAACTTGTATTGTGGGTTTGTCACTTCAATTTTCAATTCCCGACATAGGATTAAATATCACTTGTTTTTAGAAACAGTAGCAATAATTTATTATAATATGAAGACATATTTTTCGAGAAACAATGAAGCTTTTTAAATAATTTTAAGTCAAATCTCAAGTAAATATTTTCGTAAGTTGTTCAAAAAGTTCGCTTCGTTTCAAGTTGAGAGATCTTTATGAATGAAACTAACACTCAACTTCAGTTGTATTTATCTTTGTTTACTTCAGTGGGAACTCAACAAGTGGGTAGGGTGTTAAGCGATTAGTGTACGAAAAAACAGCATTTTGACGTTTTATAAACACTGGAGGTAAAATAGAAGTTTTCCCTCTTAATCTGCTGTCAGAGCTGTCAAGTATTTTCTTAAACGTTTTGCTGCCACTTCAGAAGAAAATATTTATTTTGAAGTTCTTTTTTTAAGTAAACGTACATATGATCTACAGTGTTACATTTGAGTTCTTTAAAATTATATTGTGACAAAATTGTAATTGGGAAATAACAATGGTTGCGTCTGTTAAATATTTTTGAGATAAAGAGTCTGTTTAGTGTTAATTTTTCTGTACTCATAAACTTAGAATATGAAACTACACATAGGAATATAAAAATAGATATGTTCTTGCAAAATCCTGACATTTAGCCCTTTAGGAATTAGGTAAAATTTCAGAAGTATATGACAACAAACGAAACAAAAGGTGTGTGTGGGAGGGGGTGGATGACTAGGGGGAGGGGATAATGATTGCCTTTCTTGATATGCCTCCCTTGACTAATAAGAGTCACTCTTATCACTTCCAATGACTGATGTATACTTTGTTTAAAATTTGTAAATTTATTTATTGCCTTCTCGTTTCTTGCAACAGCATACATTTCAGTGAAATAGATAAGATCAGCAAGACCTCGTGCCTTTCATTCTCAGTTCTGTAAGTTGAGACATGCTCTGTTCATTCTACTGGCGTCCGCATCGGGCATACCGGAAGCTAACACCAAAATAGGCCCTTGTCGTTTCGAAAAGGGACAACAATCCCCATCCCAAAGTGCAGTGTTTCAAATGAAAAAGGGAAAAGTCCCTGCTGCTCTACCAATACAATGACAATCAGTAAAGCGTTGGTTTCCCCCAGCCTGGTTCGAGTAGGGAATCTTAGGATAAATTTGGCAGCGTTAAATGCAAGGCACTTGCATTCTTCTAAGGAGAATGTCAGTGTGCCAGAATGTGATCGTGTTTCTTGGGGAGCTGGGCAATATTTCATGTTTAACAGGCGCCTAAACCATAAATTCTTAAAGGGAAACAGCATTGGGTTGAATTTTAATGGGTTGGGGTCGCTCAAAAACCATGACTTATACTTAAAATGTGAAGATCACACTACTCTGTGGCATTTGGGGTAGGAAGTCTGCTAGAGCTTATATTATGTTAAATTTTATATAAACAACTTTTATATAAAGTTTAAGCTCCATTAATTTTTAGACACTTTAAAGAAGCAGCGAGAGGTCAATTGGATTAATTCTTTATTATCAATGATAACCAGCTATTATTAATAGTAACAAAAATAAACCTGTTAAAGTGAGCAATTTATAAGAGCTTATCACGTAAATGGTTTTTTATTAATAATTAACAAACATGTTTGGTAAACATATTAATATTTAACGCGTCTTAATTCAAATGCAATAATATTTTCTTTGCAATGTATCCCCAGTAGCACAAATACGCTGATAATATCCACTCGACACTGACCGATTCCTTTATGGATAGTTGTATACTGACTATTATTGCTACGGATCTTGGTCAATCTTGCCCAGTGTTGGGTAGAATATACTGGAAGTTTTGAAATGTTGATGCTGTTGATGCGGGGTTTTAAAATTGAAATTTATTGTTGTGAGAAATGGTTTTGACAGGTTTATATTTAAAAAAAAAATTACGTGTTTTGGAACGATACTCGAGTTTCAGCATGGACTGACCAATCTTCACAGAACGCTTGTTTCCATCATTAGCCCATGCCGTTGTATTACTTCTAGGAATTTATTTGATGAATGTAATAATTATTGTAAAACATTTTTGACATTGAACAAATTTTATTGATAATTAAACTGTTAATAGATATAATCTCATACACCTCCTTCGCATGCCGTAAAAATTATGTTTATAGTTGGGGTTTCAATAAATTAAGCTTTATTAACCACAATGAGTAAAATATAGTAGTAAGTATTCATGTTTATTGGATGGTAATAGGATTACTTATTTATCACGTTTAAAAAACGTCGTGGTTAGTATTAAAATTACCATTTATTACTAATGATAAATAAATTTTTTACTTCAATCGTAAAAAATTTAAACTACACTTTCTAATTTAAGAAAAATACCAAAAAGTAATATTTGTACCCGTGGTAGTGTAAAATGTTGTATCCTGTAAAATGGTAAAAATTCTGAGATTTACGTTAAAATTAGAGTAGCGTCGTACGGATTCTGAACAGCTATTTTTTCAGTGAAAAAATAACCGCTTTATTTATAGTTTGTCTTAAGTTACTGATATCATGGTAATTTTTTTTTTTAATAATTTGTAAAGACAGAAAAACTTGAAAAGTTATCGAATAGAATCTTTAAAATTTATGTAAGAATCCTAATCACATCTTCCTTAAAAAAAAAAAAAATATATATATATATATATATATATATATATTATTGTCAGTGTCTTAAGTTATATAATGAATAATAAGTTATAAAATAAAACGCTCTTTGAATTAAATTTTTGAAGTGTCTATTGAACTATTCTTTAAATTGAAGAGAAGTATTATTATTATGTATTTTCGAAAAATAATATTTTATATAAAATTTTGTTTATATTGATAAATTGGAGTATCACCAATTCATAAATCTAAACAAAATTCCAATTAAACAGAACAGAATTAAAAGTTTTAGATTCAATTCTAGATTTTATAAATAATGTGAAATTATTATTATTATTGATGAAAAGAGATAATTTGTTAATGATATTTAGAAAATTAGATTATGGTTATAAGTTGGATAAAATTGTGTTAGATATCCACGTTTTTATTTAAAAAAAATTAATTTCAAGTATTAAAAAAAAACAAAAACTTATCTTTATGCATGTTTCGCAACTAGAGGAACCTTCTATAAAAAACTTTGTTAAATCTTAACATTGAAATTTTTTATAAACATTAACATTGAAGAATTTCACAAACATTAACATTTAAGAATTTCAGAAATATTAACATTGAAGTTTTTCACAAACATTAACATGAAGTAATTAAAAAATTTAAGATTTCATAACTTCACTTACATTAACATTGAACAAGTGTGAATATTTTTGCCAGTTCGTCTAATTACGATAGAAAGGACCAACAACACTTTTACATTTTCTTTTTAAGAGGGATGGACTACCTATATTTGCCTATATATTCGATGGGACAGGAATAATATTTCTTTTTGTATTGGAGTTAATGATATTGAAATTTCCAGTTGATTCTTTTCTGAAAACGAATTTTATGAATTTATTTTTTATATTAATACAATGATAAATAAAAGATTTACATTCATGTAAAAAATTCTTAATTTCAGTTACAATTGAAATTCTAAATTCCATTTCTTCGAGTTTTGCTAATTAGCTTTTATTGCAAAAGTTAAAACAAATGAAAAATTAATTTGTTTAATTTTTAAAATGTTTAGTGTTGAAACTTAATTAATAATGTTAAAATTAATATTTTTAATATTTAATATAAAAATAATAACGAGTAAAAATTTAATATGTTTAAAAAAATACGGCGAAAGATATTCTGGGTCTGCAAAATAAGTTATCAGATTCATAAAGCAGAAAAAGTGTGGCATTCTGTCTTGAAAATCGTAATTTTTCACTACGCGTTTTTAGCTAAACACAATTGTATAAATTTTTTTGTACCGATATACTCAAAGTTAAGTTATCCTGTTTATTTAAAATTAAGAATCCTGTTTATTAAGAAATAATATATTCATGTATTTGGGTCATCAGAAATTTATGTAGTTTATGTTTACTACAAAGAGTATACTAATAAAAAATATACTATTTAGGTATAATAACTTAAGTATGACAGATATAGTTAAGTATTTTCAAATTGCGATAGAATATTTTAATTAATACTTAAATCTCCCCCCCACCTCCTCCCTGAATGGGAAATGTCACATCCGTGGAATGTCATAACTGATTACTTTGATTTTTCCTGAATAATATTTCATAAATTAAATGCACTTACAATTATTTGAATGGAATTTTTAGGTTAAGAATATGTTTTAATACTCATTTCTGGCACTTTTTAGTTTTTAAGTTTATGTTAATTTTATTTCAAGTTTTTTTACCTGCAACCAGAGCAATAGGTCACATTCGTGGACACCCAAAAAAGTGCATTTAAATCCTTGCAGTTGGCCGCAATTTACTGTTTTTATAAAGAAATCAGCTGCTAGGCAGATGCTTTGTTCAGATGCGATGATCAATCTACAGACATACTTATTTCCGAATAATTTCATCAAGTTATTGGACTTGATGGGGAAAAGATTGGGAGGAGCATCTCATATCCGTGGATATAATAGAATTTAAATGATCAATTAAATTTATAAAATAATTGTTGTATTCCCCTTATGATGAAAAAGTTTTATTTTGCAAATATCATGAAATAAAATCTAAAGGAGAATTTATCACATGCAAAAAATATAGTTTGAAGTACAAAACACATTTATTCAATTATTTATGTATCATCACTGCTAATTATTTATGTTCAAAAATGAAATCTAGGAGTTTTGGAAGTTGCAACATCGGAATTACAATGAGCTTAAAAAATATTGGAAAAAATTGTACAAGATAAGATAAATTTGACGTTGCCTAACGCTAACGAAACTGCAATTGCTAAATGAAATTACAAATGCATATTGATTGCTCTTTCTTTTAAAAGAAACTCTATTTTCTGTTGATTTTACAGTAAATACTTTTGGCAATACTTGAATCCTACTTGACAAAATTTTTCTTCGAAATTATTATTTAAACATTCAGTGAAAGTATTTCAGGTGAGTTTTAAACTCTGATTCTGAATAGTACAACGAAATCAGTGGATTGTGTACAATCCAATATTGCAAGCACTAGATGTGTTAACACTCACTCTTTTAAGATCAGCACCGAGCGTCTATTTTTAATGCCCATACCATCGTCTTGTGTTCTACGTCTATTTTAGTGTCTCTCGGGCGGCATCTTTTCCGTAAAAATTAGGGTGTAGATTTATTGTTTTACTAAAACCGGCTGTTCTTTTCTTTATAAATATAAACACACACGCCCCGTTTATTTCTGTGGATTTTCTTTGGATTTGGACAATATCTCCTGTGCTTTCTTTCCCTGTTCAAAATACTTTCTAGTGATGCGTCGATTGGGTATTTAGAGTATTTAAAAATGTGTTTTTAAGAGAAATTATAAACTTTGAGTGTGTCAATGGGTGCTCGTAGTCAAAACAGTTGGAGAAGAAAATGAAAGCGAAACGTGCCTGAGAAATGTGCTTTAAAATTTAGTTCAAGAAAGGAAACTAGGGGCGTGGCACTTTTTGAAATTTGAAATGAATTGGTGAAGTTTATCATTTGCCTATTTGTACTTTAATTTAAAAGAAACAAAATAAAGAATCCAATATATGATGATTTATAATCCTATGTATCTTATAATAAAGAATTAATAATCCATTGTTGCGAAGTATTTGGTAATTATTTTTTATAGAGATAGCGATGTTGATGACTTTTTTGGTGATAAAAGTGGTTATGAGTTTCTAGATTTGGCTGAGAAATTTACTCCGAGAGACATGCATATTCTTGCACTAGCTTATCGCTACAATATACTGAAGAAGTTAAAACTAAATTTTTCCTAACAGTATTGACTGTTTTGGAAGGTACTGACTTCAAAATAGTGGTCTAGAAAAAATGTATGTATGTGTGTCGGTTGGCAGCGTGACTTCCGAACAGATTGACCTACGATGTTCAAATTTTGCGTACGGGTTAGTAGTGGGCTTGGAAACATGTCATTAAGGTTTTCCTAAAAATGTCCATGCGCACAAGATAGCTACCATTGACAATTTATGTTTTTCATCAATTGCCAAAAAAAACAACAACAACTTCTCTAGGGTTTTGATCAAAATTGCTGTGGTAATTGCCTTCTAAGGAGTTCTAAACATCTTCATCTTCGAAACTTTTGTAGAAATTTGGTAAAGGCGTAAAAAGTTAAAAAATGAAATTGACGAAAATATTTTTAGTATTTCAAGGGAATTATTGACAAATTCGAAATTTGAACATCGAAATATAATTCGCTGAAGAGTATGGACTAAAAAAAAATATATATATATATATATATATATATATATATATATATATATATATATATATATATATATATATATATATATATATATATATATATATATATATATATATATATATATATATATATATATATATATATATATATATATATATATATATATATATATATATATATATATATATATATATATATATATATATATATATATATATATTTTATTTTTTTTGGTCTGAGCACCTTCCAAAAACACCAAGATCACCACAAAAGTGTGTCGATTTTCGACCTCAATACAACACTTTATTACCCTATTTTATATATTGGATAATTGGAAAGGATACAAAGCTAAACAAACAGTTTTCTTAAATAGAAGTTTTAAGGACCAAAATTATAAGACAGATATTTAAAACGTTGTTCGATTGTTTTCTTTTTGGCGTAAAACTTCATTCACAACACTCCCGATAAGGTACAGTCTATAAAATAAATTTCCATTAGAAATTTACAAAAATTTCTTTTTGCTCACATACCATGATCACTTACCAAACTCTCTGGACGACTCAACCGGTGCAGTTTGAATGTTACCACCCTGCCTACGTGATTTTTGAACTTTAAATGTTTAACCGATTGAAGGTGCCATAAATTGAATATTGATTACTTTACAACCCAGGTAGCACAGTATTATTAATGTCCGAAACAGGGATTGTGGAAGATTGATAAATTTCGACCGAAACTCGAGCATCGTTCCATAATACACGATTTTTTAAAAATAAACCTGCTACATCACAAAGCAACTTTTTTTGTCCTCCGTCTTTTCTTATAAACAAAGTATTTTAATTTTAAAACTGTGCATCAATATTTTAAACTTCCCGTATATTTGTGAGATTCGGAGAGATACTTGTAACAACCGGTGGTTTACAACAAACCACACTTGTATTGTCCAATGTTGAGCGATATTGTAAACAGCACTGTTGTGCTACTGGGGTTTTGTTGTTAACAAGAGAACGTATATGTGGGCAATTTTCTGATGTATGCAGGGACCATTTTGTCTTTTTCTACTCCTAAAGAGATTAGAATTGCAAAACTACGATGCATTTACTAGGTATGTTTTTGATTTATATAATATTAGTTGATGGCAAACTTATATGCAAAGAAGAAGGGAAAAAAAAAAAAAAAAAAAAAAAAAAAAAACCTATTTTAACTAGGTTAAATATACATTTAAATCCCTTGCTCCAGCCACAAAGAATTGCCTATGTTGAACTTTCAAAAATGCAGATTGCGAAAGTAATCATAGTAAAGATATAGCTTCTGATTATCTATTTACGTAAGACATTTTTTTCATTCGTAAATGCTCACCAAACAAATAAACATGGTTAAATGAAATAGTGAACAGTATTTTTACATTTACCTACTTCTACTGAAAGAAAACGCATTGGTTTATATATTCTTATGTATTCCTTAACTGGGGGGAGAGGGGGGGGGGGGGTGCATCTATGAGCTTTGAGTTGCTTTTATTTATTTTCTGACCTACCAATTGATTAAACCACATTTTACAGTAAAAAAAAACCATATCTAAAAAAAATAATGTAGTGATTAAAAAATAAAAGAAAAAAAAAAAGGAATTTATTAGCGAGAGTGAATGGGAACGTACGTTTTTTAATTTTGAATTTTCAAATTAAATAATTATAGAAGTACAAGTAAATCTTAATAATATTAATAAATTACTTTATTACTCTGTAAATCTAATTAATGTCTGTTTTATTCTGGATTTATAATGACGTAGGGGAATATGATATTTTTTATGCAGCTATTAAAATATTTTTTAAAAAATTAGTTTAAAAACTTTTTTAAATTTTCCTGAAAACATACAGTTTAAATTATTATACAGTTAAATTATTATTCACTAAACAAATTCGATTCATACTGAGCAAACATGTTTAGATGATACTGTCGGAAAAAATATGAATAATATAACCCATAAAAACAAAGTTTTTAATATAAATCTTTTGCATGCATTTTTTATATTCCAATTTTATATGTCAATTTTTATATTTATTAACACATATTCTGTAAACAGAGTGTGCTTGGTGTTTGCATCTAATTTTAAATATAAAAAAATATATATATCCGCAAAATCTGCTGCAATTTACGTTTCAAAATTTATTTTTTAGAAATGAATGTGAATTTATGTACTCTCATCCAAATATCTTTTATTTATTCTGATTCAAACAGTTTTATTATTTATTTATTTAAAAACATTTGGCAACTGGAATGAATTTCTTCAATGGTCGGTTAAATGCTATTTTACTGCGATAGGATGACATTAAGTTGGTTTATTAGTATTGCGTTAAAGCGTCCTTTTGGAGACAGTGATAGCCCCAAAATTTGATAGAATGCATCGTCATCTATTTTGAATCTATCTGCCAAGTTTCAGCCCGATTGGATGACGACAATGAAGTTAATTACGCCATCGCAGATTTTCTCGCCATTAACAAACATATTCAATCGAAGTTAATATATAAAGGATTTAAAAAGAAATTACCATTTACTTTACCAGTAATTATAAAGTATAAATAAATAAAGAAAGATAATCTGGATAAATTTACTTTGTCGGTAAAACGCAAATAAACACACTGCAAAAAATAAAAAAGCATGTTTTATGCCTGCAATGAGATAATTATAGATATATTAAAATCCA
Organism: Linyphia triangularis; assembly: GCA_963978545.1. Lineage (NCBI taxonomy): Eukaryota > Metazoa > Arthropoda > Arachnida > Araneae > Linyphiidae > Linyphia > Linyphia triangularis. Next base: position 64,501,885 of record OZ021732.1, read on the forward strand.
TATTAAAATATGCATTTAAACATTGTAGTTATAGGGAAGCAGGCATTGTCCAGTTTATCACCACTTTTCCCTTATACTTTCGCAGATAAATAATTTCAAAGGACTTTTCTACTACATCTTCATGAGTAGAAACTGATTGCCAATTCAGTGTTAAATTTTAATAGATCTGGCATGAAGTCATGCCTGATAAGAGATACACACTCTTATCTGAAGGTACTACTACTACTACAAGAGTTTGAAATGTATTGGTAGTAACGAATTCAATAAGTCCTCAGGATTGAACTAATAGAGTAATTTATTTCGCCTCTTTTGACAAGACATGTCAGGATGGCCGAGCGGTCTAAGGCGCCAGACTCAAGATTAGTCTTCCTCTGTAGCAGAGGGTTGAGTGTTCTGGTCCACGAATGTGGGCGTGGGTTCGAATCCCACTTCTGACAGTGTTTTTTTCATCTTTTCTTTCTCTTTATGAATTTAAAACCTAAAATTGATCTTAAAATGTCCAGACAAATATGTATTTTTTTTAAAATTAATTTATCTATTCAATTGTGACACCTGCTCTCTAATTTGGTGAAAACTGCAAAAGACATATTTATTCTTATTTTTCTCTAAGCGGGTTAAGAGGGAATGTTATAACGAGTAGATTTGAGGCGTTGCGGATACGAATAGGCGAACTCAACAAAAGGTGGTTGTCAGAAAAACGCGATCGAAAAGTTCTCTATTTGAGAGGAAAAGAAGGACAAACTCAATATGAAAAATATACCTGTAAATCTGTAAAGGGTCTAGACTCGGATGGAGATTTTTTTTTTTTGACCCGATGTTGAGTTCGCATTTCATAACCGCAAGGTCATTTGTTTGTTTCATTTTAGTTTAAGAGTATCTGAAGTTATGAGATTTAGTTTAAAAGTGTGCGAAATTTTTTTTTTTTTTATCACACATAAAAAAATAATATGTGCCCGTTTTAATATTAAATTAGGGTGAATTACAAATTTTTGTATGGAAATAAAATTATAAAAATGTAAGTTTAGTATCTTTTTCGATAGATGGCGCCATTGAAACAGTGAAAACTATTGGGAAAACTAATTTTGAACTGCTAAGAAAAAAAAAAAAAAAAAAGAAAAAAAAAAAAAATAATGCTTTACATTTTATTTGCAGTTTTGTCAAACAGCTTATTTTATTGCTGTTTCTGTGATATACAAGTTCCTTAAGTTTTGAAGCAATATTTTGACAGACATTATCTGCGGAAAAAATTGCCTTAAGTCTGTGGAGCAGAAATAGACTCTGCATACCTAACTACTCAAATATTTAGAGTAGTCCTTATACCAAATTCTCCCTATTGATTGTGAACAGACATCTGAATGAACGAGTCAGTATTCTTCTTCATATAAATAGCACCGGACTTGGAAGGAGGTAAAAGTAAAAACAAAAGAAGGGCGCCTTATGTCAAAAAGGTGTGACTTTGCCCTTCAGTTTGACCTTGGCCCACTTTGTCGCTCGAGTACCTCTTCAGTTATCTACCTTTAAGTGCTGACTCGACTTGTCGTCCAATGCTGCAAGTGCTCCATTTTAGACTTCAGAATGCAGACAGACTGCAGGTGTCAGGTTATATTTGAATCCCAGAGGGACGCATACCTGTTTTATCCTGCAAACGCAGTGGAATTTTTATCTGGAGAAATAGCATAAGGGTAATGGCGAGGTCAGAAGTAGTAGCATTTTTAAAAACCAAGTTTGAGTTTGATCGTGGATTTTGTTTGAGTTTGATCATGGATTTTGTTTGAGTTTGATCGTGGATTTTGTTTGAGTTTGATCGTGGATTTTGTTTGAGTTTGATCGTGGATTTTGTTTGAGTTTGATAGTGGATTTTGTGTACAGTTATAAATATTGTGGAAAATTAAACATTGATTTCTTCCTCGAAATTTTTTCCTACTAAGTCATTGAATTAGTGTTAAATGTAGCGGAAGATATTCATCTACCTCAATTTAGGGATCCATTATTAAAAGATTTGTTTTAAATACAAATATAGTAGTTACTTATATTCTAGATACAATTTAAACAATAGCGTGTTTTTTATTGCTTTTGTTTGATTTTTAAAGAAGTCTCTACATTTTCAAGTAAATTTTCGAAAGTCCTATCATACATTGAGGGTCACATTTTCATTTAATTAGTAGTAATTATATTTAATATTTTGATAATCAATTGTACCTTGTAATACCTTATAATTTTTAATAAAAATGAAACATTATCAATATTAATTTTCATTTAATTAATAAAGTATACATTTCTTATTATATAATTTAAAAAGTGATTTTATCTAGCTCTAAGAAAACTAATTTAGTTGTCAACTAGCGTACCTATCTAATTTTAAATACCGTATTTTTAATTAAAAAAAGATAATACGGGTACTCAACATATATTCCCACAGTAAAAATTACAGCTATCTTCCTCCAGCAAAAAATTCACTAACATTATTTAAAAGTAATTATATGATAATTTATAATTCGTAAATGACGTTTTGTTGTTGTTGCTGTTTCTAATCTCCAACCCAGTCTAACGGAGTCAGGCCAGGTCAAGGAATTCGTTGACATACAAAAAGTCTATGACGAGAAAGGAAGAAGAATTAATTTCCTTCCAAAGGAGACCCAAATGGTCCAAGATGTGTTAGGCTGAGGCCTGGTGTTGGTGGCACTTTGGGCAAAGAGTGTAATTTTTCTTGTCTTTAGAAAATGTAAGACATTTAAGATGGCCGCTGGCTAGGTGAGAAGCTGGTACATGATTTTCTATCACATGTGATGGCTAAAGGAAGACCCGGCTCAGTACCTCTATACCAGTAGTGGATAGGGAGGGGGGGGGGGGGGTCAGCCAAATCTTTATACTTTGTGATCTAATCCGAGAGTAAAGTTCCAGGTTAGACAGCTCTAAAAAAGAGAAGTTAGGGTGGTTGCAACCCTCCTTTTGCGTGTTTGTATTCCTATTCATTTCCGCAAAGATCCTTATGGGAATGAATCCATTGGAGGTGGATATCATGTTGAAAGGAAATGAACCCTAAATAGTGTAATAGTATAGAGATACTAGTTTTGACTCCAACGTGGGTCCAGTAATCGAGATTCAAATTTGTCTTTAAAGCACCATATTTTCATCGGATGGCTCCTGGTCATGACCTTTTTAGTACATATGTTAAAATTGAAGGCATTCAATAATAAAGATACATCTTTATTCATTCACAGATATCGATTCATAAACAAAAAGATTAATTTATATTTCTGAAATGTATCACTAATCAATAATATGAATGATAATTTTGATAATTATATTTTAATAATAATTAGTTGTCTAAAAAAAAAGTTGAAATAAAGAAAAAAAAAAAAAAAAAACCAATAGTATTTTTGAATGAAAAGTTTGGTGCTGCCATCTATTAATGATTTTTTATAACTATAAGTAGAAAAATTATGGTGGTGCCATCTAACGATGTATGGTGAGACTAACTGAGTTCACGTAACTATAAAATATATATGACAATTTCTTTCATTTTAATATGAACTTGCCAAATAAATCTGAATAATGTGTTTTCATTAGATATATTTATTTTAAGTATTTGCTTACTCCATAATTTTATTAGTGGTATCGTAAACTTATTTATAACGAAATTATTGCACTTGACAAACAAGATTTGGTTTCATTTGAGCTGTCAATGTTTTGAAGTTTTATTGTGAGATAAACTGTATTTTTTTTGAAAATTACTCATACAAACATACTACTATATCTTTATTAAAGATAAACATTTTTGCTATTAGGATATTAATTAAATTTTTTTTATCAAGAGTTAAATTAAATTAAATGTAGTAATATTGTTATTATTTAAATTAATTGCTTTCTCATTCCGAAATTTTCATAACTTTCAGTATATTCTTCTTTATAATATCAATACACTTAAATTATTCATTCATCGTATAATAATAAGCTTTTTTTTTGTTTTTAGGATAAAATCCGTCTGCTGCAAGAGGACTTAGAATTCGAAAGGGAATTGCGACAAAAAGTAAGCATAACATAGCATTAACTAAGTCATAAGTCTTAATTTTTTTTTTAATAAAATACTAAGCACATATTTCATTTCATATGAAATTCTACGCCAAAATTTTCAATTTATGACGTATGATGGCATTTAAAATACGATATATATTGAAATTTCTTTCTGAAGGGATCGTAGCTTGAAACACTCTATCCCTTCTTTTATTACAGGTTTGTGTTTCCAATTGGAAATAACTGTTCATAAAATGAAAATTTATAAAGACTAATTTCTTACAACTATATTATATCCTCTTTAGATGAAAATAAATTTACTTTATTTGATATCTTAAAGTCTTGAAATATATACTAATTTAAGCGTTATTTTAAACTCTTTAAACAGTGAAAAACATTTGAATAAAATTTATATTTTATATAAGATTTACTATAACCACAATGTTATCATTAATGTTGTAATAAATACAAGGAAAAGTCTCATAAATTTCTGTGCTTAGTTTTTAACCACACTGACTTTCCTTTTGATGTCGTTTTTTCAGATCGAACGCGAAAAATCCGACCTCACCGTCCACTTGCTGCAGATTACGGAGCGTCTGGAAGAGGCCGAGGGATCATCTGAATCACAGGTGAGCTGCCATATTTTAAATTCAATTGTAATTTCCAGTGTCGACCAGAAAAATACAATGAATCCTGTTTTGGAAGTACCTGACCGTCACCTCGATGTGAACCACTGAAATCCAAATTAATACTTATGTAAATTTTAAGTAGCTTTTGTAATGTTGTATTGTATTTCCCATTATCATGTAGAAAGTGTCTCAAAGGTTTTAATTTAAAAAGTTTTATAAATAAGGAGAATTTTTCATGAAAGATAAGTGATATTTAACAAAAATTAAACACTTAAGGATATATTTTAAACATATGTATTTTGAATTTGTTATGAAATGCTTCGGAAATAATTTTTTTTTGTTAGAGCAGATTATATAGTTATATGCGGTGGGAATAAAAGTTTGAATGCTAATTATATCTTTTGTTTATTGGATTTTTCAGTCATAATGGGTTATCTTTATTTAAGCCTAAATAGAACTTTAAAAAGTTTAACAGAAACATCATAATATTATCACAAATTAGAATTTAGACTTCAAATGTTTTTAATAACTTTCATATATTTTATTGAATGTTCAGTGAAATAGGGATAATTTGAAAATGAACGAATTAATGTTAAAATGTAACTTACTTTTTTAAGCAACGAATGGTTAAATACAAAATTGATTCTTCAACTGAATCATCAAACTAAACATAAAAAATGTAAGGTTTGGACTATACAATTTCTTAAATATCATTTATTTACTAATAATACTTAAAAAAAAAAAAAAAAAAAAAAAAAAAAAAAATATATATATATATATATATATATATATATATATATATATATATATATATATATATATATATATATATATATATATATATATATATATATATACATTTTTTTAATTAGATTCAGTATAGTAGAAAAACCCTAGATTTTTTTTTTATCTCTATTCTGAATTTCAGTTCTTATATTTTTAATGAATAAGTACAAGTGTTGTATTTTAAGCACTTACATGACATATATTTAAAGGAATAGAGTGATTCATTTGTTTCTTCACTACTTATATAAATATACTTTTCGATATAGACATCTATTGAATACGTTTCTACACGCAACTTGCTATTTGAACATAAAATTATGAAATTTTAAATTGAATATAAATGAGGTAAGAAGAAAATATAGGGCCTTGAAATCAATTTTTGTACAGTTAATTCAAAGACTATTGTTTAAATAAATCCTTAACAATTAAAAAAAAAAAAAAAAAAAAAAAAAAAACACGTAGGAAATTGTAAAGAAAAACACTTGGGTTAAAACAGCTTTTTTTGTAGACTTTTTTTCTGAAGCAAGAAATAATTAAATTTAACACAAAAGAAATGAAATATAACAAACAGAAATTCACTTAAATACTCAAAAATACCGACTAGTCAAATTATAAAATATAGAAATTTTTTGGATCAACGAAGAAGCACCCTCCAGTATTTTGTTCATTTATATAGAGTGCATATTTTTGGAAAAAGCCTGTATTGGCGAATGCTTCACAGGTTCGATTGTAATATTAGTAATACAGGACATCCTCAAGTCGTTAGGTGCTATATTACGAAAAGAAGTGTAAGTAGGAATATGTGGTTGAGACAATTTTTCAGTAAGATTCGGGGATGAGCTTCTCTTCGTTAAGTAACCACCTGTATACTGTAATTACCGCCGAAGTATTATATATCACTAATTCTCACCAAACTTTAAATACCTTTGTACGTGTGTGGATGTGTGGTGTTTAGGTATTCATAACTAGTCACATACAACAGGTTGAGACTAAATTTTTTAGGATGTAAAGGTTGCGCAAAGTTCAGAGGAGGAAGTTCTCTTGAATGGATTTAATTTATGTTAAAAAAATTAGTTTGAAAAAGGCTGTTTGTTCAGCTGTCTCCATCTCTTTCGAAATGGACAGGTAAAGAGTTCAAATCATTTAATAAAATTTCCATTAATAAAAATTACTCATTTTGTTTGTTTTCATTGCCGCTTTAAGCTTTCCGTTATTGATGAAAGTACAAATTATAAAATTTTTTATTTATAATTCAAATTTTAATATTTATTTGAATTTAAAGCATAATCCTACAAGATCTTTTAAATGATAATTAGTTAAAAAAAAAAAAAAAAAAAAAAAAAAAAATTACGAAACATCACCCCTTGTAACAGATCCGATTTTCACGAGAGTTAGTTCAAAGAAAAATGCAAATGTATTATACATGAGTAAAATAAATTACATATTTTTAACTGAATAGCTATATGATGCTCTTTTGTTGTATGCAGACGGAGATGAACAAGAAGCGTGACACTGAGCTGTCGAAGCTGAGGAAACTGCTGGAAGACGTCCATCTGGAGAGCGAAGAAACCGCCCATCACCTGAGGAAGAAGCACCAGGAGGCCATTGCTGAGATGCAGGACCAGGTCGACATCGCCAATAAGAACAGGGCAAGGTTGGGACCTCTATATACCTACCTTTAAGTCACAATGACCCATATCATTAAATCGACAAAATGAACTGTATATATTATTAGAAAGCCTTGTCTTAAACAGTTAGAAACAAACAAACAAACAAACAAACAAACAAACAAACAAACAAACAAACAAACAAACAAACAAATAACAAATCAATCAATCAACAAATCAATCAATCAACAAAGCAATCAATCAACAAATCAATCAATCAATCAATCAATCAATCATGTACTTATCCGTTAGACGGGTACCAGATAAAAATTGTCAAATAGCGATACCTCATCCAAACTAACAACCTTCAAATTCTTTATAATTTCTATAACAAACCGTTATAGGGTTACTATAACAACACCATATCAAATTATAAATATTTAGGCTTCGAGATATATTTACGCTTCATTTAACGTGTAAACATTTTGGGTGGCGCCAAATGGTACCCGTCAAACGGAAGAGTACCAAAAATAATGATAATACTTTAGAGACATCTAACATCTAGCAGCTAGGCTGAATGTTGGATATTGGAAGATTTGAGTTGGCAAAAAAATTGAACTATATTGTGTTATTGATTATCGATTTGTAAAAGCAAGAATTATTATTGCAAATACCATTGCAGTAATGATGAAACCTCTCGTAAAATTTTTAGAAAAATAGTTTCCCTTGACCTAACCATCCTGTGATACCAATTGACGCACAGCGATCTCTTGGTTACTAAAAAATACTTCTTTTTTACTTAACAAAGTAGGATGAGAATAATTTCTAAACGTTTTACATAAAGAATTCATACATTAAGGAAAGGTCTTAAGGAAAGCAATATGTAGAAATGCAAACTAAACTAAAACAACTGAAATTGTATTAAAAAAGTAATGTTTTAAATTAACATTTGTTGTACAAGTAATGTACATCTTGCATGCTAGAACTCACTTTGATTAGTCTAAAAGTTTATTTATGTGTGTGTAGAAATTAATTTTGCTGAAAACATGTCAATCTTCAAAGGATGATAGGACTTATTTATTAAACGCCGTTTTTTTAGTTTGCTGAATCTTTTAAAAGAAATACAATTTTTTTTTTTCAGGATTGAGAAAGAAAAGCAAAAATTCCAAGCTGAAGTCTACGATTTACTGTCTCAGGTAGAGACGGCTCACAAAGATAAGGTAATTATGGATTTTAATTTAAAAGATGAATGAATTGTGAGTATAAATAAAATATATTAAGAGATTTTAAACATTCTTTATACCCTTTTGTGATACACATTAACCAAATAATGAAAATATAAGTTCCTAAAAAAAAACATTTTAAAGTCCGCATTGCTTAATTGTAAATTGGAATTTAATGTGTTTGAATTATACTACTTAGTTTATTTTTAGTATTTTTTTTATTAATGTCATTAATATATTGTTTAATTGAAAGTTAATTAGATAAATTTACACTTGTAGGTGATAAACCTTGGCATTAAGTCTCGTATCTTCAAAACTAGTTTGGATACATGAACTGTTTAAAAGTGCATTAGTTTAATAATAAAACTACATTTAATTTAATTTTTCTTATATGTTTTGTTGAAAATACTGTTAAGATTATTTATTTGCATCTACACAATGACGCATCTTCATGGAACACTTTTGTAAATTTATTTCTTCTTATTTTAAGCATTTTGCTGAAAAAAATTAAATTTAGTTAAGTCTTGATATACCACTGATGAAAGTAGAAGTGGGAAAAACAATTTCTAAGCTAAACCCAATTAATAGATATAAATTAATGAGAGAGGAAAAAAATCTTTAGATAGAATATCAATGGAGCGTAAGAGCGCTGAAATACACGTAGAATGCTGTGATTTATCTGCAGTTTATAAGTCTTCTATTACCTCTTAAACTTTGATGTCTGACAGATCAGGGCATACCTAAACTATGTTTAAAAAAAAAAAAAAAAATTAGATTTGAGGCTTTGAGGATAAGAAGGGAGAGCTCAACAAAAGGTGGTTGTCAGAAATACGCGTTTGATAAGTTTTCCATGTATTTATATTTCCATGCTTGGAATCATTCTTTGAGTATTATCAAAGGGTAAGAAGAGTGAGCTCAACATGAAAAATACACCTGTAGAATTTGTGAAGAGTCAAGATACATCGGGTACAGTTTTTTGTACCCGATGTTGAGTTCCTCCTTAGTAACGCATCATATAAACTTTAGAGGAATGTGGAATGCATAGACATACCTCTAGTTTATGAATATACTTCTGCTTTCCGCACTTCACTCTGCTGCACGTTCCAAGCAGACATTGATATTCCTAAAATATCAATATTTCCATCCATCCAAAGAGTTCCTTAAAGACTTTCGATAACATACCAAAACCTGCATTTGCATCTTAAGCCACAAGTAGTAAGACGACATTTTGGTCCAAAGTCCGCACCCACTATATCTTAAAGATAATTTATCATCTTAAATTTTCAGCTGACTGCCCAGAAGACCGTTGAGAAGTACGAGGTGACCGTCCACGAGATGAACATCCGCATCGAGGAGTTGAGCCGCTCCATCACCGAGATCACTTCCCAGAGGGCAAGACTGAGCTCAGAGAACTCCGACCTCATGAAGGAGGTTCAAGAGTACAAGCTCTCTCTGGACAACGTCAACCACATTAAGGGACAGTTGGCATCTCAACTGGAAGATCTGAGGAGGAAACACGAGGACGAGGAGAGGGTGAGTGAGATTTTCATTTTAAACGACATTATTTGTGGTCACTCCTACTGAGACTAATTTGGCGAGATTTTGTTTTGATATGGTTATCATTTCGATTTTATGTGATGACCTTCATTAACGGCATCTCTGAAAGGAGTTTTTCTTTAGATTCAAAGATTTCTTTCAGTATTATATATTTAACCCTTGGTTAGTCGCGCGACTTTTTGTCTCGCGCTTGGTCGCATGGCGGACAAATGTCCCCAAAGTTCAAATTTTCGTGCATACCATTAAATTAGTGACCAAATATCAAAGCAAGTGAGTATTTTAATTAAAACAACAACAACATTATTGAACAAAATTAAGTAAAAATCAAAAAATATATTTAAAATAACTTAAAAAAAAAAAAAAAAAAAAAAAAAAAAAAAAAACTGCAAGAATTAAAAAACATATTACTATTGAAATGAACTTTGTGAAGATTCAAATTTATTTTAAAAGTAGTTTTAAAATACATTAAGCATAGTCACATTAAAAACTGTCGATGAAATTATTGTGAAAATATAAATTTGCTGCTAAAATCTATATATATAAAAATGTTATGTTGGTTTGTGTACGCTTCAAAAACTCAAAAAGTTCTGCACCGATCGAGCTAGCTGAAATTTTAGCATGATATATAATCCGCATCAAGGATTGTTTTTATCTATTTTTTTCATCAGTCACATATCCGCGACCGCGAAAAAACAGTTTTTTAACCATGTACTGAAAATGTCGCCAAATGGTCGCCAAGTTTGGCGACATTTGGCGATTTCTCGCCAAATTTGGCGACAAAAATTAGTCGCCAAAACCGGCGCCAACTTGGCTTTATCTCGCCAATTTGGCGAGATTGCCATTACCATAATGTTAAATGCCCTGCCCCTTGAAACTCGCTTCCCAGAGTTACCTCTGTCAAACCCGTTATCAAGCATCAAGGGAATCATTGCAGGGAAACAAATTAACGACGAACTATTGCACTGCCTTATGCGAAATGTACATAAATTTTACTATTTACAAAATTAACACTACGAAATATTTACAAATATACAAAATTCGTAACATTATGACTTACTAAATCACTCTTTTCGCCTCCCCGCTCCCTTTTGATGTAGTTCTGGAAATTTAAATGTATAATTTTCAATTTGAAGCTTGCGCGATTGATTTTTTTTTTTATAGAGGCAGCGATATGGCAGTTTTTAGTGTGCAATCAGATAATCATGACAAAAATGCAGTACGAGATATCGATGAAATTGCTCAATACCAGGCTGGAAGATACATAAGCAGCAATGAGGCTGCATGGCGAATTTTGTCATTTCCCATGCATGAACACAATCCAGCTGTGGTTCACTTGGCAGTACATTTAGAAAATGGACAGCGTGTTTATTTCATAGATGCAAATGTGCAAGAAAGAGTCCTTAATCCACCTTGTACAACTCTGACTGCTTTTTTCACCTTATGCCAGGACGACGCTTTCGCCAGAACACTATTGTATTCAGAAGTTCTCTCTTATTACACGTGGAATGTAACTAAAAAATTATTCGTACGACGCAGACGAGGGGAGCCAGTCTACGGTCAACCTGGCATTTTCAAAGAAAATACAATTGGTAGACTTGATACAGTGCATCCCAATCAAGATGAATGTTTTTTCCTTCGCATGCTATTGGTAAATCTGCCTGGTCCTAGATCTTTTCAGCAATTAAAAATAGTTGACGGCGTCACACATGCCACTTTCCGCGCTGCGTGTCAAGCTCTGAATTTATTAGAAAATGACCAACAATGGAATATATGCATTAATGAGGCGTGCAACACTGCACATCCAAACCAAATTCGAGCATTATTCGCAATTATATTGACCACTTGCTTTCCTTCATCTCCCACAGAGTTATGGGAAAGATATCGATCGAATATGGCTGAGGATATTTTGCATAGAGTACGCCTTGAAAATGTCAATATGACCTTAGAATTTACAGAAGGCATTTACAACGAAGCATTGATAAATATTGAAGACAAGTGCTTAGCTATTGCAAATAAAGTTCTTAGTCAATTAGGAATGCCAGCACCAACCCTAACTGCGACTGCTGCATTTGATGTAGATTTACGCCGTGAACAGAGTTACAACATTGATGATTTTCAGGCATATGTCCAATCGAACATTCCCAAATTAACGCGTGAACAGAAAGGCATTTATGATCGCATAATGCAAATGATAAATGACGGAGTTGGGGGGATCTTCTTCTTGGATGCGCCAGGAGGAACTGGGAAAACGTTCCTCATTAGATTAATTCTAGCAACGGTTCGATCAAAAAATGACATAGCCTTAGCTCTTGCTTCGTCTGGAATAGCTGCGACATTTTTACCAGGTGGAAGAACTGCGCATTCAGCTCTAAAGTTTCCATTAAACATGCAAATCATCGAGACTCCTACGTGCAATATTTCCAAAGCATCCTGTATGGGAAAAGTATTACAAAAATGTAAACTAATTGTTTGGGATGAATGCACGATGGCACATAAAAAATCGCTTGAAGCTCTTGATCGATCGTTACGAGATTTGCGTGGAAACGTTCAACCATTCGGGAATGCATTGATATTGCTCGCAGGAGAATTTAGGCAAACATTGCCTGTAATTTCTCGATCGACACCAGCAGACGAAATAAATGCTTGCCTGAAATATTCAACACTATGGCGGCACGTACGTACATTGCAGTTGGCTACGAATATGCGTGTCCAGTTGCAGAATGATCTATCAGCTGAGGTATTCTCACGACAGTTACTGGAAATTGGAAACGGACAGCTGCCAGTCGATGAGACGTCTAGACGAATATCATTTCCCGATCATTTTTTGTAATTTAGTAACTTCGAAAGAAGAACTGATCGAAAAAGTATTTCCTGATATTCAAATAAATCATAGAAATCACGATTGGCTCAGTGAAAGAGCTATCCTTGCCGCAAAGAATAAATATGTCTATCAACTTAATAACGTTATTCAATCCAGTATTCAAAGTGATGAAATTACTTATAAGTCGGTAGACACCGTTGTGGAAGCAGATGAAGTAGTTAATTATCCAACGGAATTTTTAAACTCATTTGATCTGCAGGGATACCACCACACATACTTAAATTGAAAATAGGTGTGCCAATTATCCTCTTGCGGAATATTAATCAGCCAAAACTCTGCAACGACACGCGACTTGCAGTTAAGAAATTGATGAATAACGTAGTGGAAGCAACGATTTTAACAGGGCCTTTCAAAGGTGAAGATGTCCGCATTCCTCGAATACCCATGATCCCGACCGATACACCATTTCAATTTAAAAGATTGCAATTCCCAATTCGATTGGCATTTGCATTCACAATCAAAAAAGCTCAAGGTCAATCTTTAGAATTGTGTGGTTTAGATTTAGATGCGGATTGCTTTTCACATGGACAACTGTATGTTGCGTGTTCCCGAGTTGGCAAACCAGATAGTCTTTATATCTACGCAGACAGTGGAAAAACAAAAAAATATTGTATATCCACAAGTATTGCAAAATTAAACTTATATGAAATGTATTCTTTGTTTTGTTCCTCATTTCTCAACCATTCAATCACAATGTGCCACAGCGAAGCGTGGCAGGGTACAGCTAGTACTAGTATAAAAATAATTATAAAAGGTTTTTTGTCATAAAAAGTCAATCATTGTCCTCTTCAACATCTGCACAATTTGCACATAATTCAATCTGAATAAAATAGTCCTTGCAGATCCATTTGTCACAGTTTTCATTTTCAGTATTACTTGAAATCTTACAAAAAAAAAAAAAAAAAAAAAAAAAAAAAAAAGTGAATTTATGTAAAAAAATTGCATAATTTTTTGTAATGCTGAGCAATAATGTGTCATTCAAATCATATCATAAGAAATAATAGGCCCCCTCACAAAACATAAAAACCATAAAAATACAATACAAATTAAAAAACAACAACAACATTTTTTTTTAGATAACCTACCAAAATTAGAATATAGAGCTGGCCGTGTGGGGGACAAATGTCAATCAAATAGGATCTGTTTCACCTGAGTACACGCATGGAACTGAATGAATACACGTAGACAAACGTCAAGGTTAGACAGAAAGGTACTGGGACGGGCTTTGATCATGGGCTGCTTATCCATCGAGAAATTGACAAAACAATTTCTGAGGGGCACATTTGTCAACCACGCGACTAACCAAGGGTTAATGAAGTTTCGTCGTCGTATATCCTTTGTGAAGCTCTTGCTTCAGAAATCATTACATACAACTGACTGTAATTATGGAAGCAATTTCTTGTGGAGTATCACGTAAATTAGACTTAATGAGTGTAACATAAATCAGATTCGATAAAATTAGACTTAATGAGTTAATGCGATTTTGAAAACAAATTAATAAGAGTAAAAAATATTGTAACTTAAAATTTCTGGTCATTTATTTTTTATCATAAGTGAAAACTAAAGCATATGCTTCTTTATGAAATTATCTTGCTTTGAAGTAAGAGATGTTTACAAATGGCTATTGATGTTAAAATTTGACTACCAATTTTTAAAATTTGGTTGCTATTAACCAGAGCTTTAGTATACTTTTACTACCTTGGAACATTAACATTTGATACTTTCATTACAACTCCTCTATAGTAATTACGTTACATGGGGAGATTTTCTTCATGTCCGTTAAAGATTTTACTGTGATTTAAGACGGACAATAAGAAACCAGTCCTTTGAAATTCTTTTTGATGCTTAATTAAATAAAGCATGCTGTTGGGGTACCAAAGAACTAAATTTATTTCGAGTGATAGTGAAAGGGATTAGGACCAGTTTTTAAAATTGTTCACCAGAGTGCTTCCATTTTTCCTAAATTAAGATATGTATTGTAAATGGCTCATCAAAAATAGATATTATAACATATTTTTTAATTACTTCATTGAGGATTCTCATCCTGATTTTTTGTTAGTTACACCACTTTCTTGTATTTTGAGCAACAGCAACAATTGAAATAATTTATTGAAAATTAAGTGAATGATATGAAAGATATACTTTTATTCCAAATAAAAGAATACTTCCAAGAAAAATGTGTCAATCAATCCCTATCTAAACAGAAGTAATTAAACCTTGTTTTAAACTTCTTACATGATCAGGAAGTGAGCCAGTGATAGTTAATTTATCACTTGTACTTTTTTCATATATAATTAAAATTCAATTTGTAAAAGAATAATTGTTCAGTTTCTTTTTTTTTTCAAATACATTTAACGGAAATAGTTTTGAATTAAAAAGAGAAAATAACTTATTAAGACGTATTTCAACTCTAATGTTTGTTAAAATATTGATTTAACTGACGTATTGTCTATTCCAGAGGCGTTCTCTGTTGGAACAGACAGTTCACACGTTGGAGATGGAGGTTGAATCTTACAAGACCCAACTTGACGAGGAGTCCGAATTGAGGATCGACCTTGAGAGGCAGTTAGTCAAGGTCAACGGAGAGTGCGCCACCTACAGGACAAAGTACGAAACGGAGTGCCTTGCCCATGCCGATGAAGTGGAGGAGCTCAGGTATTATGCATTTCAGGTCTCTTTGACGAGTGTTATGCAATGCCTATTTCAAAGTAAAGTGAAAGGATATGCTTGTTTTTTATACATCGATTAAAAACAAAATTATGTTAGTTTGCATCGGCTGATTTTAATTTAAGTGCCCCAGTTTAATACCATATGGAGGCAGATCTTTGTAAAATTTGGTACACATGCTACGAATACAACAAAAAAATTATGCTTAAAATTAAATTATGGTTTTAAAATAGTCTCAAATTTAGGATTACACTTAAATGACAAATCATTAAAAGATATTGAATTTTTTTTCTTTTTTGGTCTAAAACTCACAGCCTTAGTTTTGGTCATTTGTGATATATGACCATAAAACTCAATATTTTCATCCTGTGGTGGAAATTCAAACTTATTTTTTTTTTGTCTTCAGCGGTCATTACCTTATGATCCTAAATGGCTCACCAAAATTTAAAAATATACATTGATTAAAATAGGTTCTTGGTGGCTCGAAACGGTTAGTTTAGAATTAGAGCTTTTAAAGTGACAAAATTCTGCACCGGAGATACTGTGACAATTATAGTTAGATATATAAAATATATCAATTTACAACTCAACCAAAATTGTAAGAATTCAAATACTACTTGCACAATATCATTGGAAGGAGTGTTTACTTTCTTAGAAAGCGTAAAGTTTTAAAAAGACAATAGAAAAGTAAAAAATAGCTTGAGTTTTTTTTTTTTTTTTTTTGCGCTCATAAAAAGTTGGTAAAATCTTTCCGAATAAGGACTATAATTGAGAATTACACGTGTGAATGCAAATACAAGGTAAATGGGCCAAATTACACAGTTTTAGTTGGGAAGCATTAATACGGAGTATTAAGGTGTCCAAAACATGTCATTAGGTTGGGAGGGGGGGGGGGGTTATGGCGCAAGGGCTACACTGCTGCAAACATGTCATTAGAATCATTATTCAGAAAAAGTAGAATTTTACTGTTTTTCTTATAAAGTAATATTTTCTTCAAAATATTTCATGGCTATTCTTGTATGGTTGATTTTTAGACTTCATATTTTGTAATCCTTAATCTGATATAATATTCTACTCGAATAAAAGTTCGAGATTAGATTCTTTCTTTTCCCTGTCTGTCCACTATTAAATATTTATGTCTTTTAAGGAGACAGAAAATCCTTAAAGAATTTTAAATGTATAATATTGCTTTGCGAAGTTTCATTGTGCTTTCTTTTTATCCTAAAGTAACTAATAATGAAGTATAGTTTTTAATGCATTCAACTGATACTGAATTCTCTTCTGAAACGAGATTTGATTGCAATTAATTTATTTAGTTTTCCAAATAAATCCTGTTGAATGTCATTAAAGTCATTTCTTTGTATAGTGATAATTAGATATCACATAGTTAATGCAGTTTACGAGAAAAAGCTATACAAATATGTCATATAAGTTATCGATTCTTCTTACCCGACGTTTTGAAAATAATTTTCTCATATTTGTATGTCTTTCCTTAACCAGGCGTAAGATCGCTCAGAAGACCTCCGAGTACGAGGAGCAGTTAGAGGTTCTTCTCAACAAATGCAGTTCCCTGGAGAAGGCCAAGTCTAGACTGCAGTCAGAAGTAGAGGTCCTTGTCATGGACCTCGAGAAGGTATGAAATGAAAGAACGTTTATGACATAAAAACTGGGTTTTGGTTCTTTACTTGTACTAATGAAATATTAATGTTTCTATTTGGGAGCTAATGGATGAATTATTTTTAAACAGAACAAAATGAGATTTTATAATTTTAAATAAAAAAAAAAAAAAAAAAAAAAAAAAAAAAGCAAAATTATTAGTATTCTAATGTTAAAATCTGTAACATGAATAAAGGTAGAAAAATATTTCACTATATTTGGAGTTGTATTTTCATAGTTTTATACTTTATTTGAGTTGTTTTATGTAGCAACAGCTAGGAAATATCATTTAGGTGACATATTTGATTTTAATAATTATATAATTATATTGTGACCTCAATCAATTCTTATAAATTAATAAAACTACTTAATAAACCGCAAAAATATTTTTTATATGATAAATCCGTAGTTCTTACCTTTACAACAATAAATTTTAAATATTATACTGCTTATATTGAAGAATTCAACTATTCTTACTTTGTCACCCAGAGTCATTGATAACGTCACCCTATTGGAGAAAATGTTAATTTATTGGCATAAATGCATATTTTTATGAAAAAAACTAAATTATTTATAGATAGGTAAAAATGTTTACTGCAAAATTTGAATTACAGTAAAACCCCGATTATCCGAGCCATGGTTATCCGAGTTTCCACTTTAACCGAGCCAGATAATATTTCTTTAATTTTTTTTTTACCCCTGATATTTTCCTTTGTCAAAACTAGTACCGAAAAAAATTGGTACTTGATCTCTCAAACACTCAAGAAAACAAAATGTTTATATTCCTTTTCATTGTATGACACTGATCCTCCTATCGCGTCGCTCAAGGTCTTAAGGCTTAAGTAAGAGAACTCTTTAAGCATTACTATATAATATTAATTGCATGTGGTTTACCTATAGTATAACATTTGTACTTGTCAAAACATACATTTAAACCGATACAATTTATTTTTATTTTTAATTTTCGCTTTAACCGAGTTTTTTGGTTATCCGAGTTGGTCTTGGTCCACATTAACTCGGATAATCAGGAATCTACTGTATTACAAAATACACTAAAAGAAAAACTACGTTGGAATTTGACTAAATATTTTTGATTTCTACCAGTGGCATTCTATCTTTTATTTTGATATGCTATTGTTTGCTTCTTTCTTTCACTTTTATTTTTTATTTTTGATGAACAAGTAGTTCTTTTTCATTTCATATGAACTTTGAAATGAAGTTTGTTCAATAATTTCTCGTCCTTTTTTAAGAGTTTTTTTTTTTTTTTTTTTGATTGACTCTTTCTCTTCTTTTATCAATCCCACTTTCATCTTTTAACCGTATCATATCCACTTTTCCATGTAAAAACAAAGTTAATTACTGTTTGGTATGCAAAGTTTTTCAATTATTGAAGGGGTCTGTTAAAGGAAAAAGTTGACATATTTACTGAAAATTGAATTGTTGAATTGAAAGTTGAATTGACCCATTTTGATTTTTCACTTGTAAAAGTAAATTTAGTTAATAGTAATAATTTTTTTAAATTTAACTTTATCTCTGAAAATCTAATAAGAGGTGCATGTAAAACTAGTGTGCAGTGAAAGAAAAATAATGAGTATTACTCTTCGCCAGTTATCAAGATTTTCATTGGAAAAGAGATAAAAAAAAAAAAAATAAAAAAAAAAAAAGAATTTGATTTTTGCCGAAAAAAGTGTTATATTTGTAATTTCTTTAAAAACTCTCTAAATTTAACAAATAACTAATAACAAATTGTTATCTGTTGCTGCATTTATACTATTTTTAACTAATAAGTCAAAATGTGTCGACCAATAGGTAAAACGTAAATAAAAACTTATTTCGATTTACCAAAGTATTGTAAATGATTTTTCTTTGGATAAGGTTTATTTAACATGAAGATAATAAGAATGAAAAGATAAAGCACTTGCCATATTATTATTTTTTGAAAAAGAGGCATCGGTTCATTGACTGTCTTGCTTGAAGTTGCTCACTCTGATCCTTTCAATATTAATTTGCGGCAAAATGGATTTGAACTTGTAAATAAGATTCTCATCTATACATGAGCAATTCAAAAGTGTGCTAAAACTATAATTTACGTCGAAAACAACGTATTTTAGTGGCAATTTCGGAGGTTTGGTAATCGATGTTATTCAAATGACAGAAAATTCGGCGACACTCATAAAATGGCCAAATAAAAACTTTAACTGAAAAATGTTGCAAAACATACAAAATTATTTTTTAATGTATAACTATGGTAAAGTACAATTTTCTAAGGTCTATATGGCATAAACTATCTAAAAAAGTAGCTTAAAAGTTAGTTTTTCATACGGCAATACGTCACCCAAATGATATGTTACTACTTCTGCATTTAAAAAAAATAAAATAAAAAAAATAAAAATAAAATATATATATATATTCTCAAAATATGATTTTAATATATTTAAAGTGCTGGTGATAGCTCTTAGTCCGTTTAAAAAATTCTGCTCAGAAACTCCAGTTAATAATTGTTAATTTTGCCATTAATTTAATTTATAACTTTTAAAAATAACAATGCAAATTTTTGACTTATTTTGTCGAGAGTTTTCTAATTTCCCGCCAAATGTTGCTAATGTTAACCAAATGTGATTGGATGCTGAGTTCGTACTTCCCTAAATAGAACTCTGACATAGTTCCTGATTAAATCATAAAATATTGAATATCTTCTCACGTAATTAAAGAAAAACCTGTGGATAGAAATGCAAGCCCAAATATTATATTCTCTCTAATTCAAGCAAGACCTCAGTAATTTTAACAAGAAGTTAATTATTAAGTTAATTTTTTTTTTAACTTACATTATCAATTGAAAGACCCACTGACGGTTATGGGAATGGGCGAAATTCTACAGGTTTTTCCCCCTTGCAATAATTTTTAAATTATATTTCTAATTCAAATATATAACTTTTTTAAAATTATTTTTATTTGTTTTGTTTTAGATAGATTATGAACTATCATCCTAATAAAAATATTATTTTATTTTAAATTTTATTTATAAATTTAAAAATGTTATGTATTGCTGGAAAAACTGGGGATCAAATGACGTATATATACGTACATGACCGTCAGTGGGTAAATACAGTGTAGTCCAGAATAATTTCATAAAATCAAAATCAACAAATTGGCATGTGAAACTGTAATAGTGATAAGTGCAAATATTTATTTTTTAGTCAAATTGTTATATCCATCAGACAGTTTGATTTTCAGTAGTATTTTAAAATCTGATGGTTTTTGAATTGTAGTATTTTCTTTTAGATATCCGCAAACAAATTAGCTATAGGATGTAATGCAATTGAATATATCCTTAATAACAATCTTTAAAATAGCATAACTGTTTTAAAAGTAAAGTAATTAGTGATTTATTATGTGACTAAATACATGAAATTTAACTTCATTCGGCGTATCCTAGTAATAGTCACTAAAAGTTTTTTTCTCCAGAAAATCGAAGAATTTTCATTTAACATTTTGCAATCATTATAACCCTCGATCCTCTACTTACATTAATTTAAGAAAGTTTGACACGTACTCAACTTGTTAAATGAGCTTTTATGTGTTTTTGTTTATATGGGGCATTGCCACGTATTGGTGTAATCTTAACCATTTCATTAATTTTCCTATCTGATAAACAATTTTTAACAAAAATTCAATTTGTGGATTTTATATATTTCTGAAGTGTATCATTCTTTGGTCCCTTCTATACCTACCATCTAATATCAATGCATCTTTGTTTTGCGTAGGCCACCAGCCACGTCCAGGTGTTGGAGAAGCGCATTGTCCAGATCGAGAAGATCAACATTGAGCTGAAGAGCAAAGTAGAAGAGGTGACAGTGATGTTCGAGAACACGCAGAGGGACCTCAAGAACAAGGTGCAAGACCTCCAGAAGGCACAACACGAGAACGAGAAGCTAAGAGACCAGGTGGCAGCACTCAGCAGGGAGAACAAGAAGCTCATTGGTGAGTGGTTTATTTTAGTGGAACAATTTTATTATACAGTTGAAATGACCAGTTTCAAATAGGAATATAATTACAAAAAGTCCAAAAGTTAGTTAAGGTAATTTCTTAGCATAGAATGTTGGCTTCTACAAGCAGAGCTTAATCAGATTTCGATAAAAATGACTAACTATATGAAACCCTTGGAGTCATTAATTGCTTAGTAGCTTCAAGTAGAATAAAATGGAAAGGTTTGCTCTATTTTTAAGAGTTTGGCTAGTTAAAAGTCAATTTCTCAGTTTTCCATTGCTTTTATTATTGTGTTTTGATACTGAGTTTTTTTCTTTAATATAAAGAGTATTAACAATAGTATTTGTTTCTAAAATAGAATAAGTAATATTCACATTTTACATCACGATTGGGTAAATAGTGTAGTAACCACAAAAACAAAATATAAAATATTCGGTCAAAAATTTTTGTTAGGAAAAGTATATCTTAAAAAGTTAGAAGCGGTAAATTTTTACAGATTTCAATAGATTTTATCAAGAACAGTATTTAGAAAATGTGATAAGGTTTTTTTCGGATATCTGCTCAACATGACTTAATAATACTATTATGGAATTCGATCAAAAGACCACCCCTTGTAGCATGTCATAGCATAAAAACGTGCGTGATATGCAACAATAGACAATATAAATGTGGCATGCGTGATTTGAATATTTTAAAATTATAATAATAATAATTTTTTCTTTGCCTTGTAATTCGGTGAAAACAATTCGATCAAGTATTACACAAGTCATTGAAAGTTTAAGTGGTACAATTAACTACTTAGGGTTTAGTGTGAATGAACCATTGAAGGATCCATAAATATATATGTAAATTGAATCAGTTCGATCGATAACTTGTATCCCCATATGTTTATCACAGCGTTTTCCAAACTATGGGTCGTGACCTATTGGTATGTCGTGAGCGAAGTTTTGGTGGACCGATAATAGTTTTTAAATGTGAGAAGTTTTTATATGAAAATTGGATGAAATGTCAAACTGGAAAAAAAAAAATGAAAAATGTCAACATGCAGCTGCCATTTTGTGAGTTTCATTAATTATTTTTTTTTATCGTTTTTGAAACTTTCAAACTAAAAAGAAATTTAAAAATTTACATTGGATTGTGTTGTATACTCTCTCAAACTATATTATAGGAGTAGATTACTTTTAAGAAGTTGAGATAGATTTAATACTTTCTATTGATTAAATTATTTTTACTAATTTAGAAACCTTTGAGAACCTTTGGTCTATCTGGTATATATGTGAAAAAATTCAAATCTTATAGACATTATTCTTTCTTCCATGAATAATAAGTGTACAATAATGGAATAATTAAGTGGATTTCAAGATCGTTTGAATGGAAAATTTTCAATTTGGAAAATTTACTTTTGATTGCTTTTTAATGACAATATTACAGCAGTAGTCTTTTATAGCATTAATAGCATTATAGCATTAATTGCATAATTAGCTTTTATAGCATTTAATCTCTTATAACATTCAATTTAGTTAAAAGAAAAATTAAACACCAAGTGCGGTTCAGTAAGTCAAGGATCAACCAGACGGTCGTGTGATCCAGCCAGCGCGCTATTATAACATTGGCTTAGATTAATGTTAATAACAATGTTTTGCAACCGAATGCTTAATGTTTTGCAACTGAATAAAATTTAATTTGCTAAATGGTAGTTGCTTGGAATTTTTTGCTGTAAATCAAAAGTGATGTACAAAAGAATGCAGTTACATTGATCAGAATCTTTAATTTGAGGCAAATACCTTTAACTTAAGATTCTTCATTACTTTGTGGTATTTTATTAAGTTAATTTGCTTGTTTAAATACTTTTCTGCCTTTATAACAAAATCGTAAACACCTTATGTTACGCAACCACTAAATGTTTAAATATTTAGTGACTGAATTATATAAAGAATACTGGGGATAAAGGCGATGTGTTAAGTTATTATCATAACTGAGATTCTCACGTCATTAAGTAGCGTGCAAAAGAATGTGTTAGTTTGTGGTTTTATTTCTTAATTAAAGTCGTTATATAAAAAGAAAAAAATGCAAAAAAACCCCCAAAAAAACAAAAAAACAAACAGAAAAAACGCTTTGTATGAGTATTAGAACTAATTTTGTGAAATATTTGCTTTGGTTGATGATGTGTCATTACCCTCTTTACCTTTCGTATTTAAATACTTCCTCAAATATAAAGAGCCTAAATCATAATTTTTTATCCCTAAAGAGAACAATTACGTGTTCTATAAAATTAACCCAATCCTGATTTTCGATAAGCTTGTTCTAGTACAAGAGAAAAACCTCTCGTTATGTAGGTTTTATATCGCAAGAGTTGATGAGCAAGCAACTTCAAATTCATGTCAGGTATTCTCCGAAGCGGAAAAAGTTTTAAAATAGAACTTTGATAAGCCACAAGCTTTCTTTTAATGCCTTTTAGAACAATAAGCGGAATTCAAGCCAAATCTACAATTCTTTATGAATAGATAATGCGCAAGAATAGCATTCTTGCGCAAAATATAAAATTAGGAGTGTTTAAATTTATTTTCTACTTAAATATTTAACAAAAATTTTTTATAAATATAATTTGTGTAAAGAGTAGAAAATAATAATAATAATAAAAAAAAAAAAAAAAATCTAGTCAATTTATTTCATAATTTAAAATACTTGTCTAAACTTTTCTGAATTTGAATTAATACCCATTCAACGTACACATTACATAAAAAAGTATACATTATACATGTAAAGCTTCTTATTTGTCCAAGTAGTATTTAACTTAGATTTAATGTTTTCGTATAGGAAACTTTATTGAACGTGCTTATTATGTTACTATTAGAATATTTTATTTATACAAAAAAGTTATTTAAGGTTTTTAATGATAGTCCATTTACAATTTTTATTGAATTATCATTAGGAAAAGTTATATGGTATGCATTGATAAAGTATGCTATCTGTACGTAAATATAAACTAAACACTAGTATAATCGTAATAACATAATTTTTATACATTATTCATTTATTCACTGTTGTTTAGTTATAAGGTAAGAGTTAATGGATTGTTCAGCCATTTTAACCATAAAACATAAGTACTTAAAGATAGGCAAATATGTACTTTGATGATCTTGTTCCAAAATGTGTCATTATTATAACGTGAAATTTACATATTTTTCAATACTTAAGTAATTTAATCGAATTAGAAAAAATCACACAAAGGGTATGTGTTATGTCCAGGGCCGTCGCTAAGAATTTTGGTTGGGGGGGCGTAGACATCCTTTTGCCGACTGAAATCAAGGCATGTCCGGTGTAAATGTAGAAAATATAAATTAAGATGCTAATAAATTGTTAACTAATTTTTATTAATGTAAAATTAACTTATCAATAATTTTTAATTAATATATGAATAATTCATGCATAATTAATTATTAATTAATGTAAAACTTATTGTTAATGCATTTTTTTTTATTTAATTGTAAATTATTTTATTTAATGTGAAATTAGTTTGAATTATTTTTAAATTACCTTCTAAACAATTTTTAATATTTTATGGCATTTTATTAATACGTACTTAATGTCAAATTTTAAGTAAATTCCCATCACATTATAGTTCCTTCAAATTCATTTAATTTTTCATTTCTTTTTAGTAAATTAACCCTTCCTCTCCAAACAAAGGAGATTATTTTTGGAAGCGTTTTTATTTGGGAGCAGGGGGGGGGGGGGGGAGAGACATTTATACCTTGCAGATAGATAGAATTTCCCCTCAGAATTTAAAACCAATTCAGTAAACTGAGAAGTACAAGTGCTTCATTTCGATACAACTTTATTTGAAATTTTCAAATTGCAGTTTCGAAAAAGAATAATTAAGCGTGTAAAAGTGGTTGGAAAATACACTTTAACATGGAATTAAATAGATGAAAACTATTGATCAAATAGGTGACTTTTGTATAATGAATTGTATAAAGGTTGATCAAAAAACAAATTCTGGAAAAATTATTCTTTTTAAAATTCTGGCGGACTATATCTGCTACAGAAAATTCCCTACGCGAAGCACTGCAATTTTTATAATAGATACAATATCAGGGACATAAGAAATATGCACTTGCACTCCTTCCCCTCTGGGTTTCGAAAAATAAAGTAACGTGGAAAAAAAAAGTGGTAAAATTTACAAGAAAAATTGAAGATTTTACAAGAATTTTTTGAAAAAAAATATATATGGATATTAATTAATCAATTTGAACAGAGCATTAATGAATAATTATTAACTAACATCCAATTAGGAAATCCAATTCCCATCTTCTAAAAATCAAGGATTAAACAAAAACTTTGGTAGCCTTACATCTCCCTGCAAATAATCATGTAGGCGTTCATGGACACTATAATTGCATTGCAAAAGACAATTATTATTAAAAACGATTTCTTAATTATTTAATTTTTAAATACTTTTTAACACATTTTCGTAACTAAAAAAGAAAAGATTTTGATTTTTCTTGAAACGTGTGTTAATAGTAAAACTTGATTTTTTTGTAACAATTCAATCCAGGAACCTACTTCTTAAAAATAGTTACTTCGAGTATATATTTTTATCAAAATTGCTGGATTTAATTTAATTATTTTTTTTGTGGTTTTTCACAGATGTGTTATGGTTTTTCAGCAATAATTTCTGCAAATATTACTCGTTTTTTGAACAACTAAGATTTTTTAGTCTAAATACTTTAAAAATATTTCAAATCGGATCAATAAATCTCAAATTAGAATTATAACCATTACATGTGGGTAAGGGAAATGGGGGTGGGTTTTTGGAAATTTCATGTTGACGGTGATGTTTCTTTTGCTTTGAAGATCACATGTGCAACTTGTTCTTCCTCAAGATCGGATTAACACTGTAGATTTGAATACCTACCCCCCCCCCCCACACACACCTTTCCCAAAATGTGATAATCATTTGTTCAAGAAGGAAAGTATACTTGAAAATGCTAGGTTTTTTTTCCTAAGCAGGATTAAAAATGAAATGGATTACTTTAGCATTAAACCAAACTATAATATTTATGTGCAAAAAGGTAAGTTATTCGCAACTAATTGAACTTCGAATTTAGTGACAAAATACTCTATAAAAAAGCATGGCATAATTTTTAGCACAACATACCAAACTATATAATAAGGAATAGTACGTGTGGAGTTTTTTGGGAAAGGTGTGTGTGTGTGTGGGGGGGGGGGGGTAGGTATTCAAATCTACAGTGTTAATCCGATCTTGAGGAAGAACAAGTTGCACATGTGATCTTCAAAGCAAAAGAAACATCACCGCCAACATGAAATTTTCAAAAACCCACCCCCATTTCCCTTACCCACATGTAATGGTTATAATTCTAATTTGAGATTTATTGATCCGATTTGAAATATTTTTAAAGTATTTAGACTAAAAAATCTTAGTTTATCTAAAAGACAATTTTTTCCCGATGTTTCGAATATTAAAGTGGTGAAATACAGGATAGGTTGGTTGATTGTTTTTCAAATTTATTAGGCGCAAGGGCAACACAAAGGCCAAACTGCGTCAGAAATCGAGGATAGGAGTGAAAGGATACTCACAATTTGCAATACACTGAACCTGGTTGTGTTGGACAATGTTGGTCCACAGCTATTTGAGCACGGGGAACATTAAGAATTTTATATAGTATTATAATAAACCTTTCAACACTTTTCCAAAGATTTTGTTAGAATAAATTCAATATCGCCTTCCAGTTTACAAATGGCATGCATTATTTTGGGAATGCATTTTCAATATATGAAGTACAACGTGATCATAAAGAAACTTTGCCGATATATGGGCCTCTAGCTTCCGTTCCGTTTCACAGATCGAGATGAGATTTCAGATATAGTTATTCAGAGGTATGAGCTCGAGATTCTGTGAATTTCAACAAATGGCGCTCAAGGTTATGATTAAAGTTACATGCACGAAATTTTCAAATGACAACGTCTACTTTTTCCTGTCGCAAAATGCTCAGAGCATAAGGAAACCCTAAAGAGAGATGGAACGGTACGTGCATCACAAAAAAAGGAAGCATTATGCACGCACAAAAAAAAAGCTCTGCCAACGGCCAACAAAAACGCGATTGAGGCGCACAATGGAAATTTGCATTTGACAGAGGAAAAAGTTGACATGAGTGCCATCACAGGCAATTTAATCGGTTTTCTAAGCTGAATATTTGGTGAGCGGCCTCCATTGCTCCGATCGTGTTTTTGTTGGCAGTTCGCAGATCTGTATTTTGTGAGTCCGTTTTTTGTGTTACACTTACCATTCCAACGCTCTTTAGGGTTTTCGCATGCGGTGATCATTTCTCGATAGGAAAAAGTAGGCGTTGCTATTCGTAACTATAACCGAAATAATCGTGAGCGCCATTTTGTAAAAATTCACAGAATTCCGACCTCATATCTCTGAATAACTGTACCTGAAATCTCATCTCGATCTGTTGAACGAGACTGCCTTTAGAGATCTATAAATCGGCAAAGTTTCTTTACGACCATCCTGTACATAACATCATTTTATGGAGTTCTACTTGACATTAATTGCAATAACTTTGTAAAATGTGGGTCAATTTTCGTATACAAAAATTTTGGTGTTTTGAAATTTTGTATAAAACCTTTGACTCATATGATGTACTTGTACATTACATACTTTACGTAAATGACGTTTAATGTGTATGTCATGGTTTTTGAGGCGTTGTCTGACGTACCACAAATACAAGTATATCATCTACTGTAATACATCAAAGTTATCTAATGTCAGTGAAGATATCAATGATTAGATTATTTTAATGTTCCTGTCAAAAAGGACATACTCCAATTCAAAATTGCCGACCGTCAACTGAGGCTGCATTGTGATCACAATTTTATAATAATAATGATGAGTTTAATTATTTGTACTTTTTCCATTCAATATGTTTTGAAACATGCGTCAGTAGGGATTTTTAAAAGAAGGGATGAAATTTGCCGACTACCAGCCTTTCTAAAAACTTATGGTAATATTTATATAGTAATATTTGCGTTCGCAGTCCATCATTGTAGACGTAAAAAAAGACACCGACTCCCCTATAATCGACTTCAATTGTAAAAATGCCGATTCGTCAAACTCGGGTCACGCTGCATTAAGATATTTTTAATATTTTTGTTCCATTTCCCCCCCCCCCCCCATTTAATTCGATTTTATTGTGGATCGACTTTAGAAAAAGAAAAATCTCGATAAAATTTTTGAAAATTTGCCGACTGTCCAACTTTCTAAAACTTTGGGGGGGCGAATCGCCCCCTACGCCCCCCGTTCGCGTCGTCCCTGGTTATGTCGAAAATGTGTACTTTTCTGTCATTGAAAATATAGCTGACTATACTTTCAAGACAGGATAGATTTGCAGAACTAATTTAAGTTCTTAATACTACACTTAGGCCTTTTAGTTAAAAATATGAATTAATATCTTTACTAAAGAATTCCGATTCTTCACACATAGGTTTCTATTCAAGTGCATTTTGAGAAAAAATCGATTGAAATATTTCCATTGAAAATTTCACTAGTTTGAAATACAAAAAATAGGACTTATGCATTTACATATTACAAAATTTTGTTGCCAACGCAGTTTTTTTTAATATGTCTTAAGAATTTGAATAATTTTAACTTTTGTTTGTGAACAAATTTACTTTTTCTTAGTAGTTACATGATATTTCTACAGTTTAGTTGGCATTATTGTTTTTTAAAATCAAACTAAATAAAGAAAATTAGAAAAAAATTCTTTTATAATTGAAAAAATTAAAAAATAAACTAGTGGATTTTTTTATTATAAACTACTGTGAAACTAAGTGCTTTTGTGAAATGTATTGTTTTTGTGAAATGTTGCATTTTCTAAGTACTACACTTAAATACTCAAATTTAAAAGAATTTTAAGCATACTTTTATAATTGAAACAACTATGAAAAAAAAAAAAAATTCTGAAAATAATGTAGTTTCTTCTAATTAAAAACTACGTTGAAACTATTTTTGAGAAATGCATTTTCTATTACTACACTGAAATACTCAAACTAAATAGACAAACAAAATGTCCTATATGTGATATATTTTTGCGGCATATTGGAAATCTATAATAATTAAGCGTAAGCTAATAGGAACAACTTTAGCAAATTAAATCAATAGTCGGAATGCTTATTTATACTCGTTCCATTAATTTTGATATTTGTATTATAACAGCTTCTCTTTTGTCTATAATATACATGATCACAATTTTTATATTACCATAATTGTGTATATTGATTTTTAATAACCACGTGAAGCACATTACTTTTAGTTTATGCTTAAATGGCTAGGAAAAGGGTTTCAAAGTTTAACAACGTTGTTTGCACAATATTGACAAATATTTGAGAAAAATAAGTGTATAAAGTTAAAAGTAAAGAATTCTTAACTACATTAATATCAAGCAATCATAAAATATCAGTTTGAGTGTTGGTACTCTCCCGTCATAAGTTAAAAAGCTCTAAATCCAAAAAAATTGAAATGCATATTTTAACGCTTTTGCATTCGTTAAGGTAATAAAAGTATTGTATTCGGTAAATTTTTTTTTTTTTTTTTTTTTTTTTTTTTTGCATTTCGAACGTGCTAAGTTAAAAAAAAAGTGGTTTAGAAAAAATGTCTGTGTTTGTGTGACCGTGGTCAGCATAACTCCAGAATGGATTAACCTAGGATGTTCAACTTTTGTACAGGGGTTAGTGGAGGCCATGAGATTTGTCATTAAGGATTTCGTCAAAATTGTGCATGCGCATAATGTTGGTATCATTGAAATTTTTTCTATCAGCTTTCTATATATTGTTAAAAAACTACTCTAGCGCTTTTGATCAAAATCGCTGTGGTAATACCTCTGGTGTTTTAAACATCCTCATCTCCAAAATTCCCATAGAAATGCGATAAAGGCGTAAAAATTTGAAAAAATTAACATCTTTAAAACAGAGTGGTCTTCTCTTCAGAGTTGCTCATGAACGATAGTTTTTCTCCTCTGTTTCACTTATAAGAAAGGATAATGTAAGAATTATCAAACAGTATATCCCCGAATTTGCCAATTAAGGGATGTTTTCTATTTTTTTTTTTTGGGCCCATACAAGAATTATTTACAAAAATACTGCCTATTTTTTTCTAAATGAATGGAAATATAAAACAGTAAATAACACCATTCTACGTCAATTTTAAATGCAGACCAGTATTAAAACCAGTATTAGTGTAATTAAAAGTTGTGTGATGTTCCGAACTCTTCATTTTTTTTTAAATTGTTGTATGCGTTTGCATTACCCAAGAGCTTGAACCATTCAATAACATCAAAAGATTATTTTCTAAGCTTTATCGGAAAGTGGCAAACTATGCATTTACTTCTTTTTATTGGATTTAGGGCTTTTTACCTTCTGACGACAGTATTGTAGAATATTTGTAGATTCACTTTTTTATTCTTCTTATAAAGTACTTTCCTAAATATAAGACGGTTTCTACCAGTTCGAAAATTGTCATCAAGGACAACCCTAACCACAGTCCTAATTCACCTCCTAAATGACTAAAAATTTCAGATTTATCAAATTTTGCTTTTTGCTCAAATATTTTTTGCGCCGTGGTACCATAATATATTTTGAGTTTGGATTTACTTCTCCTTACTGTTTGAAGACGAGAAATATCTTCCTCACGTATAATTGATTTATCACGAAAAAAGAATGCTTCAGAAGGCCATTTTGCCATTGAGTGTAGACTTTTGTACTTTGTCGAAGTGCATGGTAATGGACACTTGCAATGATGCCTGCCAGCAATTATACCCTTTAACACATCATCTAGACAACATGCATCCATTCTGAGGGTCATATTGCAATGCTTGATACCATTTACCAGAGATACAGTTGGATCAACGCAACCACACGCTTCAAAGTTTAGTCTTTGGATACAGTCTCGAACACAGGCATCTTGGCTTTCACTGTAAGGATCGTTACCAATTTTGTAGTCCTCACAAAGATCTCTGTAAGACGAGCGCAATCTTTGAATAATTGTTTTCTCTAAAGCAATTGATGTCTCAAATCCAGGACTGATGTCGATCCCACCTCCATCGGGATCGGGATCTTCTAGAGGATGGTGGATCACTACCCTTGATCCTATGACATGAGAAATAGATAAGTAATTTTTAGGGTCCATGTTCAATGTGAGCTCTAAACCACCATAGTAGCCAATCTGAGTTTCGGTTAAAGGCTTCATATGACTTCTTTTGACATTGTTGAACGTGAAACAGTTTCCGTACTGGAGGCTGCTGAATCGTTCGAACTGGTTTGGTGAACAGGTACGACCGTTGAAGGTGCAATGTTCGATGAGCTCTTTTGCTTGAGAACCAAATGCTATTTGCTTTGAAGTGTCCATTGCTGAATATTTCATGAGGAAGTCCATCATCACGTCTTTTTCCTTGTCATACTTACCGCTGAGAATAGTAGAGCAAGTAAGGATGCTTCTGCGTTCGGACATTGCGATCTTTGTGGTGAAAAGTACTTGCTTCTGACGCAAACAGCGGCTTAGCGTAACTGTTGGATTCATACAGTGTTGATATTCTCTTTTCATGCGATTCAAGTTGCAGACGGTGACGGCAGGAAACTCCAGAATCCATTTATGTTCCATTTCCAAGTTAATGATGACAGGGTATTTCAAGTACACAGTGATAAATCGGTATAGTTGGTAGCTGCACCCAAGAAGACCTAATGTCAGAATAACAGACCAAATGACTTTTCGATACTGATTCTGAGAATTACCAAGTTGTGATACCGCATAAATGGATGACTTCTGTAAAAGACTTTTTGTCGTTGATGTAAAATCAATGACATCATTCGCTTTGTCTTTGATGAAGTTTTCAACTTTGATATTGTTTATAATGTGATTAACTTTCTCCTTAAATCTGTTTCGTGCTGTATTTCGTAAGTTTTGTTGAACAGTATCACTTTGAATACCACCAACTGTTATCCTTTCGTTGTGGTTGAAATTGAAGATTCTTGATTGAGCTTCCATGGTATTTAGCTTTTTAGCCAGGTTTTATTAGTTAGGAAAAATGTTAGTATGAAGAAATCACTAAAAAGTTTTGAAGGAATATTTTTTATGCACAATTGCACTGCGCGTGGAATTAAAGATGCGTAATTAAAATTTTTTTCTAGACGAAATAGGAGAATTTGTCATCCATTGGAAATCTTTGGTGGATTGTTAATGGAAGCGCATTTAAATTGGGAGTAGACGGTTATCGCAAAAGCAACATGTTTCCATTCTCATTAATTGTTAGCCTTGAAAATTACAATCAAGTCAATCATGTTAGAATGAAGCAGTAAGGTTTCGATCAATAATGGTGTAAAAACTCGCTCTCCCACCTTTAATGCGCATCTTTATCGACTAATCTTTTAGTATGTTAGTAGTCATAAATCACTTCTCTAAAAGTTGTCATTCATTATCTTCTCTTGTATTGAATGTCTAATATATTTTGCCAGAAATGCGTTTTAGCACGATAAGGGTTAAAAGGGGACATTTATTTAAGTAATGTAGTTTTACCGAGTGTTATAAATTTCTTTATTGAGGTTTGATGACACACGTTGCCAATACCTCTTGACAGGTAAGTAATGTCACTGAAGTGTCTATTGTGTTGCTAAAGATTTTAATGACATATTTTTGATACTTTGATTTTGACACATAAAAACCAGGTTAATATTAAACCAGGTTATATAACGACCACATTTCTTATTCAAAAATATGTTAGAAATTCAGTTGCATTTAATTTATTTTGAAAAAATTATTCACAGAGATAGCTTTCAAATTTTAGGTGCAAGTAATCAACGGCGCTGTTGCAAGTGATTAAAAATTAAATACAAAAGCTCTGATTTTAAAACTTCCAAATAAACAGTAATCCCTTTTATTAGCTTGATAAACTTTAACTACTTTTTTTTTTTAAAGTTTTTTTAAAAAAATGTTTTGATATCATTCATAGGTTATTAATTTAGATCTAATTTTAATTTTGGGCTAGCTATTTCACACAAAACTTGTTTCATACCAATTGTTTTTACTAAAAGACTTGTTAATGAGATGGAGGGATTATAATGTATTTATACATCAATTGAGGACTAGAAATGGAAAACGACCGAAGTCCAAAAAAGAAATTTTTTCAGGAGAGTCGAAAAATGATCGCATCTGGTACTTAAGGCAGGCAATGGCTAAGTAGACACTTCAGATTGATTTGAACTATAGCTACTGGAGTTCGCACTTTGGGAGTTCTCCACTTTGTTTAGCTTGGTCTTTAGGACATTTTTCCGTAAAAAAAAAAAGGAAAAAAAGTAGATTTTCGAATTTTTTGGTGCTTAGGTCGTTTTCCATTTTTAGTCCTCAATTGTAGTGATAAGTTTCATATGGTATATTTTTTAAAGAAAGAATTGAACAGTGTTATATACCTAACGAATGACGACTTTTCATTGGTGACACAGGGTCATAAATATACACGGTATTTTGAAGTATGTTCACACTTGCTGGTAAAAATTATACATCATATATTTAATTATAAAAATAGACATTTTAAGTAGTGATTTAAGTTTGAGGGAAGTGATACTTTTAGTGTGTCACGCACACTTAGACACGTAATTATCGTATCAGGTATAAAAGGACTCAAAATATCACACATTGCCAAGTAATTAAGGTTTGACCTTCAACAAAAAAATTGGTAGCCTGAGAACGAGCTCTCCGATTTCGAACAACTAAATTCAATTCGTGAAGGATTTTCATTGTAGAAAGAACTCTTTTCAAGGTCTAAAAGACTAATTCTACTTTCCAAGTGCATCAGTAAAAGTGTTAGTAAAACTTCTGTATACGAGCGCAAAGATGTTGCAATCGCGATTATTTCTACTAGCAGTGAAAAGTTGTGTAGATTATTCCTACTACCTGAGCGTTCCACTAAAAATATTTATTGCTTTCTTTTATTTCTCTAGTGAGGGCAAAAAGATTGCTCATTCATCTAGTAATAAGCTGAGGTGTTCTGTAAATGTAGGAAGATTTCATTCCTACCGGTAAAAGAACTTAATGGTTTGCATTGTGCTGTGAAGGGCTGAGTTTATGCCTAAGAAAAAAAGCCGTAATATAAGAAATTGCAATCTCGAGTACAACAGCTTGTCAAGTCAAAAAAGCAAAAAGTATTATCTTACTGTCCTTAAAACACCAAAATGCAAAATGCAAATAAAGAAATAAGTTATTTTTACTTTCAATTGTCCATGTAAGAATCACTATACATAGGGTGATAAAAGTATTGCATTAAGTAATTTTTTTTTTTTTTTTTTTGCATTTATACACGTTTTGAAATGTAATGAGTTAAAAAAAAATAGAAAAAATGCATGTGGTCAGCATAAATCTGGAACAGAATAATCTACGATGTTTAAAATTTATATATGGATTAGTGGTAGTCATGGAACCTGTCATCAAGATTTTCGTCAAAATTTTGCATCTGCACAAAATAGCTGGCTTTGAAAAATTATGTTTTTCAGCATTTGTTAAAAAAAGATTTCTAACGATTTTGTTCAAAATTGTTGTGGTAAAGCCTTCAAAATTTCCTTAGAAATTCGATAAAGGCGTAAAAAGTTGAAAAACGAATTCCTTTAATTCAGAGTTTTTCTTCCTTTCAGCCTATCCCATCAATGATTGTTTCTTTTCTGTTTCACTTAACCGAAAGAATAAAGTAATAAATATCGAAAAGCATATCGCCAATTTCTTATCAATTAGTCAGTTTTTAGTCAATTAATTATCTCCAAAAGTCTCCAAAATGGATTATTATTTTTTTTTTTTTGAAATAGAGAAAATATGAAAACAAAAACGGTAAATAACACTCAATTTACGTCAAATTTAAATGCCGTGACCAGTATTAAGTGTAGTCGAAAGCTTTACGATGTTTAACACCCCTATTATTTATGTTAAATTTCAGCATATCTTCGCCAATTTTTAAAAGTATCACATAGAAAAAAACCGATATCTGTAATTTTATTCCATATAACAAGGAGCCGTTTCTAATGCTTTTAACCCATATGAATATATGAGAATGAGGGGTGCAACATTGTCATCGATATCAGTCGATGTCATCATCCAAGAAAGTATCTTGTTGGACATCTTTGTAATTGACCAGAGAGTGGAAATGACCGCCGCTTTTCTGCACAGCTATAATGCGTTGTAAATAGTCCAATCATCTCCATTCTCTTATCCAACCATATTCCTGAACGGTCTGATTTCGAAATTGAAAAGCATGTGCGATACCGTTACAGCACAAGAATAAATATGAATTCGTTTGCAATAATATGTATGTGAAGAGAAAAAATATGTAAAAGTTTTTAATGAATACTATTTCTTTATGTTTCGAGCTTCAAAAAATTTCGGTAGGTTAAACTGGAGCTCTGGTTAAACGGAGAACGATTCAGAGGGATTCTATTGTAAATAATCTAACACTATACTGACATAACTACTAATTCTTTTGAAATATGGTCAAAACTTTTAATTTTTTTAATATTGTTAATGGTTAGAGTATTTTAAGTTATTTTTTTCAGAACTTTACTTTGTCGGAAGTTGGGAAGTTTTTAAAGACTTAACAGGTTGAACACCATAAAATTCTGAGATCGTGTAATTATCTGTCACGTAAAAAAAGTAATACGAACGAGGTGTTATAAATTGATTCCTTTCGGCAAGTTCTCCATTTTGAAAGAATGGATATAAATGGATGGAGATAAATTACTCTTTGGTTACGAAATGTCTGGACTTCTACCAGTTCTGAAACTACCTGCCTTGGAGTGCTTCCAAGACTATCTGAGGGAGCTTTCAAGATGAGGTGCTCCGTGCTTCCATCAAGCTTCAGCGACAGAAGACAGTATTTTCTCTCAGACCATATTTTCATAATCGTTTTGATCATTAAGGCCCGAACGTACAAAGCAACTTATTCAAGCATCTTTTGAATGTATACTATTCTCGTAGGCGTTCAAATGAAACCGCTATTCTGGAGAATCGTTGTCGACAGATATAGGAATGGATGGATGGGCAACTTTCACTAATGCTCGTTCGTTCTTTAGTAATGAAGCAATGTGGGTCTTCTGAAGACGAAATAGGTTCTTGGGCAGTGTATATACTGAACTAGTAGAAAAACTGAAACAGTAGAATAATACTTCAATACTTGTTAATAGCATGTTATCCATACAGCCCATATCCTTGACAGATTGTTCCATATCTAAGTGTTGCTTGCCTTTAGAGTAAAAAGTTTCCTGTCAGTCTAAGTCTTTTTTTAGAATTCTTGCAGTCACTAGCGACTTTTCAAATGCGTAACTAAAAATCTATATTTCACATATAATTCCGAAATTCTATGCCTCTCGATCCCCTCACTATTACACTCACTGTTACATTACACTATTACACTCTCGATCCCTTCACTATTACTGAAAACTAAAGTTAAAATTACCGATAAACAAAATTTTAATTAAAAATGAAAAATACATACGAAAGCAACAAAGCTAATGAGCATAGTAATCTCAGCTCAAATCTACAATAATCTGCCAAAGTTTTGGCAACTTTTCAATCCCTTCTGCGAAGAACTGTTTGCCCCATCAAGATGCAGCTGAGATGTGAAAACAGATATAAATCCAAAGGAGCCATGTCTGGGCTGTATGCTGGATGTTGCATCAAATCCCACTCTATTCATAGTTCGTTCAGACGGTCATCATACCAACACGCGGCCTGGTGTTATCTTTATGAAAGAGAACCAGCTTCCTTCTGAACTCACGAATGGCTTTCTTATTTAGCTTTTTTTGAATGGTAGTACGAACTTTAATTAGCATGTTGCTATATATTGCACTGTTTAAAGTCTGTCCGCTTTTTAGATATTCTTTGTAGATAATTACGCGTCAATCCAACTGTATACAGAAAAGTACCTTCATGTTAGGGCACGTCATGCCAACGAGCCTGCTGACTTTCCATCTGATGACCACCCACTTTTGCAGCTTGTATTGTTTTAGAACACACATTTTTCAACGCAAGTCACATTTCTGTCTAGAATTTTCTCTCTCCTTTGATCTCCGAGAAGTGCCAAACAAACATCTTTTTCTTGGATTTGTCTTCAGCAGTCAATTCGTGAGGCAGTCAGCGGTTGAACTGAAACGATAGATTTATGCATTTTAGAGTGTTAATTTTTTTTTTTGGCAAATGTCAAGCTCTAACACAGTTGTTCATGTTGAAACATTTATGTCTTGATCAATGATTTGCTTTAACTGCTCACAATAAACTTCAATAAGACGACCATCTTAAATATAAAATTTTGCAGCTTTAAACTTCCGACACCAAACTTCGACAGTACCATAAGAAACAGTATTAGTCCCGAAATTTTAAAATTTTTGGGTGGCATTCAGTCGCACTGAGTTTGTTACGGAACTCATAGTATATAATCTTTCTAATCTGTTAACGTGATAGCTCCATTTTAAACATTTTTTAGACGTATAAGATTATAATTTTTTAACAAACAAATTACAAAGTCTTACCTTTATGCAAATTTGTAAAAAAATAATTATTGATTTGGAATTCATGTTGATTGCCATTTATGGAATGTTTTATTATAGCATTTATTTGGATATTCGATAAAGATATGAACATCTTTTCTACACCTACACCAGACTATTCTTTTGATCCAAATATCATAAACCTTATATAGGACTCTTCAAGAAAATGCATCATGGCAAGATTAGAAGGATTGGGAACGGTTCAATACTTTAAAACAGCTTTAAATATGAAATTTAGCTTCCAATGCTCCCTGAAAACAATTATGGGAACTGGGTGCAAGTAAATAAATACTTATACGCATTATGTGCATACTTATGTATATGTATTAAAATCAAATTCTTTTAGTTGTTTAAGTGTTGAAAAGGAGGCATCTTTACAACAGTACACTAATCGTGTGGCATTTTCCCCCCATACATCCTCACTGTAGTATACTTTGTATTTAACTTTGAGGCTGTATTGTTGTATGTATTACTATAATACGTCACGATATTTCTTTGATATAAATTTCATATGTGTAAAATGTGCACTGAAAATATTTTTGATAAAAAAATTATACACGCTTTTCTTTCTTATGTAGTTTATGAGAAGTAGTACATTAAAAATCGAAATCTATTATTTAAATACATTTTCTTAAACAGACTTGTGTATAAGGTATAAAGCTGCATCATTTGAAAGCAGTGCTTGGATCTTTGTTTCAATCGACTTCATGTAATTCAGTTCAGATTTTACTTTAATAAAAGAAAACAGTTAGGTGCAACAATATCGTTATGAGACATGAGAGTATTTATTTTGATATCGCGTGTAATCGTTAATATTATTTACATTTTTACATTAAAGTTGTGTAAACGATACAGTAATTGAAAAATATTTTGCCATTTTTTTACAGCTATACTGTCGCAACCTAATTTAAGTGAAACTGCCTACGTGATTGAATGTTTTAGGAGAACAAGTTTTTGGGTTAAAAACAAACTTTAAAACTTTTTTTAAATAAAGCTATTTTTTACTTTAAATTTAAAGGATTTTCACTTTTTTTTCACTTTTAACCTTTTCTTGACTCAAAGATTCTTATTCTTTCCACACAAATGCACTTAACTCAATTTTCAATTGAATCTTTTACACGATCCATTTGCGACCTTTGCGATTTGTAAAACAAAGGTTAGTGGACATCAAAATAAAAAGTACTTTTATACATTCATAAATTATATTGTCTCTAATACAGAAACTTAAATTAGTTATTGAATCCGATTTAATGATACATTTACATTAAGTACACTCAACTCAATGTTTTTGACCTCTGCTGAAAAAAACAACGTAATGTGCTGACTATCAAGCAAATGACAGACATTTAGCTCTGTCAAACTAGACTTAAACCACTTAGTCGTTTGTCTAACGTTAGGAAACCGCTTTTCCGTTGTGTCTGAAATACAAACTTTTGTTATCGGTGTTTTAGATCCTATGCTTTGTACCCCCCTGTTTGGTTTTGCATGGTTGGGTCCACCAAACTGACACGAGGGAAGATTTAAAATAGAATGATAGTACAGAGGGGTGAACAATCTCTAAAATGTCGTCTGACTTTGGAGTGAGCCCAAAGGCAAGCAAAAATAATGAGTGCTGAAGTTGAAATACGCTTTTCGGATGCTGTATCAAATGAGGAAAGCAATTGTTGAAGAAAGTGCAGGGTGCGAGGAATTTTGTGCTTGTCAGTGAATAAATTAGTTGGAACGTTTAAGGGTTTAACTGAGGTTAAGAAAACATCATTCATTCTTTGTTAATTGCCCCTTTGTTTTAATGTAAATGAAAAGAATTTGAACCTGTGTTGTTATACAAAGCGTTATCCAAAGTGTGGGTCGCGACCCACTGGTGGGTTCTGAGTCCTTCATAGAGGCCCTGTATAATTTTGTTCTTAAAAAATTATTTTTAATAATAATTTTTTTCCCCTTCATAAGCCGTCCTTTTTCGCCCATAAAACCTCTTTCGGAAACAACGTGTGCTATTCGTACTTAAAAATTTTAACCAGCCGACGATAAAATGGTTCGATATAGAATCTGTTTGAAAGTTGGTCGCAATGAGTAAAAGTTTGGGAATCTCTGCTCTAGATTTTCAAAACGCGAATTCAGTTTCTAATAGTCAATAATTTCGACCTCTAGTTTTCTAGAGTCAAATTGAATATTCATTGCGAATTTAATGGGAAAAGGCTCTTATTTTGTAAAGCCATGCGATATTACTCTTTGTCTCTATACATACTTTGAAAAATTGAATAATGTTCAAGTGCTCGTTATTGTTCTATAAAAATGACAAAATGTATTGTGTTTGTTATTAAATGATTACTTAATGATCAACGAAATGATAAACGACTTATTCTTGGTCCAGTAAAGAAGGAAGTAGTAGTAAAATCTATTGACTTAGATCGTTTTTAAAACCAAGTTTTAATCGGAGAAGTAATAAAGTTATCCCAAGATGTCTAACAAAAAAATCGACCAAAAGTACAAACAATTTATAATTTTACGGTTCTTATATTTTCGTTATTTACAAGTAACCCTAATATTAATTCAGAGAAAATATGAAGGATTAATTAGAATTTCTTAGCATTATTTGATATAATCAATGTAAGTTTTCAAACACTTTTAACTTGGTTTTAATAAAAGTCTTGACATATGTTTATTGTTAAGTAGATCCTTTTAGATGTTAGATAAATTAAAAATATATACAAAAGCTGAATTTGAAAGGTCAGAAACTGATGTAATAGATTGTATAAAGTTAAAGTAATAATCTAATTTTTATTTTAAATTGTTGCTAGTAGGCATCGATTTACCATGATGGTAATAACAGAATAAAAAATGAATCTAAATCGTACAAGTAAAAGTTCTAACCGGGGATGTTCATCTGTTAATGAATTTGTCCAAATATGTTCAATAACGCTGCAAATCAATAATACCGTACTATAAATTAAAAAAAAAAAAAAAAAAAAAAAAAAGTTGTGTCTAGACACCAATTTTGTCTATTTTTTTGGAATAAAACTAACATAAGCGTTGAAACATTAAAAGAATATGTAAGATTACGTTTTTGAATACCGTGTCTTGTTTTTAAACGTTACCATAATTACAGCTATTCCAGAGTGTATGCATTTCACTTCCTGTAAAGAAAGACAAGGACAATTAAAAAACACTTGTATATTTCTGTTCCTGTCAGTTTTTCTTGCAGTAACGATTAGAAAGTTTTGACATCTCCAGTTCTAGGAACTGCTTTTCGTTTTGACAATGTGCCTTGAGTTCAGAACGATCGCTGGTAGCGATGCCAAAAAACTGCTTACTCTTCAGGATGAAAGCAAAACTGAAGAGTTTTTGGAAGTCTATAAATAATATTGGGCTCTACAGACAGAACGAAGCACTGTCAGACCGACTGGGGTCGTTGAGTGACATTCGCGTGAAAAAAACCTTTGAATGGTTTGTTGAAAAACTGAAGTGAAAAGGGTGGAGTTAAAAGAAATGTAGTATACAAAGAAGGGGATATATTTATACGAAAAAGAACCAGAGATAGATGTAAAATTAATCTATGATACTTAATCTATTCAAAACATATGACCAATTTTCTAAGATAGTAAATGCATGGGATACATTTTATGTTACTGTCATAACGTGTGGGATTTTTATTTGGATTATAAAACAGTACACCATTATAAATCAGTTGGACTTTCTAGAGGTGTCGTAGTTTAATTTATATGAAAAGAATATAAAATTTTTATGAATACTTATAAGATCAATTTTAATGTTTATTTTTTTGCAGTCTATTATTTTAGTGTTAAACTTGAGGGCCAAACAAGTTAAATGCGGTGTATATTGGTTTACTTAAGATCAAATTGGAGGTAAAAGTGGAAAAATGCGAAATAAAGTGTTGATATCATAACTGTATAATTTAAAATATTTTCGAGTGCTATTTGTAAAAAAAAATTGTTTGACGTTTTGTATATTTCTAATATCTAAAAAAAACTTAAGATATTTTTTGCTGTTGCTGAAATCGCTCAATATGTCGAAGTGGTAGGTAAAAAAAGGTTGTGATATAAATTTGCCAAAATTTTGGAAATACTATTAACACTTTAATAAAACGGAAAAATGTTTATAAATATTTAAATGAATTGTTTTTCCTCATTAAAATAAATTTATATCTAAAAATATGTCGATCCTTCTGTACGCTCTGAGTGTTTTCGACAAAATAGTAAAATCAGTACTCTCAACCTTGTTTTAGAGATGTAATGCAATCTTGTAAAAGCAGGCACGTTCCTACCCCACTCTCACAAAAATAGAGATTCTTTAAACCGTCCTCTTTACCCTACCTTCAAATCCAGGAGTTTATGTTCCATTGTTTGTCAGGATATTCTAAGATCGTTCTACTTGTGGTCTCAAAAGAACAATCTAAAGAACAAAACAAAATGTAGACCAAAAGATTCAAAAGACCCCCTTCAGAGTTTCAGAGTTTTTAAACGCACTCATTGATGTTGGATAGATCTTGTCTAAGTAAGATGAGTTGTGTTTGGAAACAATTCAAGAGGAACATGCTGAGTTTATTTCCTTAAACTCTAAAATCTCCTCCCCTTTCCCCAAACAAGCCTAAAATACCCTTGCCACA
This sequence comes from Linyphia triangularis, assembly GCA_963978545.1. Lineage (NCBI taxonomy): Eukaryota > Metazoa > Arthropoda > Arachnida > Araneae > Linyphiidae > Linyphia > Linyphia triangularis. The sequence continues at coordinate 64,544,112 of OZ021732.1, forward strand.
AGGCATTGCACCTGCAGCAGTTTTCTTACAAGTGCCACCCTCACACAAAAAAAAGAACCTTTCTTTTAAATTTAGTAAACGCCTCTTTGGCTGACGTCACTGATCACGTGCGTTTCCTTAAAGCTTCAGTAAACTTTTATTGGTCGAGAGAAGTAATTTTGTCTAATGATCTTCTGTATGCTACAGGATATTTTCTAACACACACTCAGAAGACCACTCTCAATCTTTCACAGCTCCGTCTGAAAATCTTAGACTGGACATTGTCTGATATTTTTCATGATATTGAATGCTATACCATTTGTTGTTGGATGATGAGTTCATTATTTTTTTGTTAAAATAACTCAATTAAACAGAACTTCTGAATTGCAAAAACTTGACGAAACTTCATTAAACTTCATAGAGTCACCTTGCATTTTACTTCTGAACCAGCTTGCCGTTCAAGCAAAAGGATTGATAATTCAGTTTTGTGAAGCATTCAACAGCAACGATGGTTATTGAAGAGGAAAGACCGGTGGTTGGAGATTCATCCCCAGTTGCTTCTCCTGAGCTCATATCTAGAACTCCTTGCAATGGATCAGAATCACCAGAGATAAAAAAGGTACCTTCAGAGATTGATTCTAATAGTCCATGTCCTGGGTCAGAATCTCCAGAGATTAAAGTCGTCTCACTTTCTGAGTTAAGCAACATATTTTCAAAGCGAGTTTCGGATTCGGTAGAAAAAGATGATGACGTGTCTTTAAATTTAAGTCCATCCCCTCAGCTACCTGAAGAAATTGTGACCAATGGCGAAGATATTTTATCTTCTTTGAATAAGGATGGTGTTGAAAGTGATATAAACAATGGTGGTGAGGTTGAACATAATGATTCAGATGTGATATCTTTCAGTGGAGTCGCTGGCGGTAAGTAATATATAGTCATATGAATTGTTTTAGGTTGTCAATGTAAGTAATGACAGTATAAGGTTTAGTTTTTTTTAAGAATAAAGACAAAGCATTCTATCTTTTACTTTATGTAAAATTACTAGAATTGTGATAAAACATGTAACTCTTTCATACAAAATGTACGTTTCAGAGAACTTAATAAATCCAGTAAAATTTATTTAGTGTAACAAATCATCACTTATTTATTTAAAAATTCATACTTTTGTTAGCAAGTATGAATTTAACAATGTAATCCATCGTTAACAATGCAATGAATATTTTATGATAGAGTACAGTAAAAAATAATTATAAAAATTCTAACTAAATGAATAAAATCTCTTCGCACAAATAGAATTCACAGTTGACACAAATAGAACGTTTGTGAAATTTGATGAAAATTGTATAGCCAGTAATTTTTTTTATCTTTGCTACGATATTGAGTTCAAATTTCATGCGTGAGGGCTCCATGTTTTTCAAAGTTTGCTTTTTTAATACTGAATTAAATAAATACCTATTTTATAGTCGAATAGATATAGTTAATTGAAAAAGAAGATGGTGAATAAAATATTATCGTTAGATACTGTTGTCAAAATATTCCCTCTACAATTCATTCTGTCCCAACCAAGACACTTTAGCCATGAATTATTGCATAATAATTTTATCTATAAAATTAACTTGTTCCCTCTGACAGCCGGGATACCGTTTTGTGATCAAGATCAATCGAAAATAATGAATAGAACTTAATGATAAAGTGAAGGGAAATAGGGATCTGTCATAGCATGATAAATGGGAAAATGGCAGGAATTGTTCATCATCATTATTTCGTTATAGAATGTTGGGTCTTACAGCAGCATTTCAGTAAAAATTTTGATCTCCTTTAATGTATACCTTAAAAATGTTCTGCATGTTTTGTTAAAATAATAAGAGTTACGAGAAGAAAAATATTTTTGTTTTTGACTTACGAAAAATATATTAATAAGGGTATTTTGTTTTAGTTGACATTTTAAGTTGTTTTAAGTTCTGTTTTCAAAGGTATTCAATGCGAGGGTATATTTCTAGTAAACACTTAATACTTCAATACGTGTATCAAAGAAACGAGTTTTGGACGTATTTTTTTTTTGTGGAATAATATATTTAGATTTTGAGCGCTATGTTATGATGATGGGTTGATAAATCTGCAATAAAGATAATGTTACATTTAAACGCTTTAATTCAGTATACATTCTCGCAATTAACTTATATTAATGCATTTGGACCCCATTCAAGATTGTTATGAGGACTGATCGGTCATAAAACAACATACATAGTTTATAATAAAAAGGTTTAAATTCAAAAAGAAAGGAAAAAAAAAAAAAAATCTAAACTGAGAAAATTGTCATTTAGATCATATTTTTCTATCCTTCACAAATTAGCAAATAATATTTCTATGCAAGAATTTTTTAGTTAATTATTTATTTAACGTCACATAACTATCAATGATACCTTTGGTGATAACAAACGTTTTTTGTCCTTTCTTAGAAACTATCTAAAGCTGGACATACTCCGTTTCGTAACTGGTCTATTCAATTAATAATAAAATAGAGTTTTGCATGTTATGTTTTTAAATATATTTTTTAGTTATAGGAGAATTTCAATGAATTAAAACTAACTATCAAGACTAAAACAAGACATTTTTTGTGTTTGTAAGGCTTATCTTACGTTGCACTGTACTTCGCGTAGTTTAAAAAAACGGGAAATATTTTTCTGTTAAATCTTTTCGTTTGAAAGTGGAAATGGAAAGGGAGAACGATTGGGCATGCTGGTAAAAGAGGTATTTTAATTTTAAGAAGGCTATAAAGGTAGATTTCCGCAAGTGATAAAAGGTGTTTAACTTAAGGAAAATATAATATATATTAAAATAAACTTTGATGCATTATTTATCTGCTTATATATTACTTTTTAAAGTTCCTAATAAATAATCTATCATTGATTCATTCCATCTTTCTCCACAGATGACCTGAATGATGCCAAGGCCCACCTGAGCGACGCTTCTCGTCGCATCCATGATATGGACTTGGAGATCAAACGCCTGGAGAACGAGCGTGAAGAGCTGAGCATCGCATACAGGGAGGCTGAGACCCTGCGCAAGCAAGAGGAGACCAAAGCTCAGAGATTAAGCTCAGAGCTCGCCTCCGTCAGACACGAGTACGAAAGGAGGCTCACCTCCAAGGAAGAGGAGCTTGAGGCACTCAGGTGAAAACAGACATATATAACAATATACACTGTAGGGATAATTGTAATTGAAATTAGAGTTAGATAACTCTTATTAATCCCAAAAGCAGAATTTGTTTGGGGTTTTCTGCGTCAAAAGTTAAGAAACTTTTTTCAGCAAACTAAAGGAATTGACGAAATACTTTTATTAATATTTGCTGACATACTATACAAAAATCATGACATCATAATTATGAGTTATATAAAATTAAATTTAATGAAGGTAGAGCCAGGATTTTTTGGCCTAATATCCCAATGTGATGAGGTTTCTCGGAAGCTGGACTGCTCATGATTAGTTGGGCATGACCTCTCTACCAGAGTGTTGATTGGTTTTGTTGATAAACAGAGATTTTGTCAATTAAACTCGTTCGCGAGTATAGAATTTCTAAGGGACAATCATTGAATAAGAAATAATAGCTTCCCACATGGCTTATACGGCTAACTGTTAATTCCATAACAAAAACTGCAATTGAAAAGCAAAGAGTGTGCACATGATTGACCACTATACTGACTTTGTTATTCAAAACGATATTATTTATTACGGCACAGTTCATACGAGAATTTCAACAACTGAGTATATCACTTGCAATATTACTTTTCCAGGAAACAGATGGCTATCGAGATGGATCAGTTGAGCCAGCGCCTCGCGGAGGCTGAAGCCAAGGTGAAGACCGAAGTTGCCCGAATCAAGAAGAAGATGCAAGTCCAGATCACTGAGCTTGAGATGAGTTTGGACGTCTCCAACAAGCAGAACATCGACATGCAGAAGACCATCAAGATACAGTCCACCAAGATCATGGTAAGCATTCTTCAACAATTTAGTCCAAGTGCGAAACTATTTTGTTGAGGTTAAAGGTTATAATGAAATCGGGGTTGACATACAATGATATAGGAACTAAATGTAAATTAATTGTTTAAACTTAAGTTAGAGAAGGTGCATTTTTAATTTGAACTGAACTGATAGGGATTATCTATTTTCCATTTCTGAAATTCTGTTTTGCAGTAAGATCGTTATCGAGTGCATTATTGTACAAACATGAATTCGAAGTTTTTAATACGCAATATTATGACAAACAAGATCGGTTCTTTTAAGTATATTTATCAAATTCGTTTAGAACATATTTACACAAATTTGATAAATAGAATAATTAACAAATGTGTATAAATTGTTCCAACATGTTGATTTACATCATGTTATTAGTGAAAAACAATTTATTGAATTATTTTATACATTTTTCTTAGTTACTATGTCAACTTATCCAAAACTACACAATTAAAGAATGACTAGGCACCATTGAAAATTTTCTCTGTACTATAAGTTGTGAAGGTATAAAAATAAAGATTTGCAAATAAAAAAATAGTGAATAAGAAGTAAAAAAAAATTATAATTATCTAACCTTTCCAGCAAAATTGCTTCAAGTGGTCATATAATGGTTTGCACTTCGATTAATCAGTTGTAAGAAGAGAGTTTGAAGCAACAAAGATAATATTACTCATAATGTCAATTGTTTTTCTTCAATATTTGAAAGAAATTTCTAAGAATATCTCATGTGAAAACAACAACAACTTCAGTCGTATTTGTTCGCCGTCAGTTTTGTATGATTACAAATCTAAAATGTATTCCCTTTTAAGTAACAAAACTTATAATTCTACAGGAAATCCAATCTCACTACGAGGAATGCAGTCGCCAATTGCAACAGACTCTCGACCAACTCGGAATCTCCCAGAGAAGATGCCAGGGATTGACAGCAGAACTCGAAGAACTCAGAGTATCCCTTGAAACAGTGAGTATGAGTCAATTGAAATATTTAAAATAAATTATCCCATAAAAGAAAATAATCCACTTCTCGATTGAAGATGCATTAATATTTTATTTAGACATTTATATTTAAACCCTTGAAGTATCTAATGATCTCTATTTATCTTTTCTGTTATGCTCTTAAAATATTTTTAACCAGTATTTTGTTTTTAATTTAGTTACTGATGTATTTTTTGATAATGTTAAGTTTGTTATAGAAATTTACTTTAATCTATACATAATTTTCTACAGCAGACTTTACTATATTAGATGAATATGTTATTGCTATAAAAAGTAAGCTCTGAAATTATTTGATGCAGACACCTTTTCTTTTTTTTTTGTTAGGAGTAAAATTTTAAACTATTGTGTTCTGATTAGAAACTTCACTTATGTACCATTAATTGATACTGGATTATATGAGCTAAATTCTTCTTTATCCTATGATATATGGTGTAACAAAACCCTCCAAAAGTTCTATGACTAATTATTTTAAAACATTTACTGAATAACTATTATTTATCTAAAAATACTTTAAACCGCAAATGTTTGTTAATTATTAGCATAGTATTTGTCTTCAACATATGTAAATGGTAGTTGAGGTTATCAAATAGAGCCTAACGTATCCATCTATCCACTTTTAGACTCTTCGTGCTAAGCGAACCCTGGAGCAATCTCTGGATGAGACCCACACAAAGATCTCTGAACTGACCACACTCAATGTCAACCTGACCTCTGCCAAGGGCAAGCTGGAGAACGAATACCTCACCCTCCACAACGACTACGAAGAGATCTCCAAGGAACTCAGAGTAAACTACCTTTCTTACTGATAAAAATATCTCAATCTCTATCTTACTCATGCTTATTGTGAATTGTAATTTAAACTTTTCAAAAATCAGCAACGGCCAGTTTAAATTCAAATTCAGAATCCTAAGGAAACTATTAAAAAAAAGATTTAATTTATGTAGTGTCAAAACGAAAGGGAAATTTTTTAAGCATAAAAAATACATTAACCTTTTCTTTTCGAAATCATATAAAGAATAATCTCTACTGTTTGTAATCTGTTATAGATGTTTATATATTGTCGATTATTATATGATCCCAACATAAAATTTCCCAACCTTTAAATGAATGCAATTAACAATAAACTGGTTTTGAGTATAGATCATTTAACAGAATCCTCGATCTTGCTCATATATCCTTTTATAAACCGTAAAACCGAATAAACTTACAGCAGTATAGTTCTGATATGTAAAGATTCCAAAGTTAATATAAAATTAAATTTGATTAAATCAGTGCAGATGTTATTATAGCTATGCTTACTATATAATGTTCAATTTTAATCAGGTATCTGACGAACGCTACAACCGTGTGTTGATTGAACTCAAATCCACAAAGGACTTAATGGTAGAGACCGAAGAACGCTACATCAAGATCGAGTCGATCAAGAAGTCATTGGAGGTAGAAGTGAGGAATCTGCAGATCAGGATCGAGGAGGTGGAGACCAACGCATTGGCCGGAGGAAGGAGAGTTGTCAGCAAGCTGGAAGCTAGGGTACGGCAACATTTAGATATTTAGTACTCTTCATTGATAGTGTAAGTTAGTTTATGTAGAGTTTTGTTATAAAAGTTAATCGCATTTGATACAGATTTTGAATTACTCTTCATATAAAAATATAAAAGTAAGTTCTTATTGACCCTGACCAATGGCTTTTTTTGCTATCAGAAGTCATTGTTTTCACTGAAATTTTTAATGAATAGTAATATTATGACTTTTTTTTTTTTTTTTTTTTTAGTTTTTTTAATTTAGGATTTAAAAATGCTCTGTTTGTGAATGAGTATTTGGTTTGGATTTGAAAGTATTTTTTAAAAACATATCTAACGGTATATAGTTTCCACGCTTAATTTAATATAAAAATTTCAACATGATGCTAACTATGAACAAATAATTGCTAAAATTACTTTTTAATATTCCATTTAGTTTTTTAAATTGCTATTCCATAGTAAAACACTGTTAAGTGTTATCAGAAACGTATTTTTGTAAATTATTTTCTTGAAATTAAGTTAGCGATTCTTGTTAAACAGATTCGTGACATTGAGCTTGAGCTCGAAGAGGAGAAGAAGCGACACGCCGAGACACAGAAGATCCAGCGCAAAAAGGAGCACCGCGTCAAGGAACTGCTTTTACAGACAGAAGAAGACCACAAGACTATCTCCATGCTCAACGATGCTTGTGAGAAGCTCACAGAGAAGGTTAAGGTCTACAAGAGACAACTCTCTGAACAGGTATGGGCACTCACATTTCTAGGATTCGTATTCTTAAGGTTTAAACATCAGACGACCAGAATTTTAAATACAGAGTCAATGGAAACACATTTTATGTTACCTGGTGATCATTTAGTTTCATTAAGCTATTCTTATAATTAAAAAATGGTGGTTGTAACTATTTAGCTGATGTCTGTTCCGCGGTGATCCGGTGCACTTGGATACTTACTGTCCTTATATACTAACTTCTTAATGTGTAGTTAAAGAGGCAAATACAGTGAAAAAATATCGTACTTGTTTACTGCCTAAACTTTTAAAACGCAAGATGCAGTAAGATTCCGTTCTATAAATTTTTAAGATGCAACCCCGTTGAAATATAAACTCCAGTAACACTTAAATCATGCATTACGGAAAATATATATTACTCTTTCTTATTTTACACTCGTCTTACAAAGTATTTCAACTCATCCTTTCGATTTAGCTATTTTATCTAAACAAAAATTCATTTATTAATTTTTCAGTAAGTCAGATCAAAATCTTTTATCTAATTACTGACAGTAACCATATGATTTTTGCAGGAGGGCATGACCCAGCAAAACCTGACCCGCGTCCGTCGCTTCCAGCGCGAGCTTGAAGCTGCCGAGGACCGAGCTGAGCAAGCAGAAAGCAACCTGTCTTTTGTTCGATCTCGTCACAGGACCATCGTCACTGGACCAGCCTCCGTCAAGCAGGTCTTCGTCACCACCACTGAGGAGAGCTCTAGCTCCACGCAGAACTACTAGACAGACGTACGACGACATGATCTGTCATTGAAGAGAACTGTTGTGTACTCAAACGTGATTCCTTGTTTGTTGTTGTACTACATGTACTTCAGATTCCCCTTTCTGGTCTGGATGGGGAGAACTCGTGATTCGTGTTCGTGGGCGAGTCTTATCTATTTTGTTCCACAGATTTTGAATAACTTTGATCTATACAAATTGTATTGTTTCAGCTGTTACTTTATAAGATCCAACCAAGTAAATGCCATAATTTTTTTTTTATATCAATTGCTAAATAATGAACACAAAGTTCATAAGTTGATTATGTTTTGAAATATAAGCTGTTATTTTTAATATTTAAATAACTTTCTTATCCATGAAATTCACGAGACTCACTGTCCAGACCTACAACAAAATTTTATTGTGAAAGAATTTGTATTTCCTGCTCTACTGAACTTGTGTGTGTTGAAAATCATTTTTTAAATATAGACACATTAAAAAGCTATCAACTCGAAGTGGAATCTGTTAAACAAGCATTTTGCAATTAAAACATTGTATACGTGTTTAATTAGGATTTTCAAATTTATTTAGCAATGGTGGGGCTTCTTCGTGTTTTGTAATTTACGTAACCTTAGTTGATTCTTAAATATATGTATGTTTTAGAACTTCATTCGGTATAAAAGTGTGAAGGTAATTCAATTGTAACATGTTATTGTGCTTAAAGCTTCCTACTGCCATTGAAATCTTTGCAAACAAAAAATAAAAATAAGACTTTACTAACATTAAAAAAAATTATTGGTCAGAGATAACAATTATTGTGCTTTAGATACCTGTCTGGTATTTCTGCGTATGATTTTTGATATTGCTTGCGAGAAATCTGTATCTATGAGCTCAACGTAACATCATCGCTTGAAAGAAATCTCTACTTTTAACTGCTTTTGTTAATCTCTAAATGTAAAATTTGCAGCTGTTAACTCACTTAAAATTGCATGTGCTGCGGTTGCTTTTGTCTTTCATTGGTAAAAACTATGGTGAAATAAAATTTTATGTAGAATTCAGCGTCTTTTGCTTCTTGCTATTTGCTTTTTGGCTCAATTGCTTAAATTAATTAAAATTATACACGGTGATTAAAATGATAATCCGAAGTCAAATTAATAAAGAGAAATTCAAGAGGTTTTTGCTAAAAATGCCTGCATTTTGAAATTTTTTTTCAGTAAGTGGGTATAAGGAATTTTCTGCACTTACATATTAAGTAAATTGATTAAAACTATAATACTTTAATATTGGGAATTAAATGTAGAATTAAATTATTTTAAATATAATATTTGGAAAATTATATCATTTTTATGTAATAAAATGGATGCGGAATATTTATAAAATTAATTGCTCAAAGAGGTTTTTAGAAAATTTCCAACTATTGCTCACTTTTATTGCTCTGTATCTCATTCTTTCAGTTATATGGATTTTTTTTTATTATTACAAGCATATGAGGTCCCCAGTAGCACAAATCCGATGAGCAATATCGGCTGGACACTGGCCAATGACGATATGGAGCGTTATAGACTGGCCGTTGCTACGGATCTAAGCCAATTTCTCTCCCTACTGGGTAAAATACACTGGAAGTTTTGAAATGTTGATGTAGAGTTTTCAAATTAAAATATAGTGTTTTAAGAAAGGACGGAAGGATAAAAAATGTGTTTTGAAATGGATTTGAAATGTTCATTAAAAAAAAAAAAATCTAAAATCTCGTATTTTAATCTAATTATGTGCAATTGCATGTTATTTAAGGGATTTTGAGGTCAGATAAACTTTTCATAGTGTTTAACTATTACGAGGAAAACTGTCAAAGAAACTCGATAGAATGCATTGTCATCGACAATGAATCTGTTTGCGTTTCTGCTCGATTGCATGAGCCAAGGGGGTAATTAGCACTAGGAAACGGCAATTATATACTTCTACATATAGTAAACGGCCATGTTATAGCTTTTCATATAATTTGATGATTCCAAATATTTGAAAATAGGTAAATTCTAAAAATAAATAAATGTACATAGTGAAATTAAAGCTTGATAAGCCTTAAAATTTATTTCGAATGGAAATTTAAAACTTTAAATAATTACTACTTTCTTCAAAATATAGCCACAACTTTAGTATGTATTTTGATTTCCTTATAACCTACATTTTTCAGAAGTTAATCACTAAATAAGATCCATAATAGACCAATTGAAGATAGCTTTCTGAGAATGAAAAACAAAATAGTTATTTATGCAACTAGTGGCAAAATACTTTTTCAAACGAGGCAAAATGATTATTTGATGAGTCAATTAGTATTTAGTATTTAAAACTTTAATTATAGAGTAAAAAAAAAAAAAATAGCACATAACTGTGAGATGTTATTAAACCCTTCTTTTTGAATTTCATAACAACCAAAATGCAGTGCAAAATAGGATCATTTTTACACAGGATTCAGTGACTTTTCCGACGCACTTTAGCATTTGCCATTGAAATTAATAGGTTTGTTTTTTTCTTTATTAACGAATACTTGCGTCAAGTTTGATCTTCGTTACACATGGAAAATCTAAAAACGTCTACTAACTAGTATTTTAATTCCTTAAAAGGGGTCTATAAAATTCAAGTAACTGTCCTCTTATAATTTAATTACTACGGGGTATTTAACTATTTTCCTTCCCTACAAGTGCATTTTGTTGGGCACAATTTTAAGTATTTCTTTTCTTTCCAATATAATTTTACAGGGGAATTAAAGTGCATATGCACTTGTGATATTTATTAGGTAAACCAAAAACAAGTTCAGTTTGAACACTGTAGATACTTTAAAAATTGAGCCTGTAAAATGGCTCTTGATTTTGTTATATTGACAATGACGCTAGGTGCATTCTTCAGTGTTAGTACAACCACTAACAAAACTTACTCTCTGTTTCAACTTTTTCAATTTCTTTGTTTAAAGTCCTTTTCAGCTATTAAGTATCCCGCAATTCCAACTGTTGATAGAGCCACTGATATGTAGAGTTTGATGTAAGTGCACACATAATCACTGATTACAAATGAGAGGAACCAGCCTAAGGAACAGTATAGATAGTAGCCAGCAAAAGCCACTTCCTCCTCCTTCCTGGACAGGATTCCAATAAAGGCTGAAATATAGGCAAATATTGATATTTATTTTTGGTATTTGATGTACAGTAGTAAAGAAAAAAAAAATACAAACGGTTGGCTATATCTTTTGTTTAAAGGATGAAAGAAAAAATCGAAAGTACCGCAAATTAAAAAAAAAAAAAAAAAAAATCATTTCTAGGTTATTTTACTTACCAGTGTAAGCAGCTAATAGGATTAGTTTAATATTATTTATTAAATTAACTGGGGATTTTATAAATAGCCAAACTACTGTGTCTCTTATAAATAATTGTAAATTAAAAAAAAATTATTAAATTCAGTTTTATTACGAAAATACATTAAAGAAAACCTCGTCAAATTATGAAAATATGTTTCTGTAAACAATTATTTATTAGAACAGAACAAACTGTCATGACATTTCAAATTACACAGATTAAACTTTTTTTTTTGCAACTGCATTTTGAAGACAAGCATTTTTCTTTGTAGTTGCATCTTGTGAATCATTGACCACCTGCGAATTCTCATGTATAACATAGAGGAAAATATAAACAATTGGACACAGAAACAGAATATCATATTAACACTTAATATACATAGTGGATGGTTAATGTGAATACTTTGGGACAAATTAAAAAAATATATTATACTTACAAGGTGCTTTTTATATTTGTATAATAACTGGTTAATATGATAAATATTAAGAAATTAATAATTTGTCATATTAACCAATAGCGACAGTTATTTTGTAAAATGATAAGTTATTACGCATACTATTCAAATTAATTAAATTAAATGTAACATCTATATGGTTCTCTTTATCATTAGCAGGGGCGGTCAAATCAAATTTTTAACAATAAGCGAGACCAATTCTGGCGCCCCCCCCCCCAATTTTATTAAAATATCTCTTTCCAATTTTTAGAGTTCTGAATCCAATAATTTTTAAAGATTTATGTTCTATGCAAATTACAAATTAATTTTTAAGTATTAAATTTATTTAAAGATATGTTTAAAAACCGCAAAAATGACAATTAGTCGGCAAAAGCAGAGAGAAAGAGCGTGAAATTTAAAATTCACATTATATTATTGAAATATGATATCCATGTTTCCTCTTCTACTAATATACATCACAACTTTTATTAAAAAAAAATGAGTTTGAAGAGGTTAATTCATGTTCCTTAACATATAAGTACTATAATTATATAAGAAATATTATGAATGTGTAAATTTATCAAAAAAATATGTTTCAGCCCCTTAAAAGGAGATGAAACATTACTTGTCAAAAATGGAACGTAATTTAAATTTTAAAATGCAACTAAAAACGAAATAGAAAATTTAAATTAAATCATTAAAATTCTTTGACATGTGTGATTCTGAATTAACCATTTATGAAAAATTATTGCTTTCTTATTTATTAACATGGTAATTATTCCTGGTTTTGTGGGTGAAACTCCTTTTGCAAGCACATTTCGAAAACGATTACAGCATTAGAGAACTAATTTAGCAGTTGTATAACACCAAATATTTTTTTACTTACAAGCTAAAATGAAAAGTAAAGATAAAGAGGTTATAATTTAGGTTCTTCATTTAATGTTTTTAAACAGTAAAATTAATTATATAGAACAGATTAAAACATCATATACTTCTACTTACAAAATTCGGCAAAATAAAATTATAAATTTACTTTTAAAACTTGCCACATACAGAGAGCAAATGCCCTCTCTACCCTAATAGCACACATCCTCCCAGGGAGGTCCCTGGGAAGTCATTCGCAGTCCCAGGGATGACTGGGGACTTCCTAGGGACCTCCCTGGGAGGATGTGTGCTATTAGGGTACTTTCAAAGAAATGTATGCCAGCATCTAAATAGTTGAAGGAGTGGGGACACCAAGCCATTCCAAGAAATTTTCTCCCTTTGGTAATAAACGACCCCCCACCGTCCTTCCCGTTGACCTCCGTACATGATTTTCGTTATACTAGTTGGGACAAATGGGCATCTCTTTTGCCATCTACAGTGGTCATATTGTCAATCTGACGTATTGGTACTAATTGAGTTCACTGGATGATGAACAACCCTTCCAAGAAAAAGGGAACTTTATACTGCTGATGAGTCTTGCACAATGGTTTGAGGGTCGTATAGCCAAGACCTCACATGTACATTTTATTGCTGTCTCTGATGCTTTTTTAAGGAGCTGGTCAGTAAGCGATTCTCACGACCTATTGGCGACAGTTACATCTACCACTTAGGAAATGGGGGCAAGCCAAGATCCCCCATCCTTTCTGTGTTGTTCTCCCCTCTGCATTTTAAATGAAACGTGTTACATCTTCATGCATTTTTGCAACTGAAAGCAGTTTTTTTTAAAGGGGAGGGGGGAGGTTCTTATCTTTTTGGTAAGTTCCTTGAAGCTTAGCTAGAATATTTGAAACTGGAATTTTACCTCATTCTCCAAAGGGAATCACCAGAGTAAGATTTTTTAGGAAATTTACACATTTTAAAGAAAATAAATGTTGAAAAATTGAGTCAAAAAGAAAAAGATATTTTTTTCAACTACAATTTATAACGATTCCTTTCGTTTTTGAAGGATTAACGTTTCCCTCTAGAATAGTTGAGGATGTAAGTGAATGATTTTGGAAAGTTGGGGAAAGGTAAAGCCTCGTTTTGTTTCGCAAAGGGCGTCGCAAATGCTAAGGACGATCTTGCTAACAAATACTTACAATGTAATGTTAGAAACTATACTCTTTTTTTTTTTTTTTTTTTTTTTTTTGCTACATATCCATCCCCTAAGAGAGTTTTCATGTTAAAAAATATAGGCTTTCTTTTATAATCATGTTGATTTTCAAATCCATTTTTAACAATTGACATATAACTAAATAGAAAAATTATTTTAATATTTTGAAAATATGTATTTAAAAAATAGCTTGACTACTTAATACAACTATGTAATCTAGCAGTTCTACATTGGCTCAAACCCTTATAGGGATTTCGTTCTGGTTTGACAGCTTGAAAGACAATCATTGAACTTTTAACAGACATGCTATAATTTCGCAGAAAGCTGTTTTCCGCTTTTTTCACAGGGATTCGGTCATTACTAAGATCGTTGCAAAATCTCAAAAATACCTCCTCGTGCGAAATTCAGCTATTTTATAATCAACTTTAAATTGTGAAAAACTTACCGTAATTTTTCTTTTACGTATTAAACATCTTTATTAGAGATAACAGTACTATATTACTACAGGTGTGTATATATATTTGTCAAGTATCCTATTTACTAATCAGTGGCGTAGCCAGGATTTTTTTTCGGGGGGGGGGGGGGCGAAACAAAAATTGTAAATCATGATAAATGAATAATTTGGGTTTGTATACTTAGTAATTTCTGAGGTGCCAACTTCAGTTTGTAGACATGTGATCTCCTTAATAATCACAAGTATCCATCTTCAACTTTTAGTAATATTCAGAAATGGTTATTTTTCTTTACACATTAAATTAAAATGTTAATAAATAGAATACCAAATGACACTATAACGATTCAACCTGCTAATAATACAAAATATTTCTAAAATTCAGAAGCAAATCCCTAAAAATTCAGGACAATCCATAAGAATTTGCATATCTCTGTATTTTCTCACTAGCCAATTTAATAACATGGCTTTTTTAACCTAAAATTTTTTTTAAAGTATTCTTGTATAAGTCCACTTTAGCTTAGAGAAGGGCAAAAAAAAAAAAAGAAGGGAGGAAAAAAAAAGGAAAAAAAGGGGAAAAAAACCCAGTTAGTGTCTAATTAAAAATAAAAATCGCGGCTTCAAATCAGACACTATAATTAACACACATGTAAGCAATTTGGTTTGTACTCTTAGTGTTAATAAAATTCAGTTGTTTCATGGGTTAGACACAGCTGAATTACACCAAATAATATTTTATTTTAATCCTTTCTTTAAAAGTTACAGGACACAATAGTTTCATTTATAAAAATCTTGTTTTATTCATAAAGTTCTTGTTTTATGGAAATAATGATGATAAAGAGTTGAAAACAACAGGATAATGACTGATTTTTTAAAAAACTTATTCTGTAATTACTATATGTAAAACTATAATTTAAAAATTCCCATTTCAAAATATCAATTCGACATACAAACTCATTTTACACATTGGTTTGTTGACAATAAGTTAACTCGTGCAAATGCTTGTCTAAACGGTATTTGTTTGTGCACTTTTCTATCAGGTAGATTATCAAAGTATTAAAATATTACTGCAATAAAAATTTCGAATATATTTTTTCAATATTTTAAAATTACTTATTAATTACTTATCATGTTCTTATACAAGTGAGTAGTAACGATTACGAATTGTAAAGCGAAAGTTGCCATGGAGACTCTGGTGTAGTTTTAAAAAGAATATATGTAATTCTAAAAATAATAATATCTGTTCGTATTCGAAAGATTGGTTGATGTTTGTCAAAATTAATGTGTTCGTCGTAATACTGTGGAATTCTTTATTAATAGTTATCCATAACTACGAAACTTCGAACCTGATCTGCTTGTTGGTTTTAATTCAACAAGGTCAAGGAGGGAGAGGGTTAGGCCGCCATTGAGAACGGTCGGAAAAGAACAGCTCCCCCATTAGAAGTTCTTCATAAGTTTGAAATAAATATCGTTAAGTTTTTAAGAGACGGCCGTTAGAGTTACAGGAAGAACGAATAAAACTTGATAAATAAAAATAATATACAATCATGATACTTAAAAAATCAAATAATTTTTTTCACTTTTAATCATTTCGGGGGGGGGGGGGGCCCTTCCTGTCTACGCCGCTGTTACTAATATATATTGCATCTGCAATATATATTGCATCTGCACTTAATCTATATACGAAATGTATTAACAATAATAGTGCTTTAAGAATGTAAAACATTCCTCATATTAATTTATAAGTTTTCTGTAAAAAGAATTAAAATGATATCTATGCTAATAATTGTTTTTGTCATAATAAAAATTAATTATATTAAACAACTCAAATTATCAATATTATTATTTCGACACATGCATATATTACTCGTTATACGATGCATCTAGCAAATTAAACTACTAATGTTGTTTTTATGATTGAATAAAAATAAAATGTAGAATTAACGTGAATTGAAGACTAGAAATGGAAAATGACCCAAGTACCAAAAACATCGAAAATCTTTTTTTACAGAAAAATATCGTTAAGACTAAGCTAAACAAAGTGAAGAACGCCCTAAGTGCGAACTTCAGTAGCAATAGTTAAAATTCAATCTGATATTTAGTCATAGCCTTAAGTACCAATGCGAGTGTTTCTCATTTTTCCTTTTAAAATAATAAAGTATTATTACTCAACAATTAACCATAACGTTTACCCTTTGTTCTATTCGATTTATTGCGAATTTGCCAGCTATTGTTGTAAATTAAACAGAATTGAAAGTATGTATGGCGTTCCATTGGATTATTATATTGACTAGCAATTTGCACAACATTTCAGACCTTATTCAAAATATTTTTAAAATACGTGGATAAGCGTTTCAAAGCAAGCAGTGATAGAACGAAGGTAGAGAGATTTCAAAGATGTATCCTTCTGGTACCACCAGATTACCAAATCTTTTCGAGGGTTCCATAACGGGAAGAAATGGGACAAAAATCACATTTCTAACTAACAAGGCACAAGGGCGCTTTTTTCCTTTTGGAGAGGGGAGGGCGCATTTTTCATTTGAGGAAGGGAGGAAGCACGTTTGGGCGACACATTTTTTTTTTATTTAATCCTAAAAATGTTAATTTTCAATTTAAAAAATGACTGATTCAAAAAACAACAACACAGAACTGATCTTTTGGCGCCCCTCCCAAATTTACGAAATTTTCCTAGAATAAATGCATTTATTTTTTCTTATCAAGATACAACACAATGGTTAAAATAGAAATAGAGTTGAGGTACACAGATTTTAAAGATGTATCCTTCTGGTATCACCAGACCGTTAGCGATTTTCGAGATGGTAAACAAAAATCACATTTCTTACCGAAAAGGCACAGGGGCGCTTTTTTCCTTTTGGAGAGGGGGGCGCATTTTTCATTTGAGGAAGGGAGGAAGCACGTTTGGGCAACATATTTTTTTTATTATTTAATCCTAAAAATGTTAATTTTCAATTTAAAAGATGACTGATTCAAAAAAAAAAAAAAAAAAAAAAAAAAAAAAAAAAAAAAACACAGAACTGATCTTTTGGCATCCCTCCCAAAATTTACGAAATTTTCCTAGAATAAGTGCATTTATTTTTTCTTTTCAAGGTACAACTCGATGGTAAACGTAGAAATAGAATTGAGGTAGACAGATTTCAAAGATGTATCCTTCTGGTATCACCAGATTGCTAGCGATTTTCGAGATGGTAAACAAAAATCACAATTCTTTCCGATAAGGCACAGGGGCGCTGTTTTCGTTTAGGAGAGGGGGGCGCATTTTTCATTTTGGAAAGGGAGGAACCACATTTAGGAGACACATTTTTTTAAAAAATTTATTCCTGAAAATGTTAATGTTCAATTTAAAAAACGATTGATTAAAAAAAAAATTCTACAGAACTGATCTTTTGGCACCCCACCCAAATTTACGAAATTTTCCTAGAATAAATGCATTTATTTTTTCTTTTCAAGATACACACGATGGTAAAAACAGAAATAGAATTGAGGTAGACATATTTCAAAGATGTATCCTACTGGTATCACCAGATTGCAATCGATTTGCGAGGTGGTAAGCAAAAATCACAATTCTTATCGATAGGGCACAGGGGCGCTTTTTTCGTTTTGGTAAGGGGACGGGGTGCATTTTTCATTTTGGGAAGGATGGGAGGCACGTTCTGAAGACAAATTTATTGATATAATTCTGAAAATGTAAATTTTTAAATTGAAAAATGACTTAATTAAAAAAAAAAAATCATACAAATTGCGATTTTTGGCGCCCCCAAACAAATTTCTTAAATTTTGCGCCCCAAGCGAAGGCTTGCTAGGATTGCACTAAGGACCGCCCCTAATTATTAGTGTTCATATGCATATTAAAACAAAATAAAAATTTGAAAAGGTAGATTTCAACTCTATACTCTTGCTCTACGTTTGGATTTGTTGTATAAAACATAACATGTGGCCGTTTGCAGAGCTGTTTTTTGTGCTTGCACCGTTCCAATGCTCTAGAGGGTTTTCTCAGGCCCTGAGCATTTTGCGATAGGAAAAAGTAGGTGTTGCTATTCGAAAATTTCGAGTTTCTATAACTGTAACCGTAACCGCGAGCGCCCTTTTGTTGCCATTCTCAGAATCCCGAGCTCATATCTTTGAACAAATACACCTGAAATTTCATCTCGATCTGTTGAACGGAACGGAAGCTAGAGGTCCATATATCGGCAGTTTCTTTATGACCACCCTGTATTTAACAATGAAAATGAAATATTGTAGCTTAACTATTTGATATGAGTTTGTTATCTACCCATAAGATCCTTGTTGGGCTTTTCACTTTAAAATAACTTAATTACAAAGAATTTTGATTCAGACTATTTACAGCCTTTATTGGTACACTTACCTGAGAATTCTTTTACAGTATTGGTAAAATGTATGTTCAATTTCTTTTATAATCCAGTATTATTTAATTGACAAGTATTTAAGTGTGCATTAACCAAGTATACCCTTCTACCCTCGCCAATAGTAGTAGTAACAATAAAAATAAAATAAACGGAATGTTACTTACAGTTAAAGTTTGATTACGATTTACTTAATACAATGCATTATGCTTCGTAATCACAATCTGAACGAGCCGCCCAACAAAAAATCCGCAATGTGTCCAAACAAACAAAATTTAGCTCTAAATTTTGTCCACAATTACAGTATTATGAACAAATGTTAATAAATCAATCGCTATAGAGTATTAAACCTTGAAAGTTAGGAATCGATAAATTCAATCTATGGGCAGGGACAGGCATTTTTGTTTTCCCTTCAAAATCACTGAAAATGATCGAAGTCGACATTTTTTTTTTTGGGGGGGGGGGGGGAGACGCTCTATCTAGTCCATGTTAAAATGGCCTTTTTTATGTACCTTTTTTCAGAAACTACTCATAGCATTGGTTTAAAATTTTATACAGCCAATATTTAGACACTTTTATATAGATTGGCATATGCCTTTGTAAAAACAAAATTTTGTGTAGGATTTATGATGTTTTGAATTTTTTTTATAAAAGTTAAAAAAAAAAAAAACACCATGGTTATGAAATTAAAAAAAAAAAAAAATCTATTTAACATTTCTGTAAAAGCATAGGTCTGTTTGTGTAAAAGTACAATATGTACCAGGAAAAAAATTTCAAAGCAAAATATTGAGTAGATCTTGAGAAAAAAGCTACATTTGTATGAAAAAACAACATTTTGAGAAATCAGCTTTTAAAATACAAAACTGATGGTTTTTTTCAGTGATATTATTTTTTCGAAATTTGTTTAAAAATACTTCAGATGAGCGCATTGCCCACCAAGTTAAACCATTTTGTAGGTAACATTCCAAATATTGTGATGCACTAAAAACCTTAAAATGGATCCCGAAATTTTTTTTGCCTTCTGACCCCCTTTATTTAGACTACTCCAATGTTTTAAACTTACATTGAGTTTGCGACCAATACACTCCTATGATTCCACTCCACACCACATTCCAGCACTCAAGAAAATATCTCCGTGTTGTTTGCATCAGGTTCCCACATCGGCAGGAATACGTGTATTCCGACATTAACAACTTGAATATCTACCATGATGGGAACACACCCCAGGTACTTCACGACATTGTGGATGTTGTGCCACAGAACAGTCCATAAGAAATTGTCACCAAACCGATATGGGCAGTGTTCCAAGCGCATCTGATGAAGGACTAAAAGAATATACATTTATGTTGATTATCTGTATTATATTTGTAATTATTTGCTGAAATATTGACATTAAGATACTATTACTCATGTTTCCTTAGAATCTTTAACAAATGATTGATGATTGTTACCTATTTCTATGAAACAAAATAAGATAAATTCTTTAACATGTTCAGCAATATTGGCCAAGAAAAAAAAAAAAAAAAAAAAAAAAGGTAGAAAATAATCGTGTTAAAGTTTAATATTCATAATTATGATGATCTCTAAGAAAGAAAGGAAGTAATTGATAGTGATGAGAAGAATTTCCCCCCCCCCTTAACTTAAGAATGCTAAATATTATGTTCTTGTCAATTGGTACGATGAAAGACAGAAACAGAATGTAAAATTATGAAAGTAATAGCAAATAAAATAATCAACTCCAATTTCATATTTTGCAATGCGGATTTATTCTAACAACGATAGCAACATTTTTCAATGATGATATTAATATTTCAAATCTAAAAAATTTCACAGGATAAAATGATCGACTCTTTATTTTACCTTGTAGGAAAGGAATGCAAGAGCCAAGATGCACAATTTGCAATACCCTAACAATGCAAACAGTAGATCTGTAAATATGAAAAATAAAATTTCGACTGATGATAAAAAATTAATTATTAAAATCATTTATAAAAAGATAATACCTTTGTAAAGTCAGCAGTGTAAAATCCTTGCGCTATTCCTACAAATGTTGCCAATGGTATAAGCAAGAACTGCTCTCTTTTCTTAAAATGTTTGAATGTAGCCATGAGAGTATCCAAAGAAAATGTTATTGGTTCCTTATCATTATTCAAAGAATCCAAAAATAATACTATTACTAGCACCGCCATTAGACTCAGCACAACAATTATGATGGAAAGCAGATTTCTTTCACCAGGGTTGATGTCTCTGCCAGTGCTACTGAAGTTGCTGTAATCAGCTTCACAGTATGCAGCTCCGCAAGTTAAGTTTGTGCTTCTGGTTTCATTGCGCGCATTCATGTTCAAGACATAATAACTTATAAGGTTACTCCATATTTGGGTCGTATAGTACACCAATCCATGGCAGTCAAAAAATCGAGCTGTGATGTACTCGATGTCGGAAGTACCGCAGTTCATTTGTCTTGAGTTTGAATCATGAGTATTGTTTAGTGTTTTTACTGATTTTTCTTTTCTAGAGGTATCTGAAAGCTCGATATGCTTCAAATACATTTCTGCACAATCATTTACAAAATCCGGTTGACTATACCATTTTGATAGATGCTCTGGAAGTGGGTCCTTATTTTTATTATGATATGTATTCTGGGTGTCTACTATTTCTTTTGAAACAGTACTCACTGTTCCACAGTGCTTGGGTAGACTTTTCTCAAATGGTTCAGTATCATGCTTACGAGTTATACCTGCCTGGTTGGAGTTTCTCAAAACTACATCCATGTTCAACAGTTTTTTCATAGTCATTTCCTTTCGAGAACAGAATTCTGAATTGATACAATTTGTACAATCCTTGTCTTGAGCGTAAGTTGGTATTGTAGAGTGCTTGACCCAGTTTGAGTTCTCTGGAGGTTTATTACTGAGTTCTTCCATTTCTTTGACAGAAACTAAGTGGATATTTGTACCTATCGATGAAATGTTCTTTTTATGTTTTATGCTTTGTGAAGCAGTTTCTTTCTTCAAATTGACGTACATCGCCGCACATTCATTAAAGTACGTGCACTGAGTCGCCCATATCAGTGACCCCCCTATGCCCACTAGAAGTGCAGAGGGCAACATGGTGGTCCATTCTAGATAAAAGTTTGCAGCTTGATAAGGCCAGAATAACGAAGTCGCCACCAGAATTCCCATCTTGCAGCCTATTTTCTTAATGACATACTTTGGAAGTAGTAAGGAGATCAATCCAAAGAAAAAATATACTACTGCTTGAGATACTGTGCCGACTCCATTTTTTCCATTCATAGTGCTTTGTAACATGCTGACTCCATCATAAGCAGGAAATATGAATACAAATGATAGAGAGATGATGATTAGGTTCTTGATAATTCGCAGTTTAGTGAAATGTGTCTTTCCTGCTTTATCCACTAATTGTTTTGACTTAAGTTTGGAACATCCAAGGACAGACTCCGTGATTGCTTCAATGCTCTGTACTGATGATTTTCTGTAATAACTCATATTTTTCTCGTTATTTAAGTCCCGCTGTGCAATTCAGCTATTCGAAATGGATCGCTAATAATAGGGTTGATGTTGTTTAGTCAGACTTGTACCTGTGGACAAAACAAGCAATGCAAAATCAGATGAATATGTTTCATTTACATGTGTAAATTTGCGATCGTAAACACGACGAATATCACTTAATTTATAATAAACTATAGCATTTTCAGCTAATAGTAATAGTACTTGCAATATTCCATTCAAATTTTTATAAACAGATTTTATGATGTAACTATTGATAGGCAGTTAAATCATAAAATAATACTCAATTTTAGTTTGTTATAAAAATGACATCTCGCTAGGTACTATATTTGCATATCTAAAGAGATATAGAGAGGATGGGAATAAGAAAAATCGTTAATTAAGCGATATTTCAGATATATTTATACTATTAAAACAAAGAGTCTGTATGAATGTGATTGACTGGGTCAGTAGAAAGTAACTTTCTGTACTCAAAGAACTCTGAAATTTAAAGCATAAGTAGTTTTTAACCTCTAATTTCCAATGTAACAGCCAAAGTGCTAAAATTGTAACATTAAGGTAATGAGAAGATGTCAAATTCTCAATTAAAAATTAAAAATGCAATATCTCTTGTAGCAAAATAACTTTGGCCAATTTGGGCTGAAATAGGCCAATCTCAATGAGAAACTTTGCAAATCGGCCGTTGGATGCCGATATTAGCCAATCTTGCCCCGGAAAAATATACTGGATGTCTTAAAATGTTGATGCAGAGTTTTAAAATTGAAATATTTTATTTATAAGAACGAACAGAGAGCAAAAATATGTTTAGGGATGATTTGACATGTTTATTTTTTAAAAATTCATGTATTTCAGAATAATGCTCGAGTTATTGTCGAAATTGGCAAATCCTCTAAAACCATGTTTCCAAAATTGGATAATAACACTGTGATGCATGGGATTTTTCAGTAAGTGGAAAAGACTGCGGCTGTAATTTTAAGTATTGGTTAAATCCTCAATTTATGCAATATGTTTGGTAAAAATTATTGAGAAATGACGTTTTACGGAATTTTAATGGAACTGTTAGTAGAAGCAGGCTATCACTGGAAGTGATTGCTATATCCCACCTTGTTTATATTGCATGGTGTTTTTTTTTATAATAAAGGACATATTTTTCTCAAGCTTTATTTTTGTTACCCATGACAGGAGTCAGGTGGCTTGCTATATATAAAATAATATAACCCATAAAGATAAAGTTTTCAATATAAATAAATCCTTTATATACATTGCCAATTTTTATGTGCAATTGCAAGTTATTGAGCTCAAATCGAGTTTTCACAGTGTTTGATCACTACGAAGAAAACATCAATTTCGAACTATTGACTAACTTTTTGTTTTGCTCTCAAAGCTTGATTGAATACATTGTCATCCAAAGCATGTTCATCTGTATAAATACAGGTCGATTTGATGACGGCAAGTGGGTTCATTAGCCCTCCGAAGATTTTTCCTCGTCAAGCTTAATAGGGAAAGTTTTCAGTCATTAAATCTGGTCAAACTGTATATGTTTGAATTAAGCTTGGTATTTGGATAATAGAATGTGAGTAAAAGCGTATTAGTCTGAAGTAATGCAATAGAAATGCGTGCAAAAACGGCCTTTTAGGGACAGCCTCAAAACTTGATGGAAAGTATGGCCATCGAAACGAGTGTATCTTCCAAGATTTAGCTCGATTGGATGATGGCAAATGTGCATGTGTAAAAGTGTCTTTTTAGAGATAGAGACACCCCCTCCCCCAAAACATGATTGAATCTATCGTCATCGGCTACGAATCTATCGTTCAAGATTCAGCTAGATTGGATGACTGCAAGTGGGTTAATTAGCCCACATCAGATTTGCCTGTACACACCCACAAAATCGAAATTAGTATATAGAATATAAGAAAGTATGCATTCGTGAATTATGTTTGCATTGCAAATGAGACGAAACATTTTAGATTAGACAGCTACTGTCCCTACGCATATACGCAGTAAATTGTTATTTAGAAATAAAGAAACAAGACGTGGATTTGCTGTAGAACAAATATATCATAAAATTTATGGTCGAAATATCGTCTTTTAGAAGGAACTTTCTGTTTGAATTCAAGTGTACTACTAATATTGTCGTAACTTTTACTTTAATCCAGCGTTTCTCTGTCAAACGTACCCCTTGACTTATCATAACTGCTTCGCGTACCCCAACCTCCCCCAAATTTTAAATAATTACTTACACATCACATTAACCTACTTGTACAGTAATAATATTATACTGAAAGAATACACAATTCAGAGGCCTTAAGTTTGTTTGGGAAGATATTTTTTGAAAGCTGCCATAATTTCATAATTCCATCATAATTGTTTGAGATATGTGAACATCCGTTTCTGAGAGAAAATCGTACAATGTTTCAATAAAATTCACTAACTTAAAACATCTATTTTCTTTTTTTTTAAAATAAAAATACTTTATATCCTCAATATCTTGGAATATAGTTACTGAAAGTTCGAAGTGACAAATTTAGTTGGAGAAATTTTGAAAAGGTATTGGACATGCATGCAAGGGTCTGAAGCCATTCATGAGCAACAAATTCAAACAAAAGTTGAAAAGAGTGCTTCTCAAAGAGCACTTTGACTTCAAGTCGAAGATCAAACAAACGTATAGGCAATCGATGGGCCAAGATTGTAGTCGAGACTCGGTACTATGGAAGAAGAGTTTTGTGAATGCTTCCCATTTTTTTTGCACACAATGATGAGACTAGCACTGATTTTATGTGACGGGATTTGATGAAATTGAACATTTTTACAGAATCAACCAAAATGTCTTTCCTACCAGTGAAAAGGGGAATGTTTGTCGATTAATGTGCCCATTTTATCAAAAGAGAACTACTGTTTTGACATATCCATGGAGACGTACACAGTAACAACATGACATAGACTTACCACCATCAGTACTTAAATCACAGCACTCTGAACACAAATGCAGTAAAGTTGAAATCGATGGCATGAAAAATATCTGCACCTGTCGTATGTTTTGAAAGAAGATGACAAAGCAAAAGTTTTTATACAAATTCATTTCCCTTCAAATAACAATTATTATCAAAACAGCAAAATGTGTTGTATCAGTACTCTCCTCAACTTAAATGGGGAAAAAATTACTGTTATTGATTTATTTTTTCATCATTATTCCAAATTACCCTATTTGATTGTATGAAAGAGTGTTATTGACAGCATCTACATTAGTACATCCTGAAGACAAGTATACAACAATGTTGAACTTATTATTTTTATTTCTAAGCAAACCTTAAGAAAAGATAAACTCTTGTCTTTGAAATCTGAGTGCTAAGCAAATGACGAATAAGTAGTAAAGGATTCGATGAAATTAGTTGCAAATTAGTTACTGCAAATTAGTTGCAAACAACACAATAAGATCTAGGTACGTTTCTAATAATTACGAATAAAAATTCATAAGACAAATATTCTTCACAATATTTTCTCGGTTCCGAAACTGGAACATTTTACTAATATGAAGCAACTTTTCTTCAGGTTGCCAAGATATAGTACACTAAGATGGAATGGAATAATTTAATAATTCATTAATTTTTCTTTTCTTAATACTACTATATTTTAAGCAATGATTAATGCTAAAAAAATGCAAATCATAATAATTTTAAAACTAAGAAACAACTTCTTATCTTTTCTTTTATATTTAATCGCTATTATTATACATCACGATATTTTTTTCTGTACCCCCCCCCCCCCTCTTCTCCCGAGATCATTTCACGTACCCCTGGGTTTACGTGTATAGCAGATTGAGAAAAACGCTGCTTTTATCTATTATTTTAAAACAGTCTACAATCTGTAATTCTGCAGTTCTGCTTGTGGACACATCTGATATTGTAAACAGTTATGCGATTTCATTTTGCTTATAGTAAGCAGAATGTTAAAACTTTAATTATTGTTTTTTAACTTACTTAAAAAAAAAGTGGTAAAGTGGCTTTCAAAACACGTAGAACTATGAAATTTTAAATACTAGAGTGGAAAGCTTTTAGTGAAAGACTTCTTAACGAGCGAAGTTATCATGATTTGTAAAGCGTCAAGTTTGGCTAAACACATTGTCGGGTTTCCGAAACGCGGGGTTACGCAACTAGGCTATAATACTTATATGTAGTACTTGTAGTTTATGATGTACGCGTTGCTAAAGGACTGTCCGTTGAATTTATAAATAATATAGATTTTTTAAGATGTTTTCTATATTTGGAAGGATATCAGAACAAAATAGTGAGTTTTTTTTTTAAATAAGGTCTGTTGTCAGCATAATTCCTCAGCGGATCATGGTACAGATCGCAAAAAAATAAATAAATCCGAACGAGGGCTATATCTTCAGTTCTAATTATCGAATTTCTTGCAGTTTGCACCAAAATGTTTTGTTTACGATTTTCCATATATTTGGTGCACATTTTTTCTTAGGGGGCTGTTTATTAAGAAAATTTAAATCTATTTTTAAAAATTTCAATATGAACCCTTATTTTTTTTATGTCTTTATTCGATTCAGAATATTTCATTTACCCTAGATATCAAATTTCAGTTCATTATGTTGAGAAACATGCCACTTATGAGAGAAAATGTTTTGGTTGATCTTGAGGGCAAATTTCTTTAAAGCGACTATTTACCAATAACTTTAATCTCTCTGGGAAGCTTCGACAGATAAGTGTATTGATTATGACAACTGTAAGCTTAAATTTTGTTATTATATTTATATTCTTCTTATACCATTTCGGTTCCAAATTTTATATTCAATTTACAAAGTTATTAAAAAACATTATGAAGTAACACCGAGTATAGGAATTTATTTGTGACATTATTAAAAAGCCATGTGCAAAAGGAGTAGCCGCATAGAAGAATGTGTGAACATCCTTTATTTTACAGATCAATGCATTATGAACGTTTTTGAAAATGCATTGACATGTAATTTTAATCCTGTAATATTTGCGGAACTTTCAAATTTGACTTTTGAGCAGGTTAGAATTTGATATTTTAAATAATATGTGTACACAAATTGTAGATTTTTTTCTTCTATTAAACTGTTAAAATGGGAAGTTTATCTTACCTTTATATTAAAAATTAATTTTTATGCAAGTAATTGATATGTTTCTATATTATAATTCGCAATTTATGATAGAACATGCATACTTTTTGGAAACAAAACCATTGATTGCTTTGTTAAAATCATATCTTTAGTGTTCATACTTACCTTATAAAAGTCATTTGGAAATATCATTACTCGATTTTGTTTTATTAATATGTCACTTATAGTTTGTGGTAATTTAAGTTTTTTTTAAAAGACAGCAATCCACTTTGAAGAAGTAGGAGATGATAAAAACCTTCATGGATCACTTAGATCTCTTTCAGTAGAAGCTGAGTATAGTATATAAAGTTAAACTAAAGAACACTAAAGTAGTTTTTGTAACTTTTTCAGCTAATTTTATATTGATATCCTTTTGAATGAAAAAAAAAATGGTTTTGTATTAAATAAAAAAAGCCCGAGTATGAGCAATCAAAACTTGCTTTCGAAATCCCTTAGTAATGATTATGTAATTCTTGGGATGTCGTATCATTTTCAGTGTGTTTGTAATTTTGGTTAGTTTTTTCTGTCTAGTCCATTTTTTTTTCTTTTTGTATTTAAAGTTTAGTAAAATATGACATTGCTTTTGGTATAATTCCTATGCCGTAAAAGCCGATTTAAATTCATCTGATTTAGTTACTTATACATAAATAATCATAATAGTATTTGTATAAAGTAGAATTAGCATAGAATAATGTGGGATTTGTATATGTTTGATTATCATTGGGAAATTTAAATACGACAAGCAAAAAATTATGTATAGTTTAAAGAAGCCGCTCTGACGAATTTTATTTTTCTGAAACGCTTACTATGTCATAATTAAAATCATATAGATATATTCTATCTTGGGATATTATATAACAGGCCAAATACAGAATATAATAGATGCGTGAGATTTTTTTTAATATTTTCGATACATTTGACTTGATTCTTTTGGGAAAAGATGGTTTCTGTTTCTAGAATATTTTTTTTTTTAAAGCTTTTACTTGTTTTTCTTGAATTTAAGTTATTTTCTTAGGAGAGGATGTTGAGAATACTCGAGAAGGCATGAAAATGTCGAAAACGAGAAAGTTAGTCTGACTTAAGTAAATATATTGACATATTTATTTTATGAATTATAAAGAAAGCATTTCTCCATGTATTTTTAAAATCACAATCGAAATATTTGTGGTCTTTCGAAAAATTGTTCGAAATGATCCAACTCATTAAACTATTAAACTATAGTTGATGGCTCGAAACCGAATTTACTCGTCAGAAATTGTTGGTATTTCTACAGAGGTAGTTGGAACGGAAGAATGCGAAGCCAACAAAATGTGCACTTAAATTAAATGTGTTTTTGAATCCCTGTTGGGACATATTGAAGATTTTACAGTTAGTTTAACAAACAAACCTGAACTCGTACTTTACCGTTTGCCATGCAAAAAGAGTTGGCAACTGAATTAGACTACAAAATTCGGAATTTCAATGACCGTTAGGATTTTTTGAAGTGAGCTACTTAAATTGTGTTAGTTTTAATGGCCGGAATTTACGAGTATTTTAAGCTTGAACAATACGAGTATTTTAAGACACTGGACAATACTCAATGACAAAAGCTGATTATATTCTTGCCACACTGGCCAGCTTAATTCAAAATGTGGACATATATAACTTTTCAACAACTTATTTTTTAAGGTTTCTCACTTTAAGATTCAAAACCAATACGAACGCTTGTTTGTCTTTTTTTCCCCGAAAATGTCGTTGGTTTATTAGTTATCACTTGACAATCCTTGTCAGTTCTTTCTAGTGTTGAATTTAACACCATTGCATTTCAAATGCTGGTCAGTTGTAGATAAAGCTTGGCCGAAGAAAGCACGTTTATTCTGGCAACTAATTGAATCGTTTGGTAGGAAAGCTGTGATAACAACTTCGTTAATATCTTTAAAATTTTAATATCATGCAGAAGGAATGTGAAGTTAAGTTTTATAGTCCTACGTAAAAAACATTTAAGCTATATCGAGAATGAAAATAATGCCGTAGAGGTGTTTAATTTAAGAGATGAGTTACATCAATTAGTATAGAAATTGTAAATAGTCAAACAAATTAAAATAAATATTTAGTCTTAAAGAGGAAATATTTACAATTTCGAAAAAATATTCGATTGTAAGATGTAAATTATAAATAACTACACAAATTTAGCAACATCCATCTTTATTCGCAATATGATAATGTGAAATAATATTTTACATATATTACTAAATCATTTATTTCGTAACCATAACTGCTGATATCATCTTTTAAAAAATAGAATTTATCATCAAAAGCTGCTGAATGAGGAAAATGTCATGTTTTTCTAAATTGTCTTACACTTGTTGTTTGCCAACCAAGACGACATTCTGGATAGTAATTGTGCTTCAGATGTTGTTTAACTATGATTTAACTGATGCTTTTGACATACTGTTTGACATTCAGTTCTTCCTTGATGAGCATATGATATTTTTATAGTCTGAATTGTAGTCTGTGGATAGTTAGATAAATTAAAGAATCTTTTCCTCGCATTTAATGTAGGTCATCCCAGCGGTAGTTAGTTGTCATATGTTCACGAGTCAAATTTCGTAAAGAATAGATTACATTTTTACCACATTTTTTCAATAACAAATAGTAGAGTTAGTCATATATAAGTACAGTACTCAACTCTAAATTTAAAAAAAAAAAAAAAAAAAAAAAAAAAATCGACATGAATTGGTCGCTTTAACATGAGGTTTTTGATATGTCGCTGAATTACTAAATGAAGTAAATTCATGAAATGTAAGGATACGTCAGACATTTCTTGACTTTCCTGGAATTCTCAATAACAACATTCTTGAAATGCACACCAACCTTACTAAATTGTAATTAGCTCTGCTGTAGGAACACAGGTAGCACAGCAGTATTGTTCAACGTAGGAAGCAAGGGATCTGGAATATTGATCAATTCACCAAAAATACACTATATTTTAATAAATAAAAATGTTAAAAACATTACAAAATATAATAATTTCAGAATTTTTATGTCAATATTAAGTATGTTTTGGAAGTAAGAAATTTCCTTAGCAGTAGGATGATTTTAGAACTTTTACTGTTGGATGGTTTTACAATCATCTTTGAGTAACATTTTATTGATATGCGAATGGAATGTGTCGCAATATTTTAATTTATATTGTAATATATTTAAAACTTTAAATAAGAATACATCATTAAGAGTACAAATCAAGCTATTGAAGTTCTTTTTGTTCAAGTGCTACCTCCCTCTTGAAAACAATAAACAGGCATTATTCACACAAAATACACCATCCCCTTATCACTAAAAAAATTCATAGTGGATTTAATTATGTAACGTTTTATCATCAAATTTACGGCACGCTCTACTGCAACTTTCTAAACAAAGCAGTTTTCGTGTATTATTAGGTTTATTTTCTATTTTCTGTATAATGAACTAAATACACAATAGTCTCTAAAAGTTCAAATATGGCAGCTAATGACAATCCAAGCCACAATCCAAATTCTCCTCCCAAATGACTGAGCAACTCTGAATTTTGAAACACTGGAGTCTGTTGGTACGAAATTATATCCTGAGTAGAATAGTGCAAATTCACCTTCACATGCGTTCCACGATACAATTCTAAGTTTCCATTAGTAATGAATTTATGGAAGTAGGCTTCTGAAGGCCATGCAGCCATGGAAATTCTCTTATGGTAATAAGAAGTAATGCAAGGTAGAGGACAGTTACATGGAGATCCGTGCTTTTCTAGACTTTCTAGAACAGCATCAAGGCAGCACATTTCTGAACTGTTTGAAATATTGCACTGTTTCTTGTTTTCTATTTTCAATAAGGTTGGTTCGATGCAGCCACACTTTTCATGATATAGTGTCTGCATACAAGCTTGCATGCAAGTTGTTGGACTTTCCATATAACGACCTACTCCAAATTTGTAATGTATACACCGATCCTTGTAAGGTGCCGGAAGTCTGATAATCTTAGTCTGTTTCAGAGAAACGGATACCTCATATCCAGGATTAATGTTGATGCCACTTTGTTCAGGATTCGGTTCATCACCAGAATCATGCACAAGAATTCTTGAACCTATCGTATGAGAAATATCCATATAATCATCAGTCCTGGTATTAATTACTAATTCCAAACCTTTGACGTATGGAGTTCGACCGACTACCAAAAGGCCTCGCTTGTTAAATGTGAAGCAATTTCCATACTGCATGTTCTGGAATTCATAGAAATCATTCGTGTCACATTTGACACCATTGAATGAGCATTTGATAATGATGTCTTGTGCCCTATATCCAATAGATTGTCGTTCTTCTTCACTGACTTTAGAGTACGCATTTAGAAATTTAGCATATCCATCTTTTGCTTTTTTTTGCTGGCCGCTGAGTATGGAACGACAGGAAAAAAATGCCTGTCTTTCGGACACCATTAGTGGATTCCCAGAATTACCTGCGCAACCAGATTCTATGTTTAGGCAATCTATCGTCCCATTTTCGAGAATGCAATTCTTGGATCGGTAGTCCATTCGGTTCAGGTTGCAAACTGTTACAGCTGGAAAAGATTGTTTTGGCCGCTGTTCTATGCTTAAATTAACAATAACAAGATACTTAAAGTACCGATTCAAGAAACGGTAAACTTGAAATCCGCATCCAGAAACTGCTGTTAGCAGTACCATCAACCAAAGAATTTTCTGAATTGGAGTAGATGATTGGCCAACCCGGGAAACTGCATAAATTGAGGATTTCTTAAGTAAATTTTGCATCATGGAACTAACGTCCTTTTCCTTTGATTTAAAATCGCTGACAGAACAAAATCGCTGACTTACAAAATTTTGCTGTAGAATTTGACAACAGATAAGTACAAAACTTAGTTTTAGATTTACGTCAGAAAAGCAAGTGAAGCACTATTCGATAATTTTCTTCCAAGTATAATGAGATACTCCCCTCCTCCAATCGCGAATTTTACACGCATTACGAAATTTCGCTTTTTCAAGGACTTTATTTACACGCAATTCATATGTATGAAAGCCTGATATTTTAAATCTATTCGTGACTTGGTGATATGAAACTTTTCGTGTAATAAGTCTGTAATTTTTTCCATATTTCGAGACAGCAATTTGAGAGAGTATCGTGAAACTTGTTCATTTATTTTTAATTTACATGGCTATTCTATAAAATTTGCCTGCAAATATCAACTACAGAAAACTTCTAATCGTGGAGTACTAATGTATTTTAGAAACTAACTACATAATGATAAATTTGTGTTTTATCCTTTTGGACTACACGTCCACAGTCCTGTGTATAAAGCAACTAAGTATTATGCCCAATTTTAAACTGACTGAGTTTTTTTTAAAAGATTTTAATTTCCTTAATTTCTTTTAGAATGCGGAAATATTATTATTCACTATTTAACCTTCATAACATAACTAATAATGCAAGTTGCTAGACTTCAGGATGTAATTTCGATTCTGAAATCTATAGTAATAAAACAAAGAGTTTGTGTGTGAGTCCCTCTCTTGAAAGCTACTTCAAATAGACGTAGGGGTAAGAAAATTTCAAAATAAATTATATTGACCTTCTAATTTGACTTTTGACGTACATAATGTTAATATTTTAATTATTTCTTTAATTAATTAAACAATTTATTTACAAAGTGATTTCAAATAGGAGTACAGCTCTGAAAATTTCAACATAAGTAGACTTAAGACCTTCTAATTTGACTTTCAACAAACAGAAGGTTGACATTTTAATTAAATTTTTTAATTAATTTTTTTACAAAGTGATTTTTCGTAGGGTTCAGAAATTTTGAACATAAGCAGTTTTGGTTCTTCTACATTAACTTTTAACAAACAGAATGCATAAATTTTAGATATTTAATTTTTTTTTTTACAAAGTGACTTATAATAAGCGTTATTACATTAGAAGTTACGCGTTACTTACATATATATATTTTCTTGTAATTGAAATAGAGAAAAAACAAGCGTTGATTGGCTATGCTCAAGAGAATCGAATTCTGTATTAATTTTCTAACTTTTTTAAAACTCCTCTATCACATTTCTAAGGGAATTTCGGAGGTGGGGATGTTTAGAGTACCTTAAAAGACATTACCACAGCGGTTTTATCATAATCATTGGAGCAGTTTTTTTGTAATTGCTGAAAAACATAATTTTTTTTTGTCATGTATGTCAATGTGAGGTATTCTTATGCAGATGCGCAATTTTGACAAAAACCTTTATGATAAATCTTATGGCCATCTATAACTTGTATGCAAAAGTTGAACATCGTAGGTCAATCCGTTTGGGAGTTATGCTAACCACAGACATTTTCTCTAGGTCACTTTTCTGAACTCAGCACGTTACAAAATGTGTTGAAATGCACCAAAATAGATTTTTATTTGACCGAATACAATACCTCCATTACCCTATGTTAACATATAGGTAATTGAAAGTAAAAACAATGTTCACTAAAATTTCAAACATAGCTATCAACTGCGAACAGGCCTACACAGACCACACTTACCAAATGGAACAGTAATTCATTTCTGAAACACCGGTTTCTGTTCACTCAAAATTATATGGTTTGTTAAGAAAAATGCAATGGTTTCAATGCTATTACGATGCCATTTTCGGTTATTTTTGTGGCTCTCATAAATAATCTTCTTGAATTTGTACGATCAATTATGTTCACGGCCGTGTTAAGAGCAAAAGTAGTATCCACATTTTTTTGGCCAAATTAAGATATTCTTTCAGCGAATTTTCTGTAATTTGTTATATATAATGTTGAAGTTTAATAGCCGTATCTGCACGGAGTATATTAAAAGAGTTAATAAGTTCGTTTATAAATTAGTATTGTCGATAAATTAGC
Source organism: Linyphia triangularis (assembly GCA_963978545.1). Taxonomy (NCBI): domain Eukaryota; kingdom Metazoa; phylum Arthropoda; class Arachnida; order Araneae; family Linyphiidae; genus Linyphia; species Linyphia triangularis. The sequence continues at coordinate 64,578,319 of OZ021732.1, forward strand.
AAGTTGTTAGACATTAAGCCACCATTTCTCCTTTTGAGCTCAATTGTAGATTCCAAGGCTTTAACGAGACTTTAATTTCATAGAGAAGGTGGGGTTTAGGTTAAAAAAAATTAAAAATTAATCAATGGCCATATCTTCGGTTCTAATTATCGTAGAATCTTTCAGTTTGCAGCAAAATGTTTTGTTTACGATTTTCCATATATTTGGTGAACATTTTTTCTTAGGGGGCTGTTTATTAAGAAAATTTAACTCTATTTTTAAAAATTTCAATATGAACCCTTATTTTTTTATGTCTTTATTCGATTTAGAATATTTCGTTTACCCTAGATATCAAATTTCAGTTCATTATGTTGAGAAACATGCCACTTATGAGATAAAATGTTTTGGTTGATCTTGAGGGCAAATTTCTTTAAAGCGACTATTTACCCAATAACTTTAATCTCTCTGGAAAGCTTCGACAGATAAGTGTATTGATTATGACAACTGTAAGCTTAAATTTTTTTATTATATTTATATTCTTCTTATATCATTTCGGTTCCAAATTTTATAATCAATTTACAAAGTTATTAAAAAACATTATGAAGTAACACCGAGTATAGGAATTTATTTGTGACATTATTAAAAAGCCATGTGCAAAAGGAGTATCCGCATAGGAGAGTGTGCGAACATCCTTTATTTTACAGATCAATGCATTATGAACGTTTTTGAAAATGCATTGACATATAATTTTAATCCTATAATATTTGCGGAACTTTCAAATTTGACTTTTGAACAGGTTAGAATTTGATATTTTAAGTAATATGTGTACAAAAATTGTAGATTTTTTTTATATCAAACTGTTAAAATGGGAAGTTTATCTTACCTTTATATTAAAAATTAATTTTTATGCACGAAATTGATATGTTTCTATATTATAATTCGCAATTTATGATAGAACATGCATGCTTTTTGGAAACAAAACCATTGATTGCTTAGTTAAAATTATATCTTTAATGTTCATACTTACCTTATATAAGCCATTTGGAAATATCATTACTCGATTTTGTTTTATTAAAATGTCACTTAGAGTTTGTGGTTATTTAAATTTTTTTTAAAAGACAGCAATCCACTTTGTAGAAATAGCAGATGATGAAAACTTTTATGGATCAGTTAGATCTCTTTCAGTAGAAGTTGAGTATAGTTTACAAAGTTAAACTAAAAAACACTAAAGTAGTTTTTGTAACTTTTTCAGCTTATTTTATATTTATATCCTTTGAATGAAAAAAAAAATGGTTTTGTATTAAATAAAAAAAGCCCGAGTATGAGCAATCAAAACTTGCTTTCGAAATCCCTTAGAAATGATTATGTAATTCTTGGGATGTCGTATCATTTTCAGTGTCTGTTTGAAATTCTGGTTAGTTTTTTCTGTCTAGCCCATTTTTTTTTCTTTTTGTATTTAAAGTTTAGTAAAATATGACATTGCTTTTGATATAATTCCTATATAATAGTAAAATCCGATTGAAATTCATCTGATTTAGTTACTTGTACATAAATAATCATAATAGTATTTTTGTAAAGTAGAATTAGCATAGAATAATGTGGGATTTTTATATGTTTGATTATCATTGAGAAATTTAAATACGACGCAAAAAATTATGTATAGTTTAAAGAAACCACTCTGATGAATTTTATTTTTCTGAAACGCTTAGGATGTCAAAATTAAAATCATATAAATATATTCTATCTTAGGATATGATATAACAGGCCAAATTCAGAATATAATTGATGCGTGAGATTTTTTTTAAAAAAATATTTTCGATACTTTTGACTTGATTTTTTTTGGGAAAAGATGGTTTCTGTTTCTAGAATATTTTTTTTAAAGCTTTTACTTGTTTTTCTTGAATTTAAGTTATTTCCTTAGGTGAGGATGTTGAGAATACTCGAGAAGGCATGATAATGTCGAAAACGAGAAAGTTAGTCTGACTTAAGTAAATATATTGACATATTTATTTTATGAATTATAAAGAAAGCATTTCTCCATGTATTTTTAAAATCACAATCGAAATATTTGTGGTCTTTCGAAAAATTGTTCGAAATGATCCAACTCATTAAACTATTAAACTATAGTTGATGGCTCGAAACCGAATTTACTCGTCAGAAATTGTTGGCATTTCTACAGAGGTAGTTGGAACGGAAGAATGCGAAGCCAACAAAATGTGCACTTAAATTAAATGTGTTTTTGAATCCTTGTTGAGACATATTGAAGATTTTACAGTTAGTTTAACAAACAAACCTGAACTCGTACTTTACCGTTTGCCATGCAAAAAGAGTTGGCAACTGAATTAGACTACAAAATTCGGAATTTCAATGACTGTTAGGATTTTTTGAAGTGAGCTACTTAAATTGTGTTGGTTGTAATGGCCGACATTTACTAGTATTTTAAGCTTGAACAATACGAGTATTTTAAGACACTGAACAATGATCAGTGAAAAAAGCGGATTATATTTTTGCCACACTGGCAAGCTTAATCCAAAATGTGGACATATATAACTTTTCAACAACTTATTTTATAAGGTTTCTCACTTTGAGATTCAAAACCAATACGAATGCTTGTTTGTCTTTTTCTCTGGTTTATTAGTTTCTGGTTTATTAGTTATCACTTGACAATCCTTGTCAGTTCTTTCTAGTGTTGAATTTAACACCATTGCATTTCAAATGCTGGTCAGTTGTAGATAAAGCTTGGCCGAAGAAAGCACGTTTATTCTGGCAACTAATTGAATCGTTTGGTAGGAAAGCTGTGATAACAACTTTGTTAATATCTTTAAAATTTTAATATCATGCAGAAGGAATGTGAAGTTAAGTTTTATAGTCCTACGTAAAAAACATTTAATCTATATTGAGAATGAAAATAATGCCGTAGAGATGTTTAATTTAAGAGATGAGTTACATCAATTAGTATAGAAATTGTAAATAGTCAAACAAATTAAAATAAATATTTAGTCTTAAAGAGGAAATATTTACAATTTCGAAAAAATATTCGATTGTAAGATGTAAATTATACATAACTACACAAATTTAGCAACATCCATCTTTATTCGCAATATGATAATGTGAAATAATATTTTACATATATTACTAAATCATTTATTTCGTAACCAAAACAGCTGATATCATCTTTTAAGAAATAGAATTTATCATCAAAAGCTGCTGAATGAAGAAAATGTCACGTTTTTCTAAATTGTCTTACACTTGTTGTTTGCCAACCAAGACGACATTCTGGATAGTTATTGTGCTTCAGATGTTGTTTAACTATGATTTAACTGATGCTTTTGACATACTGTTTGACATTCAGTTCTCCCTTGAAGAGCATATGATATTTTTATAGTCTGAATTGAAGTCTGTGGATAGTTAGATAAATTAAAGAATCTTTTCCTCGCATTTAATGTAGGTCATCCCAGCGGTTGTTAGTTGTCATATGTTCACGAGTCAAATTTCGTAAAGAATAGAGAACATTTTTACCACACTTTTTCAATAACAAATAGTAGAGTTAGTCATATATAAGTACAGTACTCAACTCTAAATTAAAAAAAAAAATTAAAATTGACATGAATTGGTCGCTTTAACATGAGGTTTTTGATATGTCGTTGAATTACTAAATGAAGTAAATTCATGAAATGTAATGATACGTCAGACATTTCTTGACTTTCCTGGAATTCTCAATAACATCATTCTTGAAATGCACACCAACCTTACTAAATTGTAATTAGCTCTGCTGTAGGAACACAGGTAGCACAGCAGTATTGTTCAACTTAGGAAGCAAGGGATCTGGAATATTGATCAATTCACCAAAAATACACTATATTTTAATAAATAAAAATTTTAAAAACATTACAAAATATAATAATTTCAGAATTTTTATGTCAATATTAAGTATGTTTTGGAAGTAAGAAATTTCCTTAGCAGTTGGATGATTTTAGAACTTTTACTGTTGGATGGTTTTACAATCATCTTTGAGCAACATTTTATTGATATGCGAATGGAATGTATCGCATTATTTAATTTATATTGTAATATATTTAAAACTTTAAATAAGAATACATCATTAAGAGTACAAATCAAGCTATCGAAGTTCTTTTTGTTCAAGTGCTACCTCCCTCTTGAAAACAATAAACAGGCATGATTCACACAAAATACACCATCCACTTATCACTAAAAAAATTCATAGTGGATTTAATTATGTAACGTTTTATCATCAAATTTACGGCACGCTCTACTGCAACTTTCTAAACAAAGCAGTTTTCGTGTATTATTAGGTTTATTTTCTATTTTCTGTATAATGAACTAAATACACAATAGTCTCTAAAAGTTCAAATATGGCAGCTAATGACAACCCGAGCCACAATCCAAATTCTCCTCCCAAATGACTGAGCAATTCTGAATTTTGAAACACTGGAGTCTGTTTGTACGAAATTATTTCCTGAGTAGAATAGTGCAAATTCACCTTCACATACGTTCCACGATACAATTCTAAGTTTCCATTAGTAATGAATTTATGGAAGTAGGCTTCTGAAGGCCATGCAGCCATGGAAATTCTCTTATGGTAATAAGAAGTAATGCAAGGTAGAGGACAGTTACATGGAGATCCGTGCTTTTCTAGACTTTCTAGAACAGCATCAAGGCAGCACATTTCTGAACTGTTTGAAATATTGCACTGTTTCTTGTTTTCTATTTTCAATAAGGTTGGTTCGATGCAGCCACACTTTTCATGATATAGTGTCTGCATACAAGCTTGCATGCAAGTTGTTGGACTTTCCATATAACGACCTACTCCAAATTTGTAATGTATACACCGATCCTTGTAAGGTGCCGGAAGTCTGATAATCTTAGTCTGTTTCAGAGAGACGGATACCTCATATCCAGGACTAATGTTGATGCCACTTTGTTCAGGATTCGGTTCATCACCAGAATCATGCACAAGAATTCTTGAACCGATCGTATGAGAAATATCCATATAATCCTCAGTCCTGGCATTAATTACTAATTCCAAACCTTTGACGTATGGAGTTCGACCGACTACCAAAAGGCCTCGCTTGTTAAATGTGAAGCAGTTCCCATACTGCATGTTCTGGAATTCATAAAAATCATTCGTGTCACATTTGACACCATTGAATGAGCATTTGATAATGATGTCTTGTGCCCTATATCCAATAGATTGTCGTTCTTCTTCACTGACTTTAGAGTACGCATTTAGAAATTTAGCATATCCATCTTTTTCTTTTTTTTGCTGGCCGCTGAATATGGAACGGCAGGAAAGAAATGCCTGTCTTTCGGACACCATTAGTGGATTCCCAGAATTACTTGCGCCACCAGATTCTATGTTGGGTCGGCAATCCACCGTCCCATTTTCGAGAATGCAATTCTTGAATTGGAAGTCCATTCGGTTCAGGTTGCAAACTGTTACAGCTGGAAATGATTGTTTTGGCCGCTGTTCTATGTTTAAATTAACAATAACCGGATACTTAAAGTACAGATTCAGGAAGAGGTAAATTTGAAATCCGCATCCAGAAACTGTTGTTAGCAGTACCACCAACCAAAGAATTTTCTGAATTGGAGTAGATGATTGGCCAACCCGGGAAACTGCATAAATTGAGGATTTCTTAAGTAAATTTTGCATCATGGAACTAACGTCCTTTTCCTTTGATTTAAAATCGCTGACAGAACGATGTATCTTGTAGTTGCTTCCTTAGAGCATCATTATGCTATTGAATTATATGCATAACTAGTTTACAAATAGATATAGAATAAAAATCGATATTTTCTGTCAATAGTTATGAACAATAACTTTTCTGTAAACCTGTATTACATACAGGTAGTTTGAAGTCAACTATTAAAGATAACATTGACTGTTACTATTTTGTGAAGTTTTTCTATGTTGAAAGGTGAAAATTTTTGTGATCTGTTACTGAACTATGCCCTCGGAAAAGTTCTTATTTAGAATTAAGAATGTTATTTTACTATAATCTAGAAATATTAATTCTCTAAATAATCAATATTATTTCTTGTTATCTTCTTGCGTATCTGTAAAGACAATAAATTTTTTTTGTAAAATATTAAATGCTGCACGTAAATTCATTAAAGACTATGTTTAACTATATTATTTATTACTAAATATAAATAAATTTGTTTTAAACTTTACAAGACACTTAAACTGTTTAAATATGACACTCATCATTAAATGTTACGATCGTCTCTTCAAGAAATCCATACGACCAAATACATTATCGAATCGAATTTTGTATCATATAAATAATTAATGAAAATGAGACTTCCACAAAAATATTTTTTTGTACAAAAGACTTTTCCTTTGATCAGTAACGATATTTTCATCGGAAAGATTTTACACTGCATAACTCTTATGGCTTAGGAATAGTTTTGTCCTTTTACTAGGGATGGAACGGATGTGAGTTTTCCCGGATACCGGATTTCGGATATCCGGGGTACCATGTCAACCGGATACGGATATCCGAAACGGATTTCGCCGGATATCCGGCCGGATATTCGGTCTATATACTAAAAACGATACTTATACGATATGCTATACGAAAAAAATGGTCATGATATGAAGTATTAAGTAAATTATAATTAGTGGTTAGCGCACCGCACTGCATACCACAGGTCCATGGTTTGATTCGCGGACTGGGCAAGGTTGACTTAGCTGTTTATACCTGAAAGAAATAAACTGAGGAGGACCATGCATGCTTGGGAACTAAACACTGGGGTTCGGCGTCAGAATGACCATCTGACTGAAACATCTGCTATGTGACACACAAATGCCACAGTCGAGAAAGCTGAGCTGGGCCCAGCAGGCCTTAGTCCACACGGGTTGTCTCGCCACTGAGTTAATTTTTTTTATTTAAACTTTAGTTGATGGAGTGAAAGAGATCTTTGTTGCTGATTTTATATCTTGTAATATTGATACTTTTAGTTTTTCATATAGTTCTGGCAGGGCTTTATCACGAAAATAATTTCTATTTGGATGCGGATAACGAGGAGCTAGGTATTTTATTAACTGACCAAAGCCTTCTCTATTCACAATGGAGAATGGTTCAGCATCAAGAGCCATTAACTCACCTAAAATTATATTAAAATTTTTTTTTACAATGTTGAAGTGCAAAATATAGCTACTATCAATTTACTTCATGCATTGTTTATAATTGATAAATCATTACAAAATTATACCGGAGGCATTTGTTAATAACAAAAGATTTATTTTAAATGTTTTATGAAATTGAAGTCTATTTTTTTTTTTTTTTGTAATGCACCTAAAACATTACGGATTTAAAGAAATCTCGTAGAATACTTAAATTGGATCTATCGGAATATTCCGTCTTTAAATATAAACTTAAAAAATTTCAAACCCCAAATTCATCAACATTATGTTATACCATATTTAAAATATATATTTAATATAAACAAACAAAATTAGTACTTACATATTTTTGTGGCTAAGGCTTTTGGGTAAATTCCTACTTCACGTTTATGGGTTGGCGCACTTTTGAAAAGTTGGCGACAAAGCCAGAATGTCGCCAATTCAGAATTCCAATATGAAAAATTGAGAAACGAACTAGCTCCGTGATTTGTGGTATAGGAAGGTTGAAGCCAAAGCGCGTCAATAAAAAAAAATGGGGTTGCCAAATTTAGAACTGTATCGCCTACAAAACAGCGCCAAATCGGCTTGGCGATATTTTAACGTCAACTAGGAATAGACCGGCTTTTGCTTTAGGATCATCTAAACTCCACAATTTTGGTACAAATAATTTCGATTCCAATGTTGTCTGCGTGCATTTCTTGTTTTGGATGAATTTTTTTTTTCTTGTTAATCAATATTTGATGCATTTAGTGAGTCTTTTAAGCTTCGGTGAATTTCCTTATGCACACTCATTAAATGGTTCCATAAGGGTTTTGTGGAAAAGGATTTTGGGCTTTTGCCGCGCACATTTTTTAAACGATTCTGTGGAGTAAGTAACACATAGGGCTTTGCTTTCGTCATTTCCATTAATTTTAAAATACTTCCAAATGGGTGATTTTAAATGAGCCATTATTAAAAATTATAAATTGGATTGTAATTGGAGAAAACTAAAATTCAAGGCATTCTAGAGAGCTAAATATAATTCCACATTGTGGCGCTGCTTTAAAGACCTAAAAATTACAATACTTCATTTTACGTCAGAAAAAATATACCAGCTTTCAACTTCTGCCAATGAAAAATCAGAAATTAGACCATACCATTCACAGCATAAAGGGGTAGGGTATTATCGTCGATAGAACAAAAAAAAAAAAAGCATTGAGGAGTGCGCATTGGCTATTTATTGCTTTTTACTCGCTAGCAAATGTCAGAAAAAAAGGATGTGAGAATAACTAAAACTCTTAAACAAGTCACTTATGTTATGGAAAAAAAAGTACTATTTATTAGTATTTCGGTTCGAGTTTTACGGAGAAGCATTCAAATATAACATCTGGAATTAATCAGATCATAAACTTGGAATGAAAAGAACATATTGCAAAACACGTATGAAGGATGTGTATGGGAAAAGATTGAAGGAATGGTTTATGCTTATCAACTCGACGTCAATAATACGGCGCCTCTTTCTGTTTTCGTTTTCTAATTTGACTGCAATTTATGTCCAAGAAAAAAAAAATACAAAAGAAAAGTGTAGGATGCGGGGTTCCCTTTGTCCGAAAAAGATCATTATTTTTTTCAAAAAATTATTTCTTGTGGATACCTGGTGGTCGGATATACAGCCGGATATCCGAATGAAATTATCGGATGTCCGGTATTTCAAATCGGATATCCGACGGGGTTTCGGATAGTGAAAAATCAACCGGATATGCCGGATATCGGATATTTGCCGGATATCCGTTCCATCCCTACCTTTTACTCAGTAAACTTATTTTGCATAAAATTAACATTTAAATATATGATTACTAGTTTTTTAAAGACCTTTAAATAAGAAATGTGTTTACAATGAAATATTGCATTGTACTTGTGATGAAGCTATGTATCATCACACTAGAAATTCATGGAGGGACTCCGAAAGTTTACGACTTTTCCTCCCCCCCCCCCTCTTTCCCTTCTTGTGTCAATTCTACTACGAGTAGACTCGGTGTCTCACTGATCAAAAGAAACATCTCTCCTCAGAAGAATGGATAATAAATCCAGTTGTCTTGGAACCCAGACATAGCTGGACATTGGCGCCCCTTTTGGACACTTCTGATGGTTTTTACGAATTTAGGGTCCTCCTCGCGGGTCACAAAAAAGACCTACCGACCTACCAACCAGAGAACAAGGGCGTGTTTTTTGTGCCACCTTCACTCTTGGAGATCACCAATAGAGGGAATATAACACACCTCTCGATGATGCCACCAATGCTGGACCTTTAGAGTAATTTTGAAAAGCAATGAGGAGAATTGACTTTTTAGATTTTAAACCACTTCGCTCCCAGCTCTCTTAGTTCCAACACTATCTTTAGACTGATTGACATAGTCCCGCTTCTTAGTAAAATCAAACTTAATTTGATCTACTTCCGACCATGTTGGGTCGTGTAGCTGTGACCACTATCCGGGTAAGTCCGAATTACTTGTAATCTGTGACCCATTTGTTGATTAAATGAATTGTATTTAACTCTTGTTCAAGCTGCTGTCATTCCAATAATCTTTAATTTATGGCAAATTTGGATGATATAATATCTGGTGTTTTTAAATACTACGAAATCCACTATACGAACTAATTTATCACTGTGCCTTTACCACATATTTTGTTTTTTGCGAATGTGAGTGCAGTTAAACATATGAGTTATTCTCTTGTTCGCATATACAATGATTATGCTCAATAAGTTGGTCAACGTATACATTTGCAATCATTGTCAATAATTTGTTATAGTTGCTGAATCACTGTGGAAAAAAATCCCAAAAAATCCTGTATAATTTTTTTCCTTCATAAAATTAAACCTTCCTTAATATTTTCCGACTTATCCAAACACAAGAGATACAAAAATATCTTACTTAAAAATTTTATTCTAATATATTAATTTATGAGAAGTAAATTTTTATTGTACTTACAAAATTTTGCTGTAGAATTTGACAACAGATAAGTACAAAACTTAGTTTTAAATTTACGTCAGAAAAGCAAGTGAAGCACTATTCGATAATTTTCTTCCAAGTATAATGAGATACTCCCCTCCTCCCATCGCGAATTTTACACGCATTACGAAATTACGCTTTTTAAAGGATTTTATTTACACGCAATTCATCTGTATGAAAGCCCGATATTTTATAGCTATTCGTGACTTGGTGGTATGAAACTTTTCGTGTTATGAGTCTGTAATTTTTTTTACAATTTTTCAGACAGCAATCTGAGAGAGTATCGTGAAACTTGTGCATTTATTTTTAATTTACATGGTTATTCTATAAAATTTGCGTGCAAAAATCAACAACAGAAAATTTCTAATCGTGGAGTACTGATGTATTTTAGAAACTAACTACTTAATGATAAATTTGTGTTTTATCCTTTTGGACTACACGTCCACAGTCCTGTGTATAAAGCAACTAAGTATTATGCCCAATTTTAAACTAACCGAGTTTTTTCAAAAGATTTTAATTTCCGTAACTTCTTTTAGAATGCGCAAATATTATTATTCACTTTTTCATCTCCATAACATAACTAATTAATGCAAGTTGCTAGACTTCAGGATGTAACTTCGATTCTTAAATCTATAGTAATAAAACAAAGAGTTTGTGTGTGCGACCCTCTCTAGAAAGCTACTTCAAATAGACGTAGGGGTATGAAAATTTAAAAATAAATTATATTGACCTTCTAATTTGACTTTTGACGTACATAATGTTAACATTTTAATTATTTCTTTAATTAATTAAACAATTTATTTACAAAGTGATTTCAAATAGGAGTACAGCTCTGAAAATTTCAAGATAAGTAGACTTAAGACCTTTTAATTTGACTTTCAACAAACAGAAGGTTGACATTTTAATTACTTTTTTTAATTAATTTTTTTACAAAGTGATTTTTATAAGCGTAGTGTTCAGAAATTTTGAACATAAGCAGTTTTGGTTCTTCTACATTAACTTTTAACAAACAGAATGCATAAATTTTAGCTATTTAATTTTTTTTTTTTACAAAGTGACTTATAATAAGCGTTATTACATTAGAAGTTACGCGTTACTTACATATATATTTTCTTGTAATTGAAATAGAGAAGAAACAAGCGTTGATTGGCTATGCTCAAGAGAATCGAATTCTGTATTAGTTTTCTAACTTTTTACTCCTCTATCACATTTCTAAGAGAATTTTGGAGGTGGGGATGTTTAGAGTACCTTAGAAGGCATTACCACAGCGGTTTTATCATAATCATTGGAGCAGTTTTTTTTGGTAATTGCTGAAAAACATAATTTTTTTATGTCATGTATGTCAATGTGAGGTATTCTTATGCAGATGCGCAATTTTGACAAAAACCTTTATGACAAATCTTATGGTCATCTATAACTTGTATGCAAAAGTTGAACATCGTAGGTCAATTCGTTTGGGAGCTATGCTAACCACAGACATTTTCTCTAGGTCACTTTTCTGAACTCAGCACGTTACAAAATGTGTTGAAATGCACCAAAATAGATTTTTATTTGACCGAATACAATACCTCCATTACCCTATGTTAACATATAGGTAATTGAAAGTAAAAACAATGTTCACTAAAATTTCAAACATAGCTATCAACTGCGAACAGGCCTACACAGACCACACTTACCAAATGGAAGAGCAATTCATTTCTGAAACACCGGTTTCTGTTCACTCAAAATTATATGGTTTGTTAAGAAAAATGCAATGGTTTCAATGCTATTACGATGCCATTTTCGGTTATTTTTGTGGCTCTCATAAATAATCTTCTTGAATTTGTACGATCAATTATGTTCACGGCCGTGTTAAGAGCAAAAGTAGTATCCACATTTTTTTGGCCAAATTGAGATATTCTTTCAGCGGATTTTCTGTAATTTGTTATATATAATGTTGAAGTTTAATAGCCGTATCTTCACTGAGTATATTAAAAGAGTTAATAAGTTCGTTGATAAATTAGTATTGTCGATAAATTAGCAAGTTGTTAGACATTAAACCACCATTTCCCCTTTTTAGCTCAATTGTAGATTCCAAGGCCTTAACGAGACTTTAATTTCATAGAGAGGGTGGGGTTTAGGAAAAAAAATAAATAAAAATTAAACGATGGCCATATCTTTGGTTCTAATTATCGTAGAATCTTGCTGTTTGCAGCAAAATGTTTTGTTTACTAAGAAAATTTAACTCTATTTTAAAAAATTTCAATATGAGCCCTTATTTTTTATGTCCTTTTTCGATTTGGAATATTTCGTTTACCCTAGATATCAAATTTCAGTTCATTATGATGAGAAACACATCCCTTATGATCGAAAATGTTTTGACCGATCTTGAGGGCAAATTTCCTAATAGCGGGAAGAATCGAACGTTTTGCATTCTGCAAGACGTAATCTATTACGCGGTCTCTTAAAGTGAGCTTTTTTACATTCTTGCTAAAATATTGAGAACCAAATGTCAAAATAGAATGAAAAAAATTCTGGAGGGGTTTTCGATCATGATAATTCTAATGGAAGCACAAAAAAATCAATATATGTTTCTATTTTAAAAAAAAAACTAAAACTTGTTTTACTAAGAAATAATTCATTATCAAAAACTGTTTAATATCAAATTTGTATGTTATATATGTTTGCCTTAAACAAACTATTGTTTGAAACAAAAATTGCTAAAATATCTTAACTATTTATGAATTTATGGTTAAAAAACAGTTTTTCTTTTTAAGATTAATTTGTTATGCAGAGT